>BKCP01006715.1:208929-249983 GCA_008636005.1 Striga asiatica | reverse complement strand
TTTTTTTTTTTTTTTTAAAAACAACAACGCCCCGGAAGGACGGGGGATTGGGCTGGATCCCCAACCTGTGCATAGATCAGGGCCCCAAAAACGGGAGCCTAAAATGTCAACGAACCAGATACAGAGGTCTACATAGTCTGAAAATCAAAAGCAAAAACAAGGAAAGCAAAAAAGAAAAAACCGAAAAATGAAAAGGAAACAAAAAAACTACATAATAAAGTCGATCTTCGGGCTAACAGATGCCCGAGAAAAGTCTATACTAATGAAAATAGAAATCCTATACTAGTGAAAGCGGAACGCTGGGTATCCAAGCTGGTCCATCCGTACAAGAGTGCGAAGGCGGAGTGGAGCAGTGTCGGTCTGGAATGTATGTGTGCCTGGTATGATGGCGCCAAGGCTGGCCAGGTAATCAGCCGGTCTGTTCCCCTCACGGAAGATGTGCGTGATCCTGTGATGGACTGACTGAAGTAGATCTCTAATGCGCAGAAGCGGGTGCTGAATCTGCCACGAGCCCTGATGGCCCGAAGTCAGGAGGGTGGCGACAGCCGCAGCATCCAGCTCAATCCATATTATGACTAGAGATGTGGGTAGCTATCTGAAGACCAATCTGTAGTGCCTGAATCTCTGCGTCGTAGCTCGAGGAGGCCTGATGGACGCGTGAAAGGCGGTGATGAGGGTGCCGCTATGGTCCCGAATCAAGCCTCCTCCTCCGGCAACTCCAGTGTGGCGATCGAAGGAGCCATCAGTGTTCAGCTTGACCCAAGGAGAGTCAGGTCGAAGCCAAACAACAGCTCTGGCCCGAGGCGTCCGAACGGGCGGTGGTGGGGCCACCATGTAGCGCTGTGGTGGCGTGCAGCCTGTCCAGTCTCGGGCCGTGAGCCTGCCCAATGAGATGAGGAGTGAAATGTGTCTCTCAACCTGCAAAACAATGTGAGAAAACATAAAAGTAGTATCCCTATGCTTCGCACTATTCCTTTCTGTCCAGGTGAACCAAAGGATCAGACAAGGAATGAGGAAGCCCACGTGTCTAAGGTGTGTGCTCTGTGAGAAAAAACTCAGGAGCTCAAAAAAACTGTATGTGGTGGGTAGGGATATATGAGTCCAAGTGGCAAAATGCTCCCACACTCTCCTCACAATCTCACTCTCTAGAAAAAGGTGGGTAAAGGTCTCAGTCTCATGGCGTCCAGTCTCAGAACAACACACACACCGAGATGGGAAGGAGATCCCCCTCGCGTGTAGCACTGTATCGACGGGTATCCGGCGCAAGAGAAGGCGCCAAAGGAATACCGAAATAGTAGGCGTAAAAAGGTCACTCCAGATAGCCCCGAAAAGGAGATTAGGCCGATCCCTCAGCCTTATCTGCTCCCAAGCCGAGGTAGTAGAAAACACACCTGATGATGTAAGTCTCCACCTCATGCTATCTGAACCGTCCCCCGAGATAGGGATCTACTGGATCTGATCTAATAACTGATCGCTAAAACCCGCACCAGCCCCCAACTCCCTATCAAGCTTCCCCCTATCCCACGACCCGTCCGTCCAGAGGTCGCTCACGAGCAGGTAGGGGGAATGCGACACCTGCCTATCCCTAGACAACGGCCTATCACCTACCCACCACTCATCCCAAACACTGACATCGCCCCTGCCCAAAACCCAAAAGATGTGATCCTGGGCTCGCCTCCCGACCCTAGTGAGGCGCCGCCACTGTCTGGTGTCATGATCAACAGCCGTGACCCAACAAGGGTGGTTGGCACGTCTAGGGCAGTACTTGCCGCGAAGGTACTGAGCCCAAAGCGACTTTCCTTCCCTGAAGCGCCACCACAGCTTGTATGAGAAGGCTGTAACAATGTCCCTAAGGCGGCGGATGCCAAGGCCACCCTCGGGGAGGGGGCGGCAGATAGAGTCCCAACTCACCCAGTGAGTACGTCTCCCCCTCCCAGACCCGTCCTCATAACCCCAGAAATAACGAGCCATAATCTGGTCAAGCTCGTTAAGAGTAGACCTAGGGGGGTCGAGGACCATAAGCAGGTGAATCGGAAGAGAGCTAAGAGTGCTCTTGATCAGCGGTAGCCGACCACCGAAAGAAAGATATCTATGTGACCAACCAGAGATCCTGTCGATCATCCTCTGTCTGACGCCCGTAAAGAGCGCTCTCGTGAGGTTGCCCTTATATAAAAGAACCCCGAGGTAGGTAATGGGAAGGTCGCCACGCGCAAAGCCAGTAATGTCGTGGACCCGCTGAGCCCACCTGTCCACGGTGGCAGATGAAAGGATGAAGGTGCTCTTCTGCACACTGACCAGCTGACCGGTGACCGAGCCATAGTGCTCCAAAAGGCGCATAAGCTCGACCAGTCCATCATAATCCGCCCGGGTGAAGATAATGATGTCATCCGCGTAAGAGAAGTGAGAGACGGTAGGACCATAGCCACAGGTGCTATAGGTCATGTGGGGAGAGTCGCGGATGAAGCCGTCAAGGCAGCGAGAGAGGTAGTCCGCCGCAAGAACGAAGAGGGAAGGGGAAAGGGGGTCGCCCTGTCTAAGGCCTCTAGAGGAGGGAAAGAAATCGGTGGGGCTGCCATTAATCAGGACCGAGAACGTGCAATGCTCCACACACGCCTCCACAAAGCTGATCCAGCGCTCAGGGAATCCCATCCTAGCCAACGCCTCCCTAAGAAACGGCCACTCAACCCTATCATACGCCTTAGCCATGTCTAGCTTCAGCGCGATATTCGGGGCCCGCTTCCAGTCCGCTCGGGAGATGTCGTGGATCATCTCCTGGGCCAGAAGAATGTTATCACTAATGACCCGATCCTTGACGAATCCACTCTGGTTCGGAGAGATGAGAGAGGGGAGAAGAGGGGAAAGACGTCCGCTAAGAATCTTCGAAATGAGCTTGTTTGTCACGTTACACAGGCTGATGGGCCTGTAATCGGACCAAGAGCTCGGGTTGGGTCGTTTGGGGATCAAGACGACAGAGGTAGACGTGAAGGAATCCGGCATCCGGTGGCCGGAGAAAAAGTCCAACATCGCCTCCTGGACGTCAGTCTCGACAATATCCCAGCAGACCTGATAGAAGAGGGAGGAGAAACCATCCGGGCCAGAAACGCTGTTGGGATCAATCCCGAATATAGCATCCCTAACCTCCTCCCTGCTCGGGAGCTCACAGAGGCCAATGAGATCGACCGAAGGAGGGATGGTGGGGAAAAAAGAAGCGTTCGGGGCCACGAGGGACCCTCTGTCAGAGGTGAAGAGGGTCTGGAAGTGAGTAACAGCCGACTCCCGAATTTGTGCCTCCTGGGTCAAGGATGACCCATCAGCCTCGTCAAGAGTAGACCTAGGGGGGTCGAGGACCATAAGCAAGTGAATCGGAAGAGAGCTAAGAGTGCTCTTGATCAGCGCTAGCCGACCACCGAAAGAAAGATATCTATGCGACCAACCAGAGATCCTGTCGATCATCCTCTGTCTGACGCCCGCAAAGAGCGCTCTCGTGAGGTTGCCCTTATATAAAGGGACCCCGAGGTAGGTAATGGAAAGGTCGCCACGCGCAAAGCCAGTAATGTCGTGGACCCTCTGAGCCCACTTGTCCACTGTGGCAGATGAAAGGATGAATGTGCTCTTCTGCACACTGACCAGCTGACCGGTGACCGAGCCATAGTGCTCCAAAAGGCGCATAAGGTCGACCAGTCCATCATCATCCGCCCGGGTGAAAATAATGATGTCATCCGCGTAAGAAAGGTGAGAGACGGTAGGGCCATAGCCACAGGTGCTATAGGTCATGTGGGGAGAGTCGCGGATGAAGTCGTCAAGACATCGAGAGAGGTAGTCAGCCGCAAGAACGAAGAGGGAAGGGGAAAGAGGGTCGCCCTGTCTAAGGCCTCTAGATGAGGGAAAGAAATCGGTGGGGCTGCCATTAATCAGGACCGAGAACGTGCAATGCTCCACACACGCCTCCACAAAGCTGATCCAACGCTCAGGGAATCCCATCCTAGCCAACGCCTCCCTAAGAAACGGCCACTCAACCCTATCATACGCCTTAGCCATGTCCAGCTTTAGCGCGATGTTCGGAGCCCGCTTCCAGTCCGCTCGGGAGATGTTGTGGATCATCTCCTGGGCCAGAAGGATGTTATCACTAATGACCCGATCCTTGACGAATCCACTCTGGTTCGGAGAGATGAGAGAGGAGAGAAGAGGGGAAAGACGGCCGTTAAGAATCTTCGAAATGAGCTTGTTGGTCACGTTACACAGGCTGATGGGCCTGTAATCGGACCAAGAGCTCGGGTTGGGTCGTTTGGGGATCAAGACGACAGAGGTAGACGTGAAGGAATCCGACATCCGGTGGCCGGAGAAAAAATCCAACATCGCCTCCTGGACGTCAGTCTCGACAATATCCCAGCAGACCTGATAGAAGAGGGAGGAGAAACCATCCGGGCCAGAAACGCTGTTGGGATCAATCCCGAACACAGCATCCCTAACCTCCTCTCTACTCGGGAGCTCACAGAGGCCAATGAGATCGACCGAAGGAGGGATGGTGGGGAAAAAAGAAGCGTTCGGGGGCCACGAGGGACCTTCTGTCAGATGTGAAGAGGGTCTGGAAGTGAGCAACAGCCGACTCCCGAATCTGAGCCTCCTGGGTCAAGGATGACCCATTAGCCTCGATGCTATGGATGTACGACTTAGCACGCTTCTGCCTAACATAGCCCTGGAAGAACCTAGTGTTCCGCTCGCCCTCGACCACCCAGCGAACGGCCGCCTTCTGCTTCCAGAAGTCCTCCTCCATAAGGAGTCGGAGCTGGTACTCGGCGTGGCAGCGGTGCATGGCGGTCCTATTCTCCGGAGTGGGATCCAGGTCATAGGCCCGCTCAGCCGACGCATGCGCACTCTGAGCTGCAGTAAGGCGGTGATGAAGGTTTCCAAAAACATCCCAGTTCCACTGTCTCAACCGACGCCGCAGTCTGCCGAGCTTCGCCTCGAGATTGCGCATCCCGAAGAGCCCAGTCGGCTGAAGCCAGGAATCCCTGACAGTGTCGTGGAAGGAGTGGTGGCGAACCCACATGTTTTGGAACCTAAAGGAAGCGCGGCGAGGAGTGCTCGAAAAACGACATCTAATGAGGAGGGGTGAATGGTCAGACCCAAATCGAGTGAGGTGCGTGACAGTCGTGACCGCAAACACCTTCGACCACGCTTCAGAAATCAAAGCACGGTCGAGCCTCTCCTTGAGGTTGTCCCTAACCCACGTAAAGGGCTCACCCTCGCATCCAGCATCAAGCAACTCGCAGTCCGCCACAGTCTGCGCATAATCCCACATCTCTCGGGATCTGTCCGTGCGGCCACCCACGCGCTCATCGGGGTGCAGAAAGATGTTGAAATCGCCACTAACCATCCATGGCAATCCCTCCATACTCTCGGCAATCTCACGCAGGGTGTCCCAAAGATCATATCGCCCGACCCTAGTACACTTGGCATAAACCAAGGTGTGAAAGATGGGCTCCAGGAGATGGGCAGCGGAAATCTCTACGTGAAGCACCTGATTGGTGTCGCGGAGGACCCGACAAGTGTAGTCACGCGAGTGGAAGAAGAAGATCTTGTGCGAAATATTACCCACGCCCGAATGGAAGCCCAGACAACGCGAGTAGTAGTCAAAAGAAGGAGTGCGAATCATCGGCTCAATAAAGCCAACAAAATCGACTCTGTGGTCACGAATGAGAGAATGAAGGTGAGAAAGAGTAGCCCTGTTCGCCAGGCCACGGCCATTCCAAGTAATGGATGTGATGGACATATCAACGGTCGCAAGAGCCACCGGACGTAGTCCGCCTATGGCAAGGCTGATTCGGGCCACCTAAAGAATGGGAAGTCATCCGTCGTGTCGTGCGGCGGAAGGGTCCAATAGCAGGGGAGATCGTCCGCCGTCTCGTATGCTGCATGGCTCTGGTCCTCGAGACCTGTCTGCCTCGGTATGTACTCGTAGCCTGTGAGTCGTCTGGCTGGACAGACTGACCTATAGCAGCATTAGCGGGTTGTCCCATCTCCGGGGCTGTCTCCCGTCTGTCAAGGTGAAGAAAAGCAGTAGAGGCGAAACTCTCGCACGAGACGTCATGCTGCGCGCGGTTGAGCCCGCATATCTGCTCGGGGATGGGCGAAAGAGAGGGTCCAACCGGCAGAGCGCTCGGGTGCTCGCCGGTAGGAGGGGGCTGAGAGCTGGCTATAAGCTCGACCGAGCTCCGAGTCTCAGCAGGGGGAGGATGTGCCGACTCATCCCCTTTCGGGGGAGCGGTGGCGGCAGTAGCCCTCGAATCTGAAGATCGGACCGGGCTAGATGCGCGCACGGTCGAACGACCGGCATCGCGGGCACTATCGTCGGATAGATGGATGGACTCTCTCCTGGTCGTGTCGTCCAGCTGGTCCATGTCGTCTCCAAGGAGGTCATCGTCATCCAGAATCGTAAGGTCGGTAATCTTAGGTGGTCTGCTGGAGGAAGGGGCAGACTCCTTCTCTGTCTCAGGGGATAGGATAGCAAAATAGGAGTGGTTGGCCTTGAAGGCCGTCTGTAAGGTCTGTCTAGGGAGAAAGCCCGTGGACTTGGGCTTGGGACCCACTAAGGCCAACTGCTTAGGCTGGTTAGGATGAGCATCCTTCCCAGTTTGGGCAGTATCTACAATCACAGCCTTGCCCTTATCCTTAGATCCCTTCGGGGTCTCGGGCTCGCGAAGGGGGCTTTTGCCCTTTCCCTTCGAGTCCCTCCGGCTGGTGGAGGGCCCCCGCTGAGTCGCGCGGTGGCGCTGCGGGATAGCGGGCCGTGGCTTATTGCCACTGATGTAGCAATCGGCCGCAACATGTCCCACGTGGCTGCACGAGGTGCAGAACGCGGGGATCTTCTCATAGATCACCCGCTGAACAAGAGACTCCGAGCCCTGTTCAATCTCAATCTCGTGAACGAGCTCGGCTCTCAAATCTATCTCGACGCAAAATCGTGCCACGTTAGCCCTCGTCTGAAGGGCCGTCGGGGCATCGATACGAATCGGCTGCCCAATACACTTAGCTAGTGTAGTGATGGCAGCACGATCGTAAAGATGGGGTGGAAGTCCGGGAAGGCGGCACCACACGGGGACAACCGGCGCCTCCGTCTTCGGGTTAAACCCGGCATAATATTTGAACACCCTAGTTGGGCATCCACGCAAATGAATGGAGGTCTTAAGCCAAACCTCATTATAGTCCTCGGGAAGGTGAAAGGACACTAGGAGATGGTTGAAATTATACCACTTAGATGAAACTCTACCCTTAAAGCCCAGTTTTCCTAACCCAGCAGATATATCTCGGGGAGCGGGGATAGCATATGAAAACTTAAAGATCAGAGTGTTAGCTAGCTTACCTGCAAGAGCAACAGACTCGGCTTCAGTGTATCGGGCCTTCACCTTGTTTCCCTCCGAGCGAATAATGGTTCCGTAGGCATGCTCGTACCCCCCGTCAAAGGTAAAATCCTTGGGTGTCGGCCGCGGGCCGTCTGTGCCGCCATCTTTTTTTCCGGTAATGGCCTCACGAAAGGAGCGCGGGCCAGTGTGGGTGCCCGGGAGAGAGACGGTTGCAGTCGGTTTTGCCGTGGAGGTACCCGTCGGCAGTGCCCCGTTCATGGCCTTTTCGGTCACCTGAGGCGTAGACGTGGTGTCTGGGCCCTCAATAATCACACCATCTGCGCGAACAAGCAAAATGTCCGGTTCGGATTGACCACCAGCCAAGGTCGCTGTTCCGGCGAGGTGTTCAGGTGGAGAAGGTGGGTTTGGCCGTGGCCCGAGAATTCCGGCCATAGGGGCCGATTTCGTGGTCTCCCCAGATGTAGCGCCGGCCAGTTTTGATTTTCCGGTGGTCGTGCCGGTGTCGGCGCCGGCGCCGGACGGGTGGCCGTCGCCTGTCGGTCGGGTATTTGTTGCAGTAGGTTGGGAGATGACCGATTGGAAATTAGCCTGTGCGGTTGCATGCTGGACGCCAGTTTTGGAGGTGTTGGTGGGCTGGGGATTGAAAGGGTGAGTAGCGGCCTTTTTATTTTGGTCTGGGTCGGCCTGGGAGGGTAAATGATCAAGTAGGAGGCTTGATTTGTTATTGGGCCCAAACTTCTGGCCCAAATCGCGAAAATGACCCAACAGCATATGGTTTGAATCCAAAAGGAATGGCAGCTGAGGGTTTTGATGGTGTGAGGCGCCGCTATTCAAGGGATGGCATTTATTACCTGTCTGCATCGTCATTGACAACGCCGGTATCACTCCAATGTGGTCGGAAAAACAACTCTGATCTTCGACATATACAGCCTCGGCGGAGCTCGACCGCAAGGAGACTGGGGGTTTGATAGAGGCTCCGTCGATTGTCGGAATTTGAGGGCCTACAGTGGACTGAGCGTCTTTAATGTTAGAGATTATTGTGTGTTTCCCTTGTTCATTTTGAAATGAACCGCCGGTAGGCATCTTGTGTTTTGAATCCGGCGTTGTGATCTGAAATCGATGAAGCTCGGCACCTTCGTCTATTTCTCCTTCTTCTTTGTCTTCATTTTTATTTTTTCTTTTTTCCGTTTTATTGGAATCGTTTCTAGCGAGAAAGGCTATGATAGCCTCTCTAAATTCCGGTTGAGCCATGAACAGCTCTACCTCCGAAGCTTGGGTGACGGGGGAGTGTTGATTGTAGTTCGGAGGGCTGGCCGGAGAGGCCATGGATGGTCGAGAAAGGGACGTGGCTGTGGGGTTTGCTGTGAGATGGGTGCATTTTTTATTATTGTTGCTGAGAGACGGGGGTTGCGGGGGAGACATGATGTGTGTGAGAGGTGGCGAGTGAGGTGGCTGCTTGCCGGAGCAAGCCGCCGGCGACGGCTGCCGGTGGCGCGGTTATGGGACAGCGGCGGTGGACGGAAAAAATAGGCCAAAGAAAATTGGAAAAAATTCTAGAGAGAGAAAGTTAGAGAGAAGGGAGAGCATCTTTAGCTGCTTCTTGCTGCTAGGTTAGTTGTCTGATGCTGCTAGGTTAGTTGTCTTTTGTTGCTAGGTTATTTCTTTCTTGCTGCTAGGCTAGTTGTTTGATGCTGTTAGGTTAGTTGTCTTAAGTTGCTAGGTTAGTTATCTGTAGTTGCTAGGTTAGTTGTCTTTTGTTGCTAGGTTAGTTGTCGTTTGTTGCTAGGTTATATAGTTCTTTCTTGCTGCTAGGTTAGTTGTCTGATGCTGCTAGGTTAGTTGTCTTTTGTTGCTAGATTATTTCTTTCTTTTGTTGCTAGATTATTTCTTTCTTGCTGCTAGGTTAGTTGTCTTTTGTTGCTAGGTTATTTCTTTCTTGCTGCTAGGTTAGTTGTCTTAAGTTGCTAGGTTATTTCTTTCTTGCTGCTAGGTTAGTTGTCTTTTGTTGCTAGGTTAGTTATCTGTAGCTGCTAGGTTAGTTGTGTTTTGTTGCTAGGTTAGTTCTTTCTTGCTGCTAGTTTTTTTTTTTTTTTTAAACAAACAACGCCCCGAGGGGCGGGGGATTAGGCTGGATCCCCAACCTGTATATTGATTATAGCCCTAGAATGGGCTAAAACAATCAACATAGTCTCACAATCCAAACAGAAACGAGAGCATAAAATGAAAATAGTACAAGGTCTGTCATCGGGCTAACAGGTGCCCGGGATAAATGGATGGTCTAAGAAAACAAAACCAAAACCTAATCTACTGGAATCGAAACGATGGATATCCTAGCTGATCCCTCCGAACTAGCGTGCGAAGGCGGAGTGGAGCAGTGTAGGTCTGATACGTGTGCGTGTCTGGTATGGTAGCGCCAAGGCTGGCAAGGTAATCAGCAGGTCTGTTCCCCTCACGGAAGATATGTGTGATCCTGTAATGGACAGACCGAAGTAGATCTCTAATGCGCATAAGTGGGTGCTGAATCTGCCACGAGCCCTGATGACCCGATGTCAGGAGGGTGGCGACAGCCGCAGCATCCAGCTTGATCCATATATGACTAGAGATGTGGGCAGCTATCTGAAGGCCAATCTGTAGTGCCTGAATCTCTGCGTCGTAGCTCGAGGAGGCCTGAATGGACGCGTGAAAGGCGGTGATGAGGGCGCCGCTATGGTCCCGAATCAAGCCTCCTCCTCCAGCAACTCCAGTGTGGCGATCGAAGGAGCCATCAGTGATCAGCTTGACCCACGGAGAGTCAGGTCGAAGCCAAACAACAGCTCTGGCCTGAGGAGTCCGAACAGGCGGTGGTGGGGCCACCATGTAACGATGCGGTTGCGTGCAGCCTGTCAAGTCTCGGGCCGTGAGCCTGCCCAATGAGATGAGGAGTGAAATGTGTCTCTCAACCTGCAAAACAATGTGAGAAAACATAAAAGTAATATCCCTATGCTTCGCACTATTCCTTTCTGTCCAGGTGAACCAAAGGATCAGACAAGGAATGAGGAAGCCCACATGTCTAAGGTGTGTGGTCTGTGAGAAAAAACTCAGGAGCTCAAAGAAACTGTATGTGGTGGGTAGGGATATATGAGTCCAAGTGGCAAAATACTCCCACACTCTCCTCACAGTCTCACTCTCTAGAAAAAGGTGGGTATATGTCTCGGTCTCATGACGTCCAGTCTCAGAACCACACACACACCGAGAGGGGAAGGAGATCCCCCTCGCATGTAGCACAGTATCGACGGGTATCCGGCGCAAGAGGAGGCGCCAAAGGAATACTGAAATAGTAGGCGTAAAAAGGTCACTCCAGATAGCCCCGAAGAGGAGATTAGGCCGATCCCTCAGCCTTATCTGCTCCCAAGCCGAGGTAGTAGAAAACACACCTGATGATGTAAGTCTCCACCTCATGCTATCTGAACCGTCCCCCGAGATAGGGATCTGCTGGATCTGATCTAATAACTGCTCGCTAAAACCCGCACCAGCCCCCAACTCCCTATCAAGCTTCCCCTTATCCCACGACCCGTCCGTCCAGAGGTCGCTCACGAGCAGGTAGGGGGAATGCGTCACCTGCCTGTCCCTAGACAACGGCCTATCACCTACCCACCACTCATCCCAGACACTGACATCGCCCCCGCCCAAAACCCAAAATATGTGATCCTGGGCTCGCCTCCCGACCCTAGTGAGGCGCCGCCACTGTCTGCTATCATGATCAACAGCCATGACCCAACAAGAGTGGTTGGCACGTCTAGGGCAGTACTTGCCGCGAAGGTACTGAGCCCAAAGCGACTTTCCTTCCCTGAAGCGCCACCACAACTTGTATGAGAAAGCTGTAACAATGTCCCTAAGGCGGCGGATGCCAAGGCCACCCTCTGGGAGGGGGCGACAGATAGAGTCCCAACTCACCCAGTGAGTACGTCTCCCCCTCCCATACCCGTCCTCATACCCCAAGAAATAACGAGCCATAATCTGGTCAAGCTCGTCAAGAGTAGACCTAAGGGGCTCGAGGACCATAAGCAAGTGAATCGGGAGAGAGCTAAGAGTGCTCTTGATCAGCGCTAGCCGACCACCGAAAGAAAGATATCTATGCGACCAACCGGAGATCCTGTCGATCATCCTCTGCCTGACGCCCGCAAAGAGCGCTCTCGTGAGGTTGCTTTTATATAAAGGGACCCCGAGGTAGGTAATGGGAAGGTCGCCACGCGCAAAGCCAGTAATGTCGTGGACCCGCTGAGCCCACCTGTCCACTGTGGCAGATGAAAGGATGAAGGTGCTCTTCTGCACGCTGACCAGCTGACCGGTGACCAAGCCATAGTGCTCCAAAAGGCGCATAAGCTCGACCAGTCCATCATCATCCGCCCGGGTGAAGATAATGATGTCATCCGCGTAAGAAAGGTGAGAAACGGTAGGACCATAGCCACAGGTGCTATAAGTCATGTGGGGAGAGTCGCGGATGAAGCCGTCAAGGCAGCGAGAGAGGTAGTCCGCCGCAAGGACGAATAGGGAAGGGGAAAGAGGGTCGCCCTGTCTAAGGCCTCTAGATGAGGGAAAGAAATCGGTGGGGCTGCCATTAATCAGGACCGAGAACGTGCAATGCTCCACACACGCCTCCACAAAGCTGATCCAACGCTCAGGGAATCCCATCCTAGCCAACGCCTCCCTAAGAAACGGCCACTCAACCCTATCATACGCCTTAGCCATGTCTAGCTTCAGCGCGATATTCGGAGCCCGCTTCCAGTCCGCTCGGGAGATGTCGTGGATCATCTCCTGGGCCAGAAGGATGTTATCACTAATGACCCGATCCTTGACGAATCCACTCTGGTTCGGAGAGATGAGAGAGGGGAGAAGAGGGGAAAGACGGCCGTTAAGAATCTTCGAAATGAGCTTGTTGGTCACGTTACACAGGCTGATGGGCCTGTAATCGGACCAAGAGCTCGGGTTGGGTCGTTTGGGGATCAAGACGACAGAGGTAGACGTGAAGGAATCCGGCATCCGGTGGCCGGAGAAAAAGTCCAACATCGCCTCCTGGACGTCAGTCTCGACAATATCCCAGCAGACCTGATAGAAGAGGGAGGAGAAACCATCCGGGCCAGAAACGCTGTTGGGATCAATCCCGAATACAGCATCCCTAACCTCCTCCCTGCTCGGGAGCTCACAGAGGCCAATGAGATCGACCGAAGGAGGGATGGTGGGGAAAAAAGAAGCGTTCGGGGCCACGAGGGACCCTCTGTCAGAGGTGAAGAGGGTCTGGAAGTGAGCAACAGCCGACTCCCGAATCTGAGCCTCCTGGGTCAAGGATGACCCATTAGCCTCGATGCTATGGATGTACGACTTAGCACGCTTCTGCCTAACGTAGCCCTGGAAGAACCTAGTGTTCCGTTCGCCCTCGGCCACCCAGCGAACGGCCGCCTTCTGCTTCCAGAAGTCCTCCTCCATAAGGAGTCGGAGCTGGTACTCGGCGTGGCAGCGGTGCATGGCGGTCCTATTCTCCGGAGTGGGGTCCAGGTCATAGGCCCGCTCAGCCGACGCATGCGCACTCTGAGCTGCAGTAAGGCGGTGATGAAGGTTTCCAAAAACATCCCAATTCCACTGTCTCAACCGACGCCGCAGTCTGCCGAGCTTCGCCTCGAGATTGCGCATCCCGAAGAGCCCAGTCGGCTGAAGCCATGAATCCCTGACAGTGTCGTGGAAGGAGTGGTGGCGAACCCACATGTTTTGGAACCTAAAGGAAGCGCGGCGAGGAGTGCTCGAAAAACGACAACTAATGAGGAGGGGTGAATGGTCAGACCCAAATCGAGTGAGGTGCGTGACGGTCGTGACCGCAAACACCTTCGACCACGCTTCAGAAATCAAAGCACGGTCGAGCCTCTCTTTGAGGTTGTCCCTAACCCACGTGAAGGGCTCACCCTCGCATCCAGCATCAAGCAACTCGCAGTCCGCCACTGTCTGCGCAAAATCCCACATCTCTCGGGATCTGTCCGTGCGGCCACCCACGCGCTCATCGGGGTGCAGAAAGATGTTGAAATCGCCACTGACCATCCATGGCAATCCCTCCATACTCTCGGCAATCTCACGCAGGGTGTCCCAAAGTTCATATCGCCCGACCCTAGTACACTTGGCATAAACCAAGGTGTGAAAGATGTGCTCCGGGAGATGGGCAGCGGAAATCTTTACGTGAAGCACCTGATCGGTGTCGTGGAGGACCCGACAAGTGTAGTCACGCGAGTGGAAGAAGAAGATCTTGTGCGAAATATTACCCACGCCCGAATGGAAGCCCAGACGACGCGAATAGTGGTCAAAAGAAGGAGTGCGAATCATCGGCTCAATAAAGCCAACAAAATCGACTATGTGGTCACGAATGAGAGAATGAAGGTGAGAAAGAGTAACCCTATTCGCCAGGCCACGGCCATTCCAAGTAATGGATGTGATGGACATATCAACGGTCGCAAGAGCCACCGGACGTAGTCCGCCTATGGCGAGGCTGATTCGGGCCACCTAAAGAATGGGAAGTCATCCGTCGTGTCGTGCGGCGGAAGGGTCCAATAGCAGGGGAGATCGTCCGCCGTCTCGTATGCTGCATGGCTCTGGTCCTCGAGGCCTGTCTGCCTCGGTATGTACTCATAGCCTGTGAGTCGTCTGGCTGGAAAGACTGACCTATAGCAGCATTAGCGGGTTGTCCCATCTCCAGGGCTGTCTCCCGTCTGTCAAGGTGAAGAAAAGCACTAGAGGCGAAGCTCTCGCACGAGACGTCATGCTGCGCACGGTTGAGCCCGCATATCTGCTCGGGGATGGGAGAAAGAGAGGGTCCAACCGGCAGAGCGCTCGGGTGCTCGCCGGTAGGAGGGGGCTGAGAGCTGGCTATGAGCTCGACCGAGCTCCCAGTCTCAGCAGGGATGGGGTGGGCCGACTCATCCCCTTTCGGGGGAGCGGTGGTTGCAGTAGCCCTCGAATCCGTAGATCGGACCGGGCTAGGTGCGCGCACGGTCAAAGGACCGGCATCGCGAGCACTATCTTCGGATAGATGGATGGACTCTCTCCTGGTCGTGCCATCCGGCTGGTCCATGTCGTCTCCAAGGAGGTCATCGTCATCCAGTATCGTAAGGTCGGTAATCTTAGGTGGCCTGCTGGAGGAAGGGGCAGACTCCTTCTCTGTATCCGGGGATAGGATAGCAAAATAGGAGTGGTTGGCCTTGAAGGCCGTCTGTAAGGTCTGTCTAGGGAGAAAGCCCGTGGACTTGGGCTTGGGACCCACTAAGGCCAACTGCTTAGGCTGGTTAGGATGAGCATCCTTCCCAGTTTGGGCAGTATCGACAATCACAGCCTTGCCCTTATCCTTGGACCCCTTCGGGGTCTCGGGCTCGCGAAGAGGGCTTTTGCCCTTTCCCTTCGGGTCCCTCCGGCTGGTGGAGGTTCCCCGCTGAGTCGCGCGGTGACGCTGCGGGATAGCGGGCCGTGGCTTATTGCCACTGATGTAGCAATCGGCCGCAATATGTCCCACGTGGCTGCACGAGGTGCAGAAAGCGGGGATCTTCTCATAGATCACCCGCTGAACAAGAGACTCCGAGCCCTGTTCAATCTCAATCTCATGAACGAGCTCAGCTCTCAGATCTATCTCGACGCAAAAACGCGCCACGTTAGCCCTCGTCTGAAGGGCCGTCGGGGCGTCGATACGAATCGGCTGCCCAATACACTTAGCTAGTGTAGTGATGGCAGCACGATCGTAAAGATGGGGTGGTAGGCCGTGAAGGCGGCACCACACGGGGACAACCGGCGCCTCCGTCTTCGGGTTAAACCCGGCATAATATTTGAACACCCTAGCTGGGCATCCACACAAATGAATGGAGGTCTTAAGCCAGACCTCGTTATAATCCTCGGGGAGGTGAAACGAGACTAGAAGGTGGTTGAAATTATACCACTTCGACGACACCCTACCCTTAAAACCCAATTTGCCTAGACCAGCAGATATATCTCGAGGGGCAGGAATAGCATATGAAAACTTAAAGATCAGGGTGTTAGCTAATTTACCTGCAAGAGTGACAGATTCGGCATCAGTGTATCGAGCCTTCACTTTGTTCCCTTCCGAGCGGATAATGGTCCCGCAAGCATGTTCGTAACCCCCGTCAAAGGCGAAGTCCTTCGGTGTTGGTTGGGGGGTGCTCGAGCCACCATCTCTCCTCCCGGTAATAGCCTCCCGGAAGGAGAGTGGGCCAGGGGAGGTGCTCAGTTGTTGCCCGGCTGTAGTGGGGTTAGCCGTGGGGAGGGCCGTCGGCGGTGTCCGTTTTGGAGAGAGCCCGGTAGCGTGGGCCATGGCCGTCGTACTTGGACTCGCAGCGGCTACCCCATTTTCACGCACATATAGGTTGATTGGTTCGGAGTCTCCGGCAGCGTCTGTGGCCGTGCCGGCGAGGTTCGTGGTTGGAGAACTTAAATTCGGCCTGTGACCAAGAATTCCGCTTGAAGAGAATGACTTAGGGGCATCCTCGGTTGAATTCTCGGCTGGTTGACTTTTTCCGGCGACTGCGCCGGTGCCGGTGCTGGAGTCGGGGTGGCTGACGGCACTCGGTAGTTGGGGGTTGGCTCCAGCGTCAACGGAGATGGAGTGTCGCTGTTGGAAGGGGCCGACAGTCTTGGGAGGGGATTGGATGTTTGCGGGCTGAGATTTTTGATTTATGATGGGCCCAGGAGATTGGTCCAATGATTTGGTGGGCTGTGGGATAGTAGCAGAGTGAGAGACGGGCTTGGGCCTGAGATTGGGCTCAGTTGAGG
This sequence comes from Striga asiatica, assembly GCA_008636005.1. Taxonomy (NCBI): domain Eukaryota; kingdom Viridiplantae; phylum Streptophyta; class Magnoliopsida; order Lamiales; family Orobanchaceae; genus Striga; species Striga asiatica. The sequence goes on along the minus strand of BKCP01006715.1, from coordinate 233,826 downwards.
AAATTATTTGCTTGGCCACGTGAGTTGTTGGGGCCACGTCATCTGTTAGCTGAGGGTTTTGGATCCCTGCTACGCCGTCCTCAACATTTGAAACTTGGATGATCTGAGGTAGGATGTCTGACGGAGGAGACCCTAAAACGCCGGCCCAGCGATCTCGTATCCCAAGACGTGAAGTTCCGGCGACTGGATCGTGTGCATTTTCGGAGGAGGTATTAGGAATTTCTCCCTCCTCCAGATTTGAGCTCGATGGAGGGGAGGCGGCATGGATCTTCTTTTCCGGCAAGGTCCTTTCCAGCGGCTGCGAACAAACCCCAATGGCAGAATTCATTATCTCCGGTGAGACGTGCTTCGGTGACTGTGGGTCCGACCCGAAAATGAGCTGCGGTTTGATGGGTCCGTCTTTTCTTTGACTTTGTTTCTGAGAGTTGAGATTTAGATCTGCGGCCATCTTCTTTGCTTTGACCTTCGGCGCTTGAGCCTCGCCCTGATTTTTATGAAGTTCTTCTACAACTTCACCTTCTTCGACATTTTTGACTTCTCCATCTTCCATATTTCTAATCTGTTTTTCTTTTTCGAGATAGGCCAGGAGAGTCGCTCGAACTTCAGGTTGTGATATGAAAGCTTCCAAATCTGATTCATTGGTCGATGGTCGAACTTGACTGATGGCCGGATTGACTGCCTGTGGAGTCATGGCTAAGGTCCAGAAAAGTTTACGAACTAAAGATAAATCTGTAAAATGGAAAAAAAATGAAAAAATAAAAAGGAAAACACAAATAAAGCCCCGCAGGCAGCCGAGGAGGCCGCCGACGGCGGCGGCCGGTGGCGCTAGGTGGTGGTAGGGGCCGGGGGGAGGGAAGGGTGCTGGTTGAGGCTGTAAAAGAAAAATGGAAATCCTAGAGAGAGAGACCTAGAGAGAAGGGAGAGCATCACTTGTTTTCTTTTCTTTGTTGCTAGGTTAGGTTAGTTCTTTCATGCTGCTAGGTTAGTTGTCTTTTATTGTTAGGTTATGTTATTTTGGTGCTAGGTTAGTTGTCTTTTGTTGCTAGATTTTTTCTTTCTTGCTGCTAGGTTAGTTCTTTCATGCTGCTAGGTTAGTTGTCTTTTATTGTTAGGTTATGTTATTTCTTTTCGCTGTTAGGTTAGTTGTGTTTTGTTGCTAGGTTATTTCTTTCTTGCTGCTAGGTTAGTTGTCTTTTATTGTTAGGTTATGTTATTTTGGTGCTAGGTTATTTCTTTCTTGCTGCTAGGTTTTTTTTTTTTTTAACAAACAACGCCCCGAGAGGCGGGGGATTGGGCTGGATCCCCAACCTGTGCATAGATCAAGACCCCAAAACGGGGGTAAAAAATATCAACAGTCTACAAGGTCTCACTAGCGAAACAAATACAAAGTCTGTCTATGGGCTAACAGGTGCCCGAGAAAGAAAATGAGAATCTAATGAAATGACAACAAGGAAAAACCTAATCTACTGAAAGCGGAAAGATGGATATCCAAGCTGATCCATCCGAACAAGCGTGCGAAGGCGGAGTGGAGCAGTGTCGGTCTGGAACGTATGTGTATCGGGTATGGTGGCACCAAGGCTGGCAAGGTAGTCAGCAGGTCTGTTCCCCTCACGGAAAATGTGCGTAATCCTGTGGTGGACTGACCGAAGTATATCTCTAATGCGCATAAGTGGGTGCTGAATCTGCCACGAGCCCTGATGGCCCGAAGTCAGGAGGGTGGCGACAGCCGCAGCATCCAGCTCGATCCATATATGACTAGAGAGGTGGGCAGCAATCTGTAGGCCAATCTGTAGTGCCTGAATCTCTGCGTCATAGCTCGAGGAGGCCTGAATGGACGCGTGGAAAGCGGTGATGAGGGCGCCGCTATGGTCTCGAATCAGGCCTCCTCCTCCGGCAACTCCAGTGTGGCGATCAAATGAGCCATCAGTGTTCAGCTTGATCCACGGAGAGTCAGGTCGAAGCCAAACAACAGCTCTGGCCCGAGGAGTCCGAACAGGCGGTGGTGGGGCCACCATGTAGCGGTGCGGTGGCGTGCAGCCTGTCCAGTCTCGAGCCGTGAGCCTGCCCAATGAGATGAGGAGTGAAATGTGTCTCTCAACCTGCAAAACAATGTGAGAAAAAGTAAAAGTAATATCCCTATGCTTCGCACTATTCCTTTCTGTCCAGGTGAACCAAAGGATCAGACAAGGAATGAGGAAGCCCACGTGTCTAAGGTGTGTGCTCTGTGAGAAAAAACTCAGGAGCTCAAAAAAACTGTATGTGGTGGGTAGGGATATATGAGTCCAAGTGGCGAAATGCTCCCACACTCCAGTCCCATCTCCAGGGCTGTCTCCCGTCTGTCAAGGTGAAGAAAAGCACTAGAGGCGAAGCTCTCGCACGAGACGTCATGCTGCGCGCGGTTGAGCCCGCATATCTGCTCGGGGATGGGCGAAAGAGAGGGTCCAACCGGCAGAGCGCTCGGGTGCTCGCCGGTAGGAGGGGGCTGAGAGCTGGCTATCAGCTCGATCGAGCTCCCAATCTCAGCAGGGATGGGGTGGGCCGACTCATCCCCTTTCGGGGGAGCGGTGGCGGCAGTAGCCCTCGAATCCGAAGATCGGACCGGGCTAGATGCGCGCACGGTCGAAGGACCGGCATCGCGTGCACTATCGTCGGATAGATGGATGGACTCTCTCCTGGTCGTGCCGTCCGGCTGGTCCATGTCGTCTCCAAGGAGGTCATCGTCATCCAGAATCGTAAGGTCGGTAATCTTAGGTGGCCTGCTGGAAGAAGGGGCAGACTCCTTTTCTGTCTCAGGGGATAGGATAGCAAAATAGGAGTGGTTGGCCTTGAAGGCCGTCTGTAAGGTCTGTCTAGGGAGAAAGCCCGTGGACTTGGGCTTGGGACCCACTAAGGCCAACTGCTTAGGCTGGTTAGGATGAGCATCCTTCCCAGTTTGGGCAGTATCTACAATCACAGCCTTGCCCTTATCCTTAGACCCCTTCGGGGTCTCGGGCTCGCGAAAAGGGCTTTTGCCCTTTCCCTTCGAGTCCCTCCGGCTGGTGGAGGTTCCCTGCTGGGTCGCACGATGGCGCTGCGGGAGAGCGGGTCGTGGCTTGTTGCCACTGATGTAGCAATCGGCCACAACATGACCCACGTGGCTGCACGAGGTGCAGAATGCGGGGATCTTCTCATAGATCACCCGCTGAACAAGAGACTCCGAGCCCTGTTCAATCTCGATCTCATGAACGAGCTCGACTCTCAGATCTATCTCGACGCAAAATCGCGCCACGTTAGCCCTCGTCTGAAGGGCCGTCGGGGCATCGATACGAATCGGCTGCCCAATACACTTAGCTAGTGTAGTTATGGCAGCACGATCGTAAAGATGGGGTGGTAGTCCGGGAAGGCGGCTCCACACGGGGACAACCGGAGCCTCCGTCTTCGGGTTAAACCCGGCATAATACTTGAACACCCTAGCTGGGCATCCACACAAATGAATGGAGGTCTTAAGCCAGACCTCGTTATAATCCTCGGGAAGGTGGAAAGACACTAGTAGATGGTTGAAATTGTACCACTTAGATGATACTCTACCCTTAAAACCCAATTTGCCTAAACCAGCAGATATATCTCGAGGGGCAGGGATAGCATATGAGAACTTAAAGACCAGGGTGTTAGCTAGTTTACCTGCAAGAGCAACAGATTCGGCTTCAGTGTAGCGGGCCTTCACTTTGTTCCCCTCCGAGCGGATAATGGTTCCGCAGGCATGTTCGTAACCTCCGTCAAAGGTAAAATCCTTGGGTGTCGGACGCGGGCCGGTCGTGTGAGCATTTTTCTTCCCCGTAACCGCCTCTCGGAAAGAAAGTGGGTCAGAGGGCTTGTCCGGGAGGGACTCGGTTGCAGCCGGGTTTGTCGTGGTGGTGTTAACCTTGGAAGTACCCGTCGGTGTAATATGGCCCGCAACCATGTTGTTTGGTCTTGTCTCAACAACTCCATCTTCTCGCACGTACAACACGCCATGGTCGGAGTTCGGACCCGTCGGTTGATGGGCAGTCCGGGGTGCCACAGTGGATGAACGGGAAGGGCCCGACGGGGGCCGGTCAACTTGGAGAACTCCGGTGGGCAATGATGTGGAGGTCGATGTTAGTTTGGAGGAGTTTGTCGAAAAAGATGGTCCGGGACCAAGTATCCCGGCCGCCGGAGAAGGGCCGCCGGCGGGAGCGATGCCGGTGAATTTGCCGGACGCCGGAGGAGGGCCGTCGTCGGTCGGCTGGTAATTGGCTGCAATAGTTGGCTCGCTGTTGGAGGCAAGAACCATGTTTTGGGAGCTGGGTTTGGAAGAAGCGGGCTCAGAGGATTGAGTAGTGGGCTGGTGTGTAGTGGGCTCTGGCTGATGGGTTTGGAGCGGGAGGGAATTGGGTTGAATGAAAGGTTGGTCATTGGGCTGGGAATAAAGGGCCGGCCCAATTGGGCTAATAGAGGAGAGCGCCTTTTGTAGCCCAAAGTTTGGGACGAGCTGAGGGTTTTTTGAAGTGTCGCCGACAGCAGGTGGGTGGAGGAGGGGAGTGGCGGAAGAAATGGAGGATAGCGCCGGAGTGGTGGACGGGAAACAGCGAGGGACCGGCGGAAATGAACCAAAAGATACCGGACAATTATCCTGGATGCCGACGGGATTTGCGCTGCCATTGTTGAGGGACGCATGTACTGTAGCTGCAATTTGATTCGAACCGGGGGTTGTGATACCTGCAAATTGCTTCTGTAAGAACACCATAAGAGTCTGGTTGACGGACGGGAGGGAAAAAAACACCTCAAGTTCCGGTTGCGAGGAGGCGGCCGGGATCGTCACTTCCGGGGTAGACTGAGGTTGAGGTAAGGGAATCATAGTTGAATGAAATAAGAGCGATGGCGGATGAAGGCCTACCAGCAGCTCGCCGCCGGAGGCGGCGGAGATGCCCGGCGAGCAGCTATGCGGCGGTGGACGGCAGATGAACGGCGAAGGTGGAACGGGAGGGACGGGTTTTTAGAGAGAGAAAGTTAGAGAGAGGGAGGAGCATTTTTTGCTTTCTTCCTGCTAGGTTAGTTCTTTCATGCTGCTAGGTTAGTTGTCTTTTATTGTTAGGTTATGTTATTTCTTTTCGCTGCTAGGTTAGTTGTGTTTTGTTGCTAGGTTATTTCTTTCTTGCTGCTAGGTTAGTTGTCTTTTGTTGCTAGGTTATTTCTTTCTTGCTGCTAGGTTAGTTGTCTTTTGTTGCTAGGTTATTTCTTTCTTGCTGCTAGGTTAGTTATCTGTAGTTGCTAGGCTTTTTTTTTTTTTTTTAAACAAACAACGCCCCGGAAGGGCGGGGGATTGGGTTGGATCTCCTACCTGTGCATAGATCAGGGCCCCAAAAACGGGAGCCCAAAATGTCAACGAACCAGATACAGAGGTCTACATAGTCTGAAAGTCAAAAACAAAAACAAAAGAAAACAAGAAAGAAAAACCGAAAAATGAAAAAGAAACTACATAATAAAGTCGATCTTCGGGCTAACAGATGCCCGAGATAAGTCTATACTAATGAAAATAGAAATCCTATACTAGTGAAAGCGGAACGCTGGGTATCCAAGCTGGTCCATCCGTACAAAAGTGCGAAGGCGGAGTGGAGCAGTGTCGGTCTGGAATGTATGTGTGCCTGGTGTGGTGGCGCCAAGGCTGGCCAGGTAATCAGCCGGTCTGTTCCCCTCACGGAAAATGTGCGTGATCCTGTGATGGACTGACTGAAGTAGGTCTCTAATGCGCAGAAGCGGGTGCTGAATCTGTCACGAGCCTTGATGGCCCGAAGTCAGAAGGGTGGCGACAACAGCAACATCCAGCTCGATCCATATATGACTAGAGATGTGGCAGCTATCTGAAGGCCAATCTGTAGTGCCTGAATCTCTGCGTCGTAGCTCAAGGAGGCCTGAATGGACGCGTGAAAGGCGGTGATGAGGGCGCCGCTATGGTCCCGAATCAAGCCTCCTCCTCCGGCAACTCCAGTGTGGCGATCGAAGGAGCCATCAGTGTTCAGCTTGACCCAAGGAGAGTCAGGTCGAAGCCAAACAACAGCTCTGGCCCGAGGAGTCCGAACAGGCGGTGGTGGGGCCACCATATAGCGCTGCGGTGGCGTGCAGCCTGTCCAGTCTCGGGCCGTGAGCCTGCCCAATGAGATGAGGAGTGAAATGTGTCTCTCAACCTGCAAAACAATGTAAGAAAACATAAAAGTAATATCCCTATGCTTCGCACTATTCCTTTCTGTCCAGGTGAACCAAAGGATCAGACAAGGAATGAGGAAGCCCACGCGTCTAAGGTGTGTGTGCTATGTGAGAAAAAACTCAGGAGCTCAAAAAAACTGTATGTGGTGGGTAGGGATATATGAGTCCAAGTGGCGAAATGCTCCCACACTTTCCTCACAGTCTCACTCTCTAGAAAAAGGTGGGTAAAGGTCTCGGTCTCATGACGTCCAGTCTCAGAACAACACACACACCGAGAGGGGAAGGAGATCCCCCTCGCGTGTAGCACAGTATCGACGGGTATCCGGCGCAAGAGGGGGCGCCAAAGGAATACCGAAATAGTAGGCGTAAAAAGGTCACTCCAGATAGCCCCGAAGAGGAGATTAGGCCGATCCCTCAGCCTTATCTGCTCCCAAGCCGAGGTAGTAGAAAACACACCTGATGATGTAAGTCTCCACCTCATGCTATCTGAACCGTCCCCCGAGATAGGGATCTGCTGGATCTGATCTAATAACTGCTCGCTAAAACCCGCACCAGCCCCCAACTCTCTATCAAGCTTCCCCCTATCCCACGACCCGTCCGTCCAGAGGTCGCTCACGAGCAGGTAGGGGGAATGCGACACCTGCCTGTCCCTAGACAACGGGCTATCACCTACCCACTACTCATCCCAGACACTGACATCGCCCCCGCCCAAGACCCAAAAGATGTGATCCTGGGCTCGCCTCCCGACCCTAGTGAGGCGCCGCCACTGTCTGCTATCATGATCAACAGCCGTGACCCAACAAGGGTGGTTGGCACGTCTAGGGCAGTACTTGCCGCGCAGGTACTGAGCCCAAAGCGACTTTCCTTCCCTGAAGCGCCACCACAACTTGTATGAGAAGGCTGTAACAATGTCCCTAAGGCGGCGGATGCCAAGGCCACCCTCGGGGAGGGGGCGGCAGATAGAGTCCCAACTCACCCAGTGAGTACGTCTCCCCCACCCAGACCCGTCCTCATAACCCCAGAAATAACGAGCCATAATCTGGTCAAGCTCGTTAAGAGTAGACCTAGGGGGGTCGAGGACCATAAGCAGGTGAATCGGAAGAGAGCTAAGAGTGCTCTTGATCAGCGCTAGCCGACCACCGAAAGAAAGATATCTATGTGACCAACCAGAGATCCTGTCGATCATCCTCTGTCTGACGCCCGTAAAGAGCGCTCTCGTGAGGTTGCCCTTATATAAAAGAACCCCGAGGTAGGTAATGGGAAGGTCGCCACGCGCAAAGCCAGTAATGTCGTGGACCCGCTGAGCCCACCTGTCCACTGTGGCAGATGAAAGGATGAAGGTGCTCTTCTGCACGCTGACCAGCTGACCGGTGACCAAGCCATAGTGCTCCAAAAGGCGCATGAGCTCGACCAGTCCATCATCATCCGCCCGGGTGAAGATAATGATGTCATCCGCGTAAGAAAGGTGAGAGACAGTAGGACCATAGCCACAGGTGCTATAGGTCATATGGGGAGAGTCGCGGATGAAGCCGTCAAGGCAGCGAGAGAGGTAGTCCGCCGCAAGAACGAAGAGGGAAGGGGACAGGGGGTCGCCCTGTCTAAGGCCTCTAGAGGAGGGAAAGAAATCTGTGGGGCTGCCATTAATCAGGACCGAGAACGTGCAATGCTCCACACACGCCTCCACAAAGCTGATCCAGCGCTCAGGGAATCCCATCCTAGCCAACGCCTCCCTAAGAAACGGCCACTCAACCCTATCATACGCCTTAGCCATGTCTAGCTTCAGCGCGATATTCGGAGCCCGCTTCCAGTCCGCTCGGGAGATGTCGTGGATCATCTCCTGGGCCAGAAGGATGTTATCACTAATGACCCGATCCTTGACGAATCCACTCTGGTTCGGAGAGATGAGAGAGGGGAGAAGAGGGGAAAGACGGCCGTTAAGAATCTTCGAAATGAGCTTGTTGGTCACGTTACACAGGCTGATGGGCCTGTAATCGGACCAAGAGCTCGGGTTGGGTCGTTTGGGGATCAAGACGACAGAGGTAGACGTGAAGGAATCCGGCATCCGGTGGCCGGAGAAAAAATCCAACATCGCCTCCTGGACGTCAGTCTCGACAATATCCCAGCAGACCTGATAGAAGAGGGAGGAGAAACCATCCGGGCCAGAAACGCTGTTGGGATCAATCCCGAATATAGCATCCCTAACCTCCTCCCTGCTCGGGAGCTCACAGAGGCCAATGAGATCGACCGAAGGAGGGATGGTGGGGAAAAAAGAAGCGTTCGGGGCCACGAGGGACCCTCTGTCAGAGGTGAAGAGGGTCTGGAAGTGAGTAACAGCCGACTCCCGAATTTGAGCCTCCTGGGTCAAGGATGACCCATCAGCCTCGATACTATGGATGTACGACTTAGCACGCTTCTGCCTAACGTAGCCCTGGAAGAACCTAGTGTTCCGCTCGCCCTCGGCCACCCAGCGAACGGCCGCCTTCTGCTTCCAGAAGTCCTCCTCCATAAGGAGTCGGAGCTGGTACTCGGCGTGGCAGTGCATGGCAGTCCTATTCTCCGGAGTGGGATCCAGGTCATAGGCCCGCTCAGTCGTCGCATGCGCACTCTGAGCCGCAGCAAGGCGCTGATGAAGGTTTCCAAGAACATCCCAGTTCCACTGTCTCAACCGACGCCGCAGTCTGCCGAGCTTTGCCTCGAGATTCCGCATCCCGAAGAGCCCAGTCGGCTGAAGCCAGGAATCCCTGACAGTGTCGTGGAAGGAGTGGTGACGAACCCACATGTTTTGGAACCTAAACGAAGAGCGGCAGCGGGTGCTCGAAAATCGGCACCGGATGAGAAGGGGTGAATGGTCGGACCCAAATCGAGTAAGGTGTGTGACGGTCGTAACCGCAAACACCTTCGACCATGCCTCAGAGACTAAGGCACGGTCTAACCTCTCTTTGAGTCCGTCCCTCACCCACGTGAAGGGCTCACCATCACATCCAGCGTCAATTAACTCGCAGTCCGCCACCGCCTGAGCAAAATCCCACATCTCCCGTGACCGGTCCGTGCGGCCACCCACACGCTCATGGGGATGCAGAAAGATGTTGAAATCGCCACTAACCATCCATGGCAATCCCTCCATATTCTCGGCAATCTCACGCAGGGTGTCCCAAAGGTCATATCGCCCGACCCTAGTACACTTGGCATAAACCAAGGGGTGAAAGATGGGCTCCAGGAGGTGGTCAGCGGAAATCTCTACGTGAAGCACCTGATCGGTGTCGCGGAGGACCCGACAAGTGTAGTCACGCGAGTGGAAGAACCAGATCTTGTGCGAAATATTACCCACGCCCGAATGGAAGCCCAGACGACGCGAGTAGTATTCAAAAGAAGGAGTGCGAATCATCGGCTCAATAAAGCCAACAAGATCGACTCTGTGGTCACGAATGAGAGAATGAAGGTGAGAAAGAGTAGCCCTGTTCGCCAGGACATGGCCATTCCAAGTAATGGATGTGATGGACATATCAACGGTCGCAAGAGCCACCGGACGTAGTCCGCCTATGGCGAGGCTGATTCGGGCCACCTAAAGAATGGGAAGTCGTCCGTCGTGTCGTGCGGCGGAAGGGTCCAATAGCAGGGGAGATCGTCCGCCGTCTCGTGTGCTGCATGGCTCTGGTCCTCGAGGTCTGTCTGCCTCGGTATGTACTCGTGGCCTGTGAGTCGTCTGGCTGGACAGACTGACCTATAGCAGCACTAGCAGGTTGCCCCATCTCCGGGGCTGTCTCCTGTCTGTCAAGGTGAAGGAATGCACTAGAAGCGAAGCTCTCGCACGAGACGTCATGTTGCGCGCGGTTGAGCCCGCATATCTGCTCGGGGATGGGTGAAAGAGAGGGTCCAACAGGCAGAGCACTCGGGTGCTCGCCGGTGGGAGGAGGCTGGGAGCTGGCTATCAGCTCAACCGAGCTCCGAATCTCAGCAGGGGGGGGATGGACCGACTCATCCCCTTTCGGGGGAGCGGTGGCGGCAGTAGCCCTCATGTCCAAAGATCGGACCGGGCTAGATGCGCGCACGGTCGAAGGACCGGCATCACGCGCACTGTCATCGGATAGGTGGATGGACTCTCTCCTGGGCGTGCCGTCCGGCTGATCCATGTCGTCTCCAAGGAGGTCATCGTCATCCAGAAGCGTAAAATCGGTAATCTTGGGTGTCCTGCTGGAGGAAGGAGCATACTCCTTCTCTGCCTCAGGGGAGAGAATAGCGAAATATGAGTGGTTGGCCTTGAAGGCCGTCTGTAAGGTCTGTCTGGGGATAAAACCCGTGGTCTTGGGCTTGGGACCCACTAAGCCCAACTGCTTTGGCTGGTTAGGATGAGCTTCCTTCCCAGTTTGGGCAGTATCGACAATCACAGCCTTGCCCTTATCCTTAGACCCCTTCGGGGTCTCAGGCACGCGGAGAGGGCTTTTACCCTTTCCCTTCGGGTCCCTCCGGCTGGTGGAGGTTCCCTGGTGGGTCGCACGATGGCGCTGCGGGAGGGCAGGCCGTGGCTTATTGCCACTGATGTAGCAATCGGCGGCAACATGACCCACATGGCTGCACGAGGTGCAGAACGCGGGGATCTTCTCATAGATCACCCGCTGAACAAGGGACTCCGAGCCCTGCTCAATCTCAATCTCATGAACGAGCTCAGCTCTCAGATCTATCTCGACGCAAAAACGTGCCACGTTAGCCCTTGTCTGAAGGGCTGTCGGGGCGTCGATACGAATCGGCTGCCCAATACACTTAGCTAGTGTAGTGATGGCAGCACGGTCATAAAGATGGGGTGGGAGGCCGGGAAGGCGGCACCACACGGGGACGACCGGAGCCTCCGTCTTCGGGTTAAACCCGGCATAATATTTGAACACCCTAGCTGGGCATCCACACAACTGAATGGAGGTCTTAAGCCATACCTCATTATAGTCTTCTGGGAGGTGAAACGAGACTAGAAGGTGGTTGAAATTATACCACTTCGACGACACTCTACCCTTAAAACCAAGTTTTCCTAACCCAGCAGATATATCTCGGGGAGCGGGGATAGCATATGAAAACTTAAAGACCAGAGTGTTAGCTAGTTTACCTGCAAGAGCGACAGATTCGGCTTCAGTGTATCGGGCCTTCACCTTGTTTCCCTCCGAGCGGATAATGGTTCCGCAGGCATGTTCGTATTCCCCATCAAAGATGAAATCTTTGGGCGTCGGACGGGGGGCGCCCGTGTCGCCATCTCTCTTCCCCGTAATCGCCTCTCGGAAGGAGAGCGGGCCAGTAGGAATGCTGGAATTGGTCCGGCTGCAGCAATGTTAACCGGGGGTGGGTCTGTTGGTGGTATCCCGATTGGGGGTTGTCCGGCACTGTGTGATGTGGTCGTCATGTTTGGGCTCATAACGATGACACCGTTTTCGCGCACATGAAAGGCGGCCGGTTCAAAGACTTTGGGAGGAAGAGAGGCTATTCCGGTAGTTTGTTCGGTCGGATGTGGTGACCGTGGCCGAGGCCCAAGGGTGCCGGCCGCGGGATTGTGCTCAAAATCCGGGCTGTTCCGGCGTGTGAGGTTGCCGGAATGGATTTTCCAGCGGTCAGGGGGGGCCGTCGCCGACGCCGGCGTGAACAGTGGCTGAAGGTTTGGTGACGGTTGCAGCGTGAAAGGAGGGATGCTGGGCGATATCAGATTGGTAAGTGGTGGGCTGGGGATGGAGATTGTTAAGGGAATTGGGTTGAGGGTTTGATTTTTGTACATGCCCGTAGGTTGGGTTAGGATGGGAGGATCTCATGTGGGTTGTGTCCATTGGAGTGGGCTTCGAAAGGCCCAGATTATTTGCTGTGGATATATGGTCATGGGAATTGGGCTGCGAGGTGGGGTGGGCTATGGGAGAGGGGGTTTGGTGGGCCTGAGGTGGCCCAGATGCAAAGCAAGAAGTTGACTTGGCCCTTCGGAGGGGGAGCAGAGGGTTTGCCTTCACCATAGCATCGCCTCCCTGTGAACAGCTCCGATCTGGGGAGATCGTTATTGGGTGATTTAAAGGACCCGGCGGCATTGATGGCGGCAGAGAACCGAAATTGAGAGCCCGGTAGTTGTTGACATTTTCCGGTACCGACTCCTTAGATGTTGACGTCACAAGCGGGATGTCCGGAGAGACGCCATGAATGTCGGTTGTGGTGTTGCCTGAAATATCGGCGCCGACTGAGACCGCCGGGGGGTCAATGATGACTGCTGAAGGGTCGCGGTCCGAGGAAACGACAACGTGAGTTTGAATGACTGGCATCTCGTTATCCTCTAAACGTGGGTTTTTGCGTAGATAATCCTTCACTATTTGCAGAAATTCTGGAAGCAAAATTAGCTTGGAGAAATCTGGCGGTGAAATTGGCGGAGGTTGGGGGAAATTTGACGGGGTTTGGATGAGGGGTTGGGAAGATGAGGGTGAAGGCGAGGGTGAAGATGGGTGGTGTTGCGCCATGGAAGCTAGCGGCTGAAAGGCCCAGCGGCCCGGGGAAGGCCGCCGGCGGCGGCGACCAGTGGCGACTGTGCGGTGGTGGAGGCGGTGGCGGTGGGGTGGCTGACGGAGGAAGAGAAGAGGAGAAATTCTAGAGAGAGAAATGTAGAGAGAAGTGAGAGCATTTCTTTGTCTTTTGTTGCTAGATTGTTCATTTCTTGCTGCTAGGTTAGTTGGGAACGGAAAATCTCGTTTCTGTTGGAGAAACTGCTTACAGGAGACTCGCTCAGAAATTTGAAATGGGGAGATAAGTTTTGACGTGGTCGCAAGGAGAAAAAGAAAATGAACGGCAAATCTTATAAGAATATGTTGGGCCTTGCAAGATAAAATGATATGGTCAATTTATTTAACCAAGTTGGGCCGAAAATTATTTATCAAATTGAGCTAGTGAAAATGGTCCCAAAATCGTTATGAAAAATACCCAAAATCGACTGGTTTCTCTCGGGCTCGACTCAAAAATTATTCGAGGCTCGGCTCGGCTCGACGTGGCAAAAAATTAAATAAAACCGGTAATATTTATTAATTACACACATTATTTATTTATCTATAATAATAAACAATTAAGACAATTACAAGCACAAATAAAATAAATAAATTAATTCGAACAAATATAATAAATAAAAAAAAATAACTATTAGCCGAATCGATGTATAGGAAGATTGAAACAGGCTAGCTCATTGCTTGCTATTATGAGAATTGTCTTGCCAAAAACAAAGAATGGAAAAGAAAAGAACAACATTATTCCAACTTATTATCATGGAATGGTCTGACAACCCTCCTTCATAAAAGGGTTTGGGGGTAGGGGTGATTTGGAGAGGAAAAATAATATATTTCAACTGTATTTATAAATGCAGGTGGCTGCTAAGAAGAAAAGTATAGCTGACGAGGCCGGAGCAGTTCTACAAGCAAAATTGAAGCATTTGACACCCTCACAATAACTATTTATAGTCTGTCATAAAACGATTCTGGTGCCCTATAATACAGATGCATATACTGAACGAGAAACAACCAAAGGGCATATTCCGGTGTGATCTTCAATAGCTTGAGATAGATAAGAGGTTTTATTTTTTGCCAAGGTTGTCTTGTTATTTCACTTTTATCATTTTTGTGGATCCTCTCCTACAGCTAGTCTGTGCTTTCTTCTATGTTCTTGGGCACATGGGTAATTGGTACTGCGTGAAATTGGAGGTTAATTTGATTTTCTATTCAATTTTGTATAACATTACTTGTACCCGTCAAGTTTAATTGATTTTACATACTTTTGCATTTATTAGTATGTAGCTACATGCGTGAGACAATAATTATAAATTGTAAAAATTAAAGTAGAAAATGATTATAATAATATCAAAATAGTTTTAAATATTAATATTAGTTTGTCTTTTCTTTTATTTTTATAATATATATATAATTATATATATATATATATATATATATAGGGGATGGATCCAATGAGACCACTCCTTAAAATGAGTACGTGAGACTCAATCTTAGCCACTCATTTTGTCTAGATCAAAATCAATTAAAATATACATTAATTAAATAATAAAATAGTTGACCGTTGACTCCGGCGTTGACCGTTGACTTCCGGCGTTGACCGTTGACTTTCGGCATTGACCCGTTGTATTGAAATAAATAACCTAGCAACAAAAGACACTCAACCTTGAGTGGTGTAGTGGTTGCATTGCTTGTCTTGCCTCCATGAGGTACCAGGTTCAAATCTCTGGGTTACAATTTTTTTATAAAAAAAAAATACAACTAACTTAGCAACATCAGACAACTAACCTTGTAACAAAACACAACTAACTTAGCAGCATCAGACAACTAACCTAGCAACAAAACACAACTAACCTAGCAGCATCAAACAACTAACCTAGCAACAAAACACAACTAACCTAGCAGCAAGAAAGAAATAACCTAGCAACAAAACACTGCTGTAGGAGAGGATCCACAAAAATGATAAAAGTGAAATAGCAAGACAACCTTGGCAAAAAATAAAACCTCTTATCTATCTCAAGCTGTTGAAGATCACACCGGAATATGCCCTTTGGTTGTTTCTCGTTCAATATATGCATCTGTATTATAGGGCACCAGAATCGTTTTATGACAGACTACAAATAGTTATTGTGAGGGTGTCAAATGCTTCAATTTTGCTTGTAGAACTGCTCCGGCCTCGTCAGCTATACTTTTCTTCTTAGCAGCCACCTGCATTTATAAATACAGTTGAAATATATTATTTTTCCTCTCCAAATCACCCCTACCCCCAAACCCTTTTATGAAGGAGGGTTGTCAGACCATTCCATGATAATAAGTTGGAATAATGTTGTTCTTTTCTTTTCCATTCTTTGTTTTTGGCAAGACAATTCTCATAATAGCAAGCAATGAGCTAGCCTGTTTCAATCTTCCTATACATCGATTCGGCTAATGGTTGCTCTCCTTCACCAAAGTGAAATTGTGTTAAAATTCCGAAATACTAGGCATGTATGTAATGCCCCGTTAGTTTATGATTAATGATGGGATTATTTTTTTTTATTTATTATATTTGTCCGAATTAATTTATTTATTTTATTTGTGCTTCTAATTGTCTTAATTGTTTATTATTATAGATAAATAAATAATGTGTAATTAATAAATATTACCGGTTTTATTTAATTTTTTGCCACGTCGAGCCGAGCCGAGCCTCGAATAATTTTTGAGTCGAGCCCGAGAGAAACCAGTCGATTTTGGGTATTTTTCATAACGATTTTGGGACCATTTTCACTAGCTCAATTTGATAAATAATTTTCGGCCCAACTTGGTTAAATAAATTGACCATATCATTTTATCTTGCAAGGCCCAACATATTCTTATAAGATTTGCCGTTCATTTTCTTTTTCTCCTTGCGACCACGTCAAAACTTATCTCCCCATTTCAAATTTCTGAGCGAGTCTCCCGTAAGCAGTTTCTCCAACAGAAACGAGATTTCCCCTTCCCCCTCGTCTATATACTGGAAAAATATCTCCATGCTGAGAATCAATCTCCTCACCTCCTAAAATAATTCTCCCTTATTCCGTCGCTGCTACTCCCATACTTCACCTTCACCACCTTCATCATCATCCTCATCACTTTCGCTCATCATCACCTCGCCACTCAGCGTTTTCCGGCGAGCTTCCGGCGAAACGAAACACACCAGCGTGAAGGCCGTCACGCATCCCCTCAACGCGTCAAACCCCAGCGCCCCACCACCACCGCTGCACCCTTTTTCCGGCAAGAGCACCTCGCGAGCTTCCTACTCTCGACGGGAACCAGCACCACCCCCGCTCATCTCCTCCACCTTGCGTTTTCCGGCGAGCTCCCGACGTGCGCGACCAAACCAGCGTGAGCGACCACCTTCCCGGGAACCCCGTACACCCCTGCTCCTCCGCAAGCCGTCGTCCTCAGACCCGACCTCCGGCGAGCTCTCCATCACGACCAGCAGCGACCGGCGACCACTCTCGGTTCCTTTTTCCGAGTTCCGTTCGCGAGCAGCCCCGGGCCTGTTCGTCGAAGACTTGTCGTTCGAGTCTTTCCGAGTTTCGTTCGTTTGACCCGTCTCTTAGATTTTTCCGAAGACGGGTAACCTTTTCGAAACCTCCTCGTTAGTGTTATTCAAATTTAGATATGTTCGGTGATTTCATGTTCGATGTCTCGAGTGTCGTTAATTGAAGCCGTTATACGTTCAATTCGTATTGTCGTATTAACCGGGCATTAATAACTCTCGTCTTTTATAAATCGAGTATCATGTTATTGCTGTGATAAATCATATTGTGCTCGTTTATTTCTGTGGAGAAGTTATAATAATCGTTGTCGAGATTGGAACCATCGTTATATGTATTCATTGTCATTTCATGTGAAAAACATTTTGTTCGTTGTTCTGTTGTGCCGCAATTTAAACCATCAGAGATCGGTTAATTGAAGTTGTTATCTTCTTATAAAATGTAGTATGTTCAGTTGTCTGTATCTGGGCTTTGGAATTTCTCGATTCCGAGTTATATCGAATAAGTTATGATTTTTGCAAGAATGTTATGCGTTCAGTTTTCCTGTTACCCGGCAGCATGTCTGTAATTAAAATATGACTTGTTTATCGTGTCGTAATGTGCTCGTATGAATTTATGCTCTTCATGAAAGTTATAGGTCTTTTTCTTATCTTTCAAGTAAGATAAATTTCATGTTGATATGTGCTCTGTAGCTCGAGTTGTGTTCTTATGAAGGTAGACATGCATGAGTTAGGACTTTGTACTTTGGCAGAAATCTGATGTTGAATGTTAACTGATTTTACCCTATCCAAATGACTTCATATGCTTCTGTGTTCTAAATGAAAGTTGTAGAGGCATGCTCTAGGTTTAATGAGACTTGAACCATGTCATTTAGAGGTCTGTAGCTCGATCTAGATGGTAAAATCTGAGGTGCTGTCAATATCACATGTTAGTCTCTGGCAGGTTTTCTGAATCATTTGTTTTGTGATTAAACTCGTTGATAATGTGATTATTTGCCAATGTGATCTTCAGCGAAATTGATTTGAGTTATCTTTCATGTGGTTTTTGAATCTCATTGAAAGCATGCCTGTAGCTCCAAGTAGCTAACATTTACTGAAGTCTGGTCAATTTCATATTCCCAGTTTTGGACTGTAACTCTATTTTGAGTGTTTGTTGATTTATCACCTGTTAAATGCCCTTAATTGCTTTCGGTGTCTTCATAAGAATTGTAGATACATGCCTTGGGATTACAATGCAACTTGAACCATGTTCATATGAGTTGTGTGCTGAGAATTATATCGATTTTAAAAACGCTGCCTGGGTTAAGTTTTCAAAAACTTATGTGATATTTTTGGAAATGTGATTTCTTTGATTTAATATGCTTAAATGCTTTCGTGTGCTTAGTTAGACTAAGTGATTGTTGAATAGTCATTTATAGGGCTATTTTATGAAATGTAGGTGCTTGAAGAATCGAGCTCGCCGCCTACCCTCATTGTGTGTTTTATCTCAATTTTTACCAGGTGGGTTCATTTATGTTGAATCTATAATTATCGCACTTGTTATTTCGTATAAATGTTTGTCTCGATAGCTTCTGTATGCGTGAGAACCCTAGTCTAAGTGTCCCGTCGATAGTGCCTTTGACGAATGCATAATCAGTGAGAAGTCGCCTGCCCGTTGCATCCCGGAGGGACGCCCCATGCCGTTGTATCTAGAAGGGGAAAAACAACTCCACTGTCTCCTGGATAAGATCTTATGCCCGTTGCATCCGGGGTGGGAATGTTTCCGGTTACATCCTTGTCGATGTTTGGTCGGAAGGTTTGTTGTATGTACAAAGGAGGTTTGCGATAGAGCCTAATAGGGAGTTAGATCGGGATTCTATGCATACATTATTTATAATTATGACTCTTTATGCGAGATATACTGTGTGGTGATGGTGAGTATGATGGTGTTACTTGCCCCCATTGTTTTTTTGTTCTCTTGTCCCTCTTCCTATTTTTAGGTTGAGTATGGTTGGCGGCAGTTGCGAGAGACGATCGAGTGGTGGTCTTGGACTGATGTGTCTTTAGCTTTTGCTTTTATCATCTATGATGGATTATTTGACTTACATTGGATTATTATGTTCTGTTTTAATTACTTTGAATATGTTGGTTAGACCATTGAATTCTTGTTGAAGTACTCGATTATGCTTGAATGGTTTGAGACTTATGAAGATTTTGGTTTTATTTTGAACTGTTAGTTTATGCATCTGTAGGTCCTTCATATCTGTTTGAAATTGTTTATTTGTTGTCGGTAATTAAGTAGCGCCCGTTAATTATTAAAGTTTTAAATTAGGATTTTGCGAAAAATTAACTCTAATTTTTATAAATAAATTCGGTAAATTTTTTAAAATAAAACGGGGCGTTACAATGTGTATAGCCAAAATGGTACTTTCTAATCACCATAATACTCCTGTAATTTAGGGAAAAAGAAATAATAGATTGATGACAATTTCATCTTGAAATTGAAAAATAAAAAATAAAAACACAAGCATCTTGCATACAATCTATGGACCGAAGTAATTAGGAGATATGAGTGTGTTTTGCTAACATAGACCCATTTAGTCCTTGCTTTATCTATCTATCTATCTATATACTACTTAAAAGGACGAGTGTTTTTGTAAAAATATGAACTACCTAAAATAACCTTACTTTGACATATTTTTAATGGCAAATTAGTAATACAGTAATACATATTTTAATTTATATTTTTAATTAAAAAAAATGAATTACCTAAAAAACCCTTACTTTAATATGTTTTAATGGCAAATTAGTAATACACTAATACCTATCATATCTTATAATTTTAATTAATAACTAATGTTTAATTACTTAAATACAAATACATGAACAATACATTTCACATCTCCTAAAAATCAAACACAATATTCACGCACCATTATTTATCACGAAATTGCTTTCTTCCACATATCTCCCAAAAATCAACCTAACATCAACCTAACCAATAAAGTTTTGAAAATATATAGAATTGTTGTTTTAAAAAAAATCCTTGTTTTTAATATAATTTTATACATTATCTGACAAACTAGAAAAGTTGAACAATTCATTTAACTACTTCATTATTTAAGAACAGAAGGCCAGATATCCCACAAAAATCGTCATTTGTTTGTTTGTTTGTTTTTTTCAATTTTAATCACAAAGTGAATAAAATTAATGTATTTTTACTTGACCATTAAATGGTTAATATCAAGGTGAGTAATATTTTTATTATTAACACTTAAAATATATGAATTTTACATTCAATAATTAAGTAAAATATCATGAGATTTTAATTATTATTATTTTATATGAGCCACTGATTTTAAAGATGTGTGCTAAATAAAAGAATGATTTGAAAGTAAAAAAAAATAATAAATCTGATGAATAACATTAAAAATATAATTAAGGTGTAAGGCTTGCTAATAAATATGAAAACAAATAATAAATAAAAATTTTATAATTAATAAAATTAAACATAAAACTTTTAAAACTTATATTTATCGATGTAAATGAATCGAATTGTTTATTTATTTTTATTTTTTTGTGCTTATTAGTTCTATGTGTAACTTTTAGGTGATAGATAATAGTTATTTGTAATTTTATTCATGTAGGTTGGAAATTCTAATATTTAAAAAAATGATTATTTTAATTTTAAATAAATTTTTGTTTGCTATTAGTTTTTTTAATATAATATATAAATATCATATTACAATATAAAATAATAATTATTTTCGTAATTTAACATAAATACGTAAAAAGGTTGTAAATCAATTGAGAATTTAATAGGTAATCTTGAGTTAAAATAACGAGTGATTTCTAAAAAGTTATATAGACTAAATAGTTCATGTGTTTAATATATTTTCAATAAAAAAAATTGTAAACGCAATCAATTAATAGAAAAACTACAACATAAAAATTTTAATATTTAAAAAGGAATGCAAAAAATAAAATGTTATGTTCCACTAAAAATTCTAAAGGATATTTCATTTGCATAGCTTTCATTTGAAAATATCACTGGCTATTCCAACATAGATCAAATTATATTATAATGGAATTTTAATGGATTTAATGATTCGAGTTACCATTATTTATTTCTTGTGTGAATTTTCTTTTTGGGAACATATCAATGAAAGTTGCATTGGAAAGCTAATTGCAGTGATAGATACAGACAATTTCATATTGGGGGCACTATTTAGCTAATAGAAAAAATATACCATCAAAATAACATAATGTCATTACAATATTTAAATTTTACTTTTCAAAATTTGTCATCTTTCTCTTCTGTAATACATGTTTACAAATCGTTACAGTTACAATAAGTTAAAAGTATTCAAAAAAAATATAATTTTTCTCAACTAAAAGTAAGCAAATCATTGAAAAGAATATATCTTTTAAAATCTGATGAACAAAAAATTTATGTTGTAGTATAGATGACTCGATAATTTTGTTGATGAATTTATAAATTATGACTAATTGATTATAATATTAATGAGAAAATTGTAATTGTATATAATATAATATTACGATATATAAATAGATTATATATTAACACATATGAGAAAAATAATATATTCTTTAAAAATCTTATGAACAAAAAATCTATGTGGTAGTATAGTTGACTCGACAATATTGTTAATTAATTTATAAATTATGAATAATTGATTATAATATTAAAGAGAAAACTGTAATTGTATATAATATAATATTAAGATATACAAATAATTGATATATTAACACATATGACCGAAAAAGTTCTATACATAATATTATGAATTTTTAAGCAAATACAAAATTTAAAAACATATGAAAGAACAATATAAAATAAAAAAAAAATATTAAATCTGACAAATGATATTAAAAATTACTAAATTGTACTTATTAATTCTATATGTAACTTTTAGGTGATATACAATAGTTATTTTTACCTTTATCCATGTAGGTTAGGAAAAAACACTTGATTATTCTAATTTTAAATTACTATTTATTTGCTATTAGCTTTTTACACATATATATATATTATTTTAATTATTTAACATTTAATATGTAATAAATATAACTCAATTGAGAATTTATTAGGTAATCTTGAGATAAAATAATGAGTTACTTTAAAAAAATTATATGGATTAAAAAGTTCATGTGTTTAATGTATGTTATTAGAAAAATTATAAACACAGTTACTCAATAAATACTACCTAAAATATGATGTTTAAGAAGGAATACAAAAATAAAATTAGTATATTGCAATGGAAAATGCATCTGTAAGATATTCCAAAGAAAATTCCAACGGATATTTCATTGGTAAAGCTTTTATTGGAAAATTTCATTAACTATTCCAACAGAGAACAAATTAAATTACATTGAAAATTTTGTGAATTAAATCATTCCAATTACTATAATTTATTATTGTTTGAATCTCTGTTGAATTTTTTTACGGATCGTATTTCAACCGTTGAAAAAACTGTCATTGAAATTGTAAAAAAATTAATAGAAGTTCCATTGGAAAACTAATTGCAGTGGCGGATCCAAAATAATTTTATATTGAGCACTATATAGTTAATAGAAAAAGTATACCATCAAAATAACATAATGCCATTACAATTTATAAATTATACTTTACATAATTTGTCATGTTTCTAACTTGTAATACATTCTAACACATTAGTACAGTCACAATAAGTTAAAAAGTATTTAATAAAAAAAATGACGATTTTTCTCAATTCAACATAAGAAAATCATTGAAAATTATATTTTTTTAAAAAAAATTATAAACAAAAAATCTATGTTGTAGTATAGCTGACTCGGCAATATAATTGATTCATTTATAAATTACGAATATATAACTAGAATTCCCCTTGCATTAGTTATAAAAGACATAAAAAATATATTTTGAAGATATAGAAAAAAATATGTTGCAAAAGAGAGATTTGAAACTGTCATCAAGATTGAAATAATATAATTAGAGGATAAAATTATAATTTTGAGATATATTATATTTTCTTTAGTTGTGATGCCGCGTTTATGTTATAACATTAATAAAGTTATGAGTTGAATTAAATTATAATTGGTTGAGTTGTGAATTAATTCATTATGTATCTTTCTTTCTTTCAATTTCGTTTTTAAAATAGGGGACATGATAAAAATTATGAAAAAATGTTCCCACAAATTTTTATTAAATTCCTTACGCTATATGCTTTAGGATGGAGGGTTGTGTCGGATCTATAAAATAAACATAGATCTGCTCATGATTCCAATAAAATATTTTTGCTAGAATTAGATTCCATGTGGCATATGTTTCTTACATAGATCCGAAAATTCATACTAAGAAAAAACAAAAAATGGATGTAAATATACAACTATCACCAATATTAACTATGTGAGTTAAAAGGAGAAATAAACGAGTTGTATGTGAAATTTTATTCAACTAACACATAAATTCAATGAGTATTAAAATGAGTTAGTTGCTTAATATTTTTCTCACACATTGGGAAAAAATTCTTAACCTTTTAATCTAATAATCAATATAAAAGTACATTTTTTTATTAAATATATTATTATTATAAATATATAAATAAGTAATATTAAATTTTATTTTATCTTATGTGATTATATTAGTTGTTGTCTAATAAATAAGATATTTTGATAACAACGTCATTATATGAAACACGTACAAAAAATGATGCAATACATATAAATGTGCTAGAATTCGTTTAATAAATAAAGTATTATTTATCAATAGAAATAAAAACTAATAAAATAATAGTAATGGAATTGAAAAAAGAAAACGTCTGAATTTTCTTAGACAAGTATGATTACCAATATTTAGAAAATAATTTTTTTTTTAAAAATAATACTTTATTTGTTGCTATCGTTTGAATATATGGACTCTGTAAGAAATTGGATCTCATAAATAATGATCTTATATTATCAATTTTTAATTTTAAATAATTAAAAATTTAAAACTTTATAATACATAATGTAGATTTTAATAATAATTTCGTAATAATAACGTTCAAAGATGATTAAGAGTCATAAAATAGAATTTTAATTCTTCTCATCTCAAATATTTTAACAAATAATATGTTTCTCAATGTTGTCTCATTGTTTTGTTTTGTTTGATTTTGTCATTGGTGAAGAATCAAGAAAGGAACTATATCTCGAGGTTTTTTGAGTATTATGTATGATGCATAAAGTTGGACGATAAAAGCATTAAAAAGTTATTGGACACATAAATATTACAAATCCAAACGAATGTGAAAGATATGAAGATAAATAATTCTAAAATCATTGCAAGAACTAGATGGTCAATGATTTGCAAACAATAGATTATATAGTTCGTCTATCTTCCAAATAAATGACATTGAAAATGAAACGTTGGAGCCTGATCAAAACATTTTTGAATGTTTGAATGAAGTTGACACTTCTTATAGGAATATTTATAATTTCATTGGTGTATTGTGCTTGAACATATGTGCAATTATTTTATAGTATGAACTTTTAGTTAATGTGTGATGATTTAAAAAAAAAAAACCTCGGGAAAAGTATATGTAATAGATATTTTGAATAGTCAACTTTTATTTAGAGATGAAATTCATTCCCTTCCGTAGGGGATATATCCATGGGGTAGGTATCAATAATTTGTCGATATATATAGAGAGAGTAATTTAATATTTTATACAATGATAAAAAATAATCAACAATTTTAATGACACGATTTATTATTTTGCAGATATATTCATGCATGGTTAGTAGAAATATAAAGATAATACAACCATGAAGTTTCACTATATGTTTGGTTAGAATATTTATTAAGTGTTTGAATAAAGTAGACGTTTTGCCAAATGAATTAAGATGAATTTTACAATACTATTGAATCAATAATGCTTCTTATGGACGTAAAAACAAAATGAAAGAGAACGCTATCGAATCATCTAACATAAACAAATAAAAGAATTAATGCATGTATAATATATATTAGTCATTATTTAGTTATTTAGTATTTTTGTTGGGGTTGTAATATGTTATTTAATTATTTTTATATTAGGACATCGTTAAGTTATTTTAGAAAAAATAATTTGTTTCTATATTTTGTTTCATTAATTTGTTCTACATTTTGTTTTATTCATGCAAGGATATATTTAATAAATTAATTTATTTATTTTACAAAACTTAATCGGCAAAAAACGATTACATTATGAGCTCATTTGTTCTACGTTTTATTTCATTCTTGCAACGATATTTTTAATAAATTAATTAATTTATTTTACTAAACTTAGTTGGGAAAAAACATTCGCCACCACGTGCATCGCACGTGCACTTTACTAGTTTACAAAATAACTAAATAGGCCCTCTATCTACACAGGGTTGTAATATTAGTAACTTTCAGAATCAAATTTTATAGTATTAAATAAAATAAATCTAGGCAACTAACTAATTGAACTGTAACATTAAAGTTTAAACATTTCAGAATATAGTTAACCAAATTAGTTCTTAGAACGCTATTCATAAACAGATCAATTTTCATTAGTTTCTCTTGCCTATAGTTCGTAAACCAAATCAAGCATAAAACTTCAATAATTCTTCTTTATGTTATTTCCATCTTTAAGTAACATGGAAATTTAATACTTTACTAAAATAATTGAGTGTACTAGACTAAGAAAATAAATGAAG
>BKCP01006715.1:126165-208912 GCA_008636005.1 Striga asiatica | reverse complement strand
ACAGAACTTTTTCCTTTTCCTCTCTTTAACCCACTCATTCTTCTTCATAAGTTCATAGACGAAGAGCCGTAAATCTGTAAAAGTATAATAATCAGATTTCAAAACTAATTAGATTCAACTAATTTTATAATTTATATTTTTAGCAGTATTAGCTTTATGTTGATCTTAAACTTCTCACAATTCTTTCTTTTGGACTTAAAGTAGCTACGGGGTGTGTGTGTGTGTGTGTGTTTTGTGATCTTAAAGTGCAGTATATGAAAATAGCTGAAAAGGTGTAATGAGCTGTTTGTCATAAATAACATACCTCAAGAAGTTGGTCATTGGACTTGAGCAATGAAATTTTACGCTCACAATAATCTTTACCTTCTGCCATTGTTTTCTGGCAAAATCAGAGAACAAGGAGTTGATTAGAACTTGACATTGTTTCCCAATAAAAATAAATGAAAGCATGCAGGCACATCAAGTACTGTCGTTTCTCATTCAAATATACTACGATAATAAGTCAGTCTGCCACCATATCTGTTATTTCTTCTTTATATGCTAGAAACTTTTAGTGCTCAGATGGAATAATGTACATCAAAAGTAATGGAAATCTCTGTTGTTTTGATAAATTTCAGAAACTTTCTGTTATTAAAATGCCTATTGAAAAAAATCTGAATATATTACAGCATAAAAAATGAAAGGGAACTGTTACTTGCAGGAAACATTCCCTCTACAGTAGTAGGCATGACCATCATTACAAAATTTTCCCAATACTCAGACTAGTTGAAATTTGAAACAGAGTGTCTAGTATCATTTCCAAATCATAATAAATCAATCAATACATTGAATAGCTTTCCGCAGAGAGCACTTTAAGCCAACAGAAATGCTCTCATATTGCAAAAGTGAATGCTAATATCTGAGCCAAGTTTTTGAGCCAAACATTTCCCAATTAAAAAATAATGCATAGGTTAGTATGTGTACTTTTTAAAAGAAACAGGAAGTTATAATTGGTGGATGAGATATTGAAAGAAGACCATGCGTAGGTTATTCTGTAACTTAAACGTGCTAGTCTCACTTTCAGATTATAGTGAAATTTTCAAACAACAAGAATTAAGTAATTGAACTCTTTATGCTCTACCTATTACTGATTAAGCTACCCTCGACTTAATTTCATTCCCAAACTCCGAAGTGCAACTTCAATGACATTTTTATTTCTTCCCCAACCATATAGACCAACATACGATAACGACAATTGCTTTCCCCAACGTCCTCCAATTACCACCACAAATATCAGCCGTAAAGACATTCAAGGTAACCTGAGGAATTATCCAGACAGAACCAAGCCAACTCTGCTATTCTAGAACATAATGTTTATTAAAGAGTGAGTTTTGAACAAACAAAAGAAGATATTAAGGGAATTGCAAGTCTCGTGATTCCAGCCCATGGCAACAAACTACTAACACAGAAAACAAAGAACTGAATCAAATAATAATAATAAACAACAAATGGAGAGGGAGGTGCCGGATGCATCAGGGACACATCGTCAAATACTATCATTTGTACCTTTTTCTTACCAAAAATGCTATGCAAGCTTTAGTTATTTAATTTTGGGTCAGTAATATCACTAATTGTGTTGGTGGTGAAAGAAATGGTGATATAATTGCAAGGAAAATGTTATTTTGTCCAAATTGAAATTTTTTTGCGAACTACAATAAAAACTCTGTCGCAATGAAGAACATATCTAAAAACCAACCGACCTCAATAAAATAGCCAGTGCCAACATCCACCAAGACCTTCTCCGCATCGTCGAGCATTCCCGGCACGTAAAGCGACGCCGTTAACGGCATCAGCAGTTTCTTCCCTGATTCGATTAAACCCAAAATAGAAAGGGAAATAAGAAGCTACAAGATCCAATTGTAAAAATAATGATAACAAAGGAGAAAGTGGTAGGTAGTGAGATGACCTTGGGGGCGGAGGGAGAGGTCGTGAAGGGCGGCGGAGGCGAGCTCAAGGCGGACGGTGCCGGTGCGGATGTTTTTGAGGCTGTCCTGAAACAAATTAACCTCCAGATCGGCTTGCTCTTTTACCCCTCTCACTTGCTCTATGCTCATCTTCTCTATCTCCACCCGAGCTGATGCCGCCGCCATTGCTGCCCAATCTTCGCTCTTCAACATCACCTTCGCTCAAACTTGAGCACTTCAAGTTTCGACTAGTTTCATAAAGTTGAAACGAAGAAATATAATAAATAATTCACCGAAATACGTGGAACGCCCCTATAGCTCAGTGGTAGAGCGTCAGTCTTGTAAACTGAAGGTCTGTAGTTCGATCCTGCATGGGGGCATTTTTACTACTAAACTAGTACCCGTGCAATGCACGGGAGTTTATTATCAAATAGATTACTATTTGCTTAAAAAGCAATCTATATTTATATAAAAAATTATTCTATTTATTAAAATTATTATTACTAAACTAGTATAGTACCGGTGCATTTAGTATAGTTAATCTATACTTATATAAAAAATCATTCTATTTATTAAAATTATTATTACTAAACTAGTATAGTACCGGTGCATTTAGTATAGTATTGGTGCAATGCACGGGAGTTTATTATCTTTGTCTTTTTTAAAAAGCAATCTATACTTATATAAAAAGTCATCCTATTTACTAGAATTAGTAGGAAGAAATGCCAACTCATAATTAATTGCACACCATATTTAGAAAGTTTTATATATTTCAAAATCTCTTCTCATTTAGTTACAAGAAAATCGGACTGCATTCAACACTTGGAACAATTTAAAAATTATTCCTTAATGAAGGAATTTATAGATAATTGTTATCTCTACTCAATCACATAATTATTTTCAATATAAAAAGAGACAGATTACAAATTAGTGAATCATATATTAACTAATTCAATATCTTAACATTAAGGAATAAATCAATAGTATTATGTAAATTTGTATCTCATATTATATCATTAAGAATATGTTATAGTTATATTATCAAATTATAAAAAGATATTAAATCCAGATTGTGAAAAAAAAAATCATATAATTTTATAACAATTCTACTACACTATTTAACAGTATTCCGTTTTATTATATAATAAGATAATAATTAAATATTATATAGTGAACAACAATAAGTAAAATTGTTACTTTCTCTTATATCAAGGGATAAATTTATATGATACGATTAAATTTTTATTAGTATAAATGTTTTAGTGAGATAATATATTAATTATTTTACAAGCTAGCCCTAACATGCTCATACTTAATGTTCTGACTAAAAAAAACAACGCTGGTTAAAAGATGTGGAAAAAAAACTTATAATAACCCTATTGTTTCTTAGACTTAACGTTGATTAAAAGAGGTAGAAAATAGATAATAACCCTATTATTTTTTAGACTTAAATGGACAAGGGTGTGAAAATAACTCATTTAATATCTTTGTCTTCTGCATCGCATGGGATACGTACTAGTTTTCAATTAAAATTCAAAGTACTTACTAAAGGAAAAATTATGTCATTAATAACTAGTATGTGACCCGTGCGATGCACGGATTATATTCATTTTGGAAATATAGTGTAGTACCGGTGCGCAGTACAGTGGGGTTATTTCCTCAAACCTTTTTTTTAAAATTTATTTAATATTTTTGTTTATAAATTAATAATTTGATTGTAATAGAAAAAAAAAAAGAGAGAGAAATACAAAGTACAAAAAAAATAAAATCATATATTATTAAATACTTCTCTATACACAACATTATTGGTTTTGATTTGCTTTCAAACCTTCTTCTCCACAAATTAAAATTTTCAGACCCTTTCTATTAGTAACACGGGAGACAGCGACATATAACTTGCCATGACTAAAAACTGGTTTCTTCAAGAATAAGCCAACATGAGATAAGGATTGACATTGACTCTTGTTTATAGTCATTGCATACGACACCACAATGGGGAACTGCCTTCTTTGGAATTTGAATGGTACTCTAACATCCGAAGGAGTTATGGTCATTCGAGGCATCAAAACTTTATCACCTGCATGATCTCCAGTAAGAATTTTACACTCGAGAACATGATTGGAGAGTTTGGTCACAACCAGTCGTGTACCATTGCAAAGTCCCATTGAGTGATCCATGTTGCGCAACAACATAACTGGAGTTCCGACCTTTAAATTCAACTCATGATTCGGTGTTCCAGAACACTTGATAGTATTCAAGAACTCAGGAGTATGGAGTTGTGCCAGAAAGTCGGTATTGGAGTCAGATTTACACGTACTGTCTGAGCTTAAATACGTGCGTCCTTCAGTCAAATTCAACGACGACATGTATGCATTTATAGATTCTACGATCTCGAGTGTTGGCGCGAGTATAGCCCTATCTTTCAAGTAACTTGAATCATCTGTTGCATTCTTGAACATCGGATATGTGCTTTCAACAATTTTTGCAATTGGATCATCGGATGGTTCTAGTAATAGATCATCTGGTATGTCTATCGGAGCACATCCATCATTTGTACCCTCCCAATGTGCCATCTCCGATGCTCGCTATTCAATCAGCAAAAGCGGCTAACTCGTCACGTTCATTTGAATATCCAATGCTCTGAAGACGCATGTTCTTTGTATGTCTAAGCAAAGTACAGTCTCCCCAAATGGTAGAAGAATTAATAGCAGCATTAACAATATCCTGACGATTCCCCTTTGGAACTACCGGAAGGATTTGTCAAAGTCTCCACCAAACACAACAGTCTTGCCTCCGAACGGTTTATGATGATTTGCCGGGTCGATTGCTCCCATTATTGCCTTAAAAGAAGCTTGAACAGCTTCAAAACAATGCTTGTGCATCATAGGGGCCTCATCTCGTATGATCAGTGAAGAGCGAATAATCAACTCTACAAGGGGGCTAGCCTGATTGATATCACACGATAAAATTTCATGTACAGAAAGAGGAATGCCAAATCGAGAATGTGCAGTGCGACCGCCCGACAACAGGAGAGATGCTATTCCACTTGATGCAACACAAAGAACAATTCGACCGCGCGATCTTAGCCCAGCAGCTAAAGTCCTCCACAAGTATGTCTTGCCAGTTCCACCATAACCATAAAAAATAACAAAAACACTCCGCCCCTACCGAAATCAACAAATGTCATTATTCTGGAATAAACACCCTTCTGTTCATCGGTTAAGTTCATCCATAACCAGACGGTTCACACTTGAATTCATACTACTCATATCTGGAAAAAGCATAGTAGAATAGTCCCGAAGGCTTGTGCCACGATGCCACGATGTCTCAATAATGTCACAATATCTGCAAGAGCTAATGTAACGCCCCGTTTTATTTTAAATTGTTAGATTTTATCTGTGTAAGATGTTTATTTGGTTTAAGTAGTTTAAGTAGCGCCCGTTTGTTAATAAAGTTTTAATTTGGGAAAAAAAAAAAAAAAAAAAAAAAATAACTCTGATTTTTATAAATAAATTCGGTAAATTCTTTAAAATAAAATGGGGCGTTACAGTATGGTATCAGAGCTAGTCTGCGTTTCTGTAGACTATCTCTAGTGTTAGTTTGTTTAACGACCATTCGACCACTCGCTTTCGTCTCGCCGCGCCAACTCGAGGTATGAGTTTTATTGCTTTGATTGATCTTATATGGGTCTTAGGAATTTATCCACCTTTGATTTAAAGTTTGAACTCTAGTGTTTCGTGGAGAATTCTAGACTTCCTGTGTTATTTAAACTTAATTTTGTGCTAAACTCTTTTCGGTCTGTTCATGTAGAACTATGGCCAATCGTAACAATCGCAATGCCCGCAATGCTCGCAATCGTCAACCGACCCCGCCTCCTCCCCCGACCCCATCTCCTCCTCGTCAGCAGGCCCCTTGTAGCGCCCCATTTATTCCGAAATAATTGGATATTATTTTTTGACATTTATTTTATAATGCCCCATTTGAATATTAGATTTTTCTGATCTTCCTTGATTATGTGATTATATATATTATATTATTATATGTATAATATAACTATATTCTCGGTTAAATTCTATTCAGTAATCGAGCCAGTTTTAGAATTTTATTCTGATCCGTTTATTTTAGAAGTGATTAGTTGAGATTGTTTGTTATTAATATTATGTATTATTATTATTATTATTATTATTATTATTATTATTATTATTATTATTATTATTATTATTTTATTAAACTGCTAGAGGGAATAATTATTTGATGATGTATTTATTAGTGTAGGCTAATAAATATATATTATGTCGGTTCTGTGAATCATAAGATTTACGAGTCGTCATATTTTATTTTTATTTTTCCGAGCATTATGATTATTCGGAGTTTAAGAGATTGAGCTCGATAAATTAGTAGTCGAAACCAGCCGATTCGTAAACCGTTGTTTTCGAATTAATTGAGATTATTGTTATTAATATTATTATTTTAAAATAATGTATGTAATAAATAAATAGTTTTTGATTGTTATTTTATTTTATCGTACGATTAATCGAGCCCGAGTATAACCGCATGAATAAAATCGGTTCGTGTGATGTGTGTAGTTCTTGATATAGAATAAGTCAAACTATACATATTATATTAAAATATAATGATATTTCTTCATCTTTTTACATTCAAAATCTGTATCTATCTCCAATCACGTGTACAGCTTCATTTTCTCCATCTCTTGCGAATCAAAACCTGCTCCGATCCGAGAATCCCTCTTTGAGCATATGCTTTATTCTCTTAAATCTTAATCTCTCGCACCAAAAATCATGTCACCATCATCTCCTTCTCAAGTTCCGTCGTCAGCTTCAACCATCATCCTCTCTTCCTCCGACGAGTAGTTCTCGTCCTTCGCAACGAACAGCCAGCGAGCCCCTGTCCGCGAGCTCTCTCTCTCTCTCCGTCTGCAACAGTCGCGACCTCTTCCTTTCCGGCGAACTCCAGACAAGCGCGACCAACCGGCGTGAACCAGCGAGCTCTCCACGTTGCCATTTCCGGCGAGCCCGTCTTGGTAAGCCACCTTTCGAGCAACCCCGGCGTCAACGAGCAGCTCTGACGTCATTCCCGGCGAGATGCGAGAAGGCGTTGAGCCGACGTGCCGTTCGTCTCTTTTCGTTTCATTTTTTTTTTTCCGAGTTTCGTTCACAAGCCAACTTCCGACCCGTTAGGCCGAGCCGTCGTTCGGCCCATTTTTCCTCCGTTAGCTCGTGAATTTTCGAGAGTGGGTAACTCTTTCGAACCCTCTTGTTATTCCGGTCGTGTTCGTATATTACATGATAGCTAAATATATTATTCGTTTTAACGATTATTTGTTAGAAGTCGGATTTTGATTAGAATTATTACCGGCTCGTATATGTCGTTTCGGTTATCGTATTATGTTCGTGACCTCGTTAAACCGAATATCATGCTGTTACTATGTTAAACCTCAATGTGCTCGTTTATTTGCTGTCGAGAAAATATATTGATCGTTGTCGAGTTTCGAACCATCCGTTTTTATTCGTTGGTATTTTATGTGAAAAATATGTTTTTCGCTGATCTGTTGTGCCGCGTTTCAAGCTATCTGAGACTGGATATTTGAAAATATGGTCTTCACATGAATTGTAGTATGTTCAGTTTTCTAAGCCTGGGATTTGGAATTTCTCAATTCCGAGTTATATCGAATAAGTTGTGATTTTTACACAAATGTTGCGCGTCCAGTTTTCCTGCTACCCGGCAGCGTATCTGTAATTAATGTGTGACCTGTTTATCATGTTGTAATGTGCTCGTATGAACTTATACTCTTCATAAAAGTTATAGAGCTGTTTCTTGCCTTTCAAATGAGATAGATTTCATGTCCATACATGCTCTGTAACTCGAGTTATGCTTGTATGAAGTCAGACATGCATGAGTTGGAACTTATTATTTTGGCAGACATCTGATATGGAATGTGAACCGATTTTATCCTATCCAAATGACCTTAAATGCTTATGTGCTTTAAATAAAAGTTGTAGATGAATTCCTAAGGTTTAAATTGAGATGTAAACCATATCAATTGGAGGTCTGTAGCTCAAGATAAATGTTAAAAACTGAGGTGTTGTCCAGGTTCATTATACTTGTTTTGACAGATTTACTAAATCACATATCTTGTACTTAAACTCGTGGTTAATGTGATTATTTGCCAATATGATCTTCAGAAAAGTTGTAGACATTTGAGTTATCTATCATGTGGTTTTTGAAATTCATTAAAATCATGAATGTAGCTCCAGTTAAATAGAAATTACTGAAGTCTGGTCAAGTGTATTTTTCCAGTTTTGGACTGTGACTCAAATTTTGATGTTTGTTGGATTATCACCGGTTAAATGACCTCATTTGCCTTCGGTGTCTTCATAATAATTGTAGATTTATCTCTTAGGATTCCAATGCAATTTGATAGATGTTCATACGAGTTGTGTGCTGAAAATTATGTCGAGTTTAAAAACGCTGCCCGGGTTAACTTTTTCAAAACTTATGTGATATTTTATGAAATGTGTCTTCCTTGATCTAATGCATGCTTGAATGCTTACGTGAACTTAGTTGAACTAAGTAAATTGTTTAATAGTCTTTGATAAGACTATTTTAATAAATGTAGGTGTTTGACGAGTCGACCTCGCCGACTACTATTCTTGTGTGTTTTACTCGATCGCTACCAGGTGGGTTCATTTATGTTGAATCTAAATTTATTGCACTTGTTATTTCGTATAAATGTTTGTCGCGATAGCTTCTGTATGCGTGAGAACCCTAGTCTAAGTGTCCTGACGGTAGTGCCTTTGACGAATGCATAATCAGCGGAAGTCACCTGCCCGTTGTATCCGGGAGGTGGGCGCCCGAATCCGTGTAGAGCGGAGGGGATTGTCTGAACGCCCGAATCCGTGTAGAGCGGAGGGGTATTTCAACTTCACTGTCTCCTGGATAATATCCTATGCCCGTTGCATCCGGGGTGGGAGTGCTTCTAGTTACATCCTTGCCGATGTCTGGTCGGAAGGTTTGTTGTATGTACATAGGAGGTTTGCGATAGGGCCTAATAGGGAGTTAGATCTGGATTCTATGCATACATTATTTATGGTTATAGATCTTTATGCGAAATATACTGTGCGGTAATGGTGAGTATGATGGTTGTACTCACCCCCATTTACTTTTCTGTCCTCTTGTTCCTCTTCCTATCCTTTTAGGTTGAGCATGGTTGGCGGCGGCAGCGAGAGACAATCGAGTGGTGGTCGTTGGATTGTGTGTTACTTGCTTCTGCTTTTATTATCTCGATAGATCATTTGCTTAACTTTGAATAATGATGCTCCCGCTTTTAATTATTTTGGATATGTTGGTTAGACCTTGGATTTTCCGTTGAAGTATTTAATTATGCATGGCTGTGTTTAAGGATTCTGAATAATTGGAATTTTATTTTGAACTGTTAAATTTTATCTGTGTAAATGTGAATTTGTTTTAGTTGTTTAAGTAGCGCCCGTTGAGTGTTAATGTTTTAATTGGGATTTTGCAAAAAAAATAAACTCTGATTTTTATAAATAAATTCGGTATATTCTTTAAAATAAAACGGGGCGTTACACCCCTCCTGCCATAGATTTTACGAGGCTTATCGTCCAGTTCCAGAACATGCACGCGCCCACCTTCTCGTGGAGTGAGACTCCCATAGCCGTGCTGGAATGGATGAAGGAGTTGGATAAGATTTTTGCCGTTCTCCCTCTCCCAGACCGACAGCGTGTTGCTCTCGCCGCCTTTCAGATGAAGGCGGATGCTTCTGATTGGTGGATCGACCAGTGGGCCCGGAGGCCAGAGGCCGAGCTCAATGCCCTTACCTGGGAGCAGATGAAGGCGATGGTTCGTGGCAAGTTTTTTCCCCAGAGCTTTTGGGATCGTATGGAGCATGAGTTCTACCATTTGCAGCAGGGCAGTACCAGTGTGGACGAGTACATCCACACTTTCACCTGAATGTGCGTCTTTGCCGGTGACTCGGTGAGCACCGATGAGAAGAAGGCTCGAAAGTTTCTGAACGGGCTGAATCAGAGGGTTCGTGAGTTAGTCGGGACTCATGGCCCGATGTCTTATGCCGACACGGTGAGTCGAGCTCAGGGAGTGGAGAGTCTTCTCGTCCCGATGGCTCCCGTTCCTTCTTATTACCATGCTTTGCAGCCTGCTCAGACTGCACTTTCAGCCCATCCCCCGTCGTCTTATTAGCCTCCTCTCATTGCTCAGGCGCCTTATCCGTATCCCGTTCCGTATGCCACCGCTCCTCCATCCTCTAGCTCCGGCAGGAGGAAGAACGATCATCAAACCCGCAAGAATGGCAAGCGCCCTAACCATGGCCCCCGCCATCCCCAGCAGCAGCCCGTGGTTCAGAACATTCAGCCCATCCGTCAGGTACCTGCAGGAGCGCAGCCTTGTAGAGCATGCGGAATAGCTCATGAGGCCAACATGTGTCGGGCCGCCGACATGACGTGCTATAATTGTCAGAGGAAAGGCCACTTCGCCCGTGCCTGTCCCGAACCCCGGAGGCCGCCCCAGCTGTAATGCCCCATTTATTTGTGGTTTATTTGAAGTATTATTATTATTATTATTATTATTATTATTATTATTATGGATGTTTATTATTATTGTTATATTATTAATTATTGCTTGCCAAATTGAATGCCTAGATATTATATGTCTAATTGTCAATTAATTGCTAATTGTATATTTTGATTTATAATATTAGTATTTTAAAATAATGTACGTATTTAATTTATATTGTCCGGAGTTTTGTTTATTTTCCGTGCAATCGATTTGAGCTGTCGAAATTAGTAATCGGAGAACCCGAGCCCGTGAGCTGATTTAATGTCGCGAATTGGCCCAATGGCCCAAAAACCCGGTCCGGCCCAAGCCTCAAAATCCGGTCCTCTCTAGGTCTGCTGAGCGTGACTTTATTTCTTGTGAACCAAAAATCCTTAACCTAGCAGCTATGTTTTATTCGTGATTTCTCATCTCTCTCGGCCTGAGAATTTTCAAACCCCGCAGCGTCCGATTCCAATCTCTTCCTCTCTCTCAGTCGAAATCGCTCTCAATCTCTTATCTCTCGCCTTGCAAGTCTGCTCGTTTCTCGTCAAACCCGCAACCTCATCTCTCTCGCTCACGATCACGCGCAGAACAGAAAAGAGAGAAATTCTCTCACCATCGACGGTCCCTGCTTCACGATCTCCGGCGACGAGAGCAGCTCTGTCCGTTTCGTTAGCCGGCGTCCTCCTCCGAGCAGCTCCGACCACCGTCTGCTACTCCTCGGCCATCCATCGCTGCCACCAGTCCTCCTCCGGCGAACCCTCTTCCGTCGCCTTCTTCGTTAGCCCCGTCCCTGCTCGTGAAGAGGCTCCGACGACCCTTCTCCTCCTTTCCCGGCGAACCCCTGCTGCGGAGCTCTCCTCCGCCTGCAAGTTTCTTCCCGTCGCGAGCCCCCTCCTCCGGCGACCCTGCTGCCCCTCTGCCGACGACCAGCGAGCCCCGCAGTCGCGTCAAGCCTGCTCCTCTTCCGCGAGCCAGCCGTTGAGCCCGTGCCGCGCCGTGAAGATAGTTCCCCATCGCTGTTTATGGTTTTTCCGGCGAGCTTGTTGATTCTCCGAGCAGCAGCGTCCGGCGACTTCCCGACGAGCCCGTGAACCAGCAGCAGCGACTTCTTCCTCTTCCCCGTGCATCGAGCCTTCCTTTTTCCGGCGAGACGAGTTTACCGTCGAGCCCGTTCGGAACCATTCTCGCTCGTTTTCCGAGAACGGTACCTCGTCGTTTTTCCGTCTCGTTTAATTCATATATGTTTCGTTGAATTGTTCCTGCTCGTGAAGTGCTCGTGTTATATATGATGTGAATTTATTATGTGAATATGTGCGAATATATGAATTGTTGTGAGTTGTATGTGTTCGTATGTTCGGGATCTCTTCGATTTTCTCAAAAATCGAACGAGACCTCGAAAGTCGTGTAAGTCGGTGGATAATGGAACTCGAGTCCTTGGTCTTATGTAAAGGCCTCGGACGATAAATTTCATGTTGTGATTTAATG
This sequence comes from Striga asiatica, assembly GCA_008636005.1. NCBI lineage: Eukaryota > Viridiplantae > Streptophyta > Magnoliopsida > Lamiales > Orobanchaceae > Striga > Striga asiatica. The sequence continues at coordinate 196,892 of BKCP01006715.1, read as the reverse complement.
TCCAAGTTGTCGAGCTTGTTAATCACTGTTTTGATGTTCGAATTTTTAAAAATATTTCGCTGCTAGAAACGATGTGGAATTTTGAGGGATGTGTTATCTGTTCATTGCCTGCCTTGTGTAAAATTTTCGTAATTTTTGGAGGCCCGTAGCTATTTTTAATAATTAAATTGTAATCTGTCCAGAATATTGTTAAATGCATAAAAAATTCATGCCTTACTGAAATGAGCTGAAATTCGAATATGTCATGCCTCTTTGACTTATATGTGTTGTGTTAAATTTTTAGAATTTTTGGAGTTGATTTGATGTGGTAAATATTTTATTTATCGTATCTGCAGAAACGTTGTTTGAATTTTTATAAATTGGTTACTGCATGAAAAATTCTGAAATTTTATTGAGAGGCCTATATTGTGTGTTTAATCATGTTTGTAAAATATGGGAATTTGTGGAGTCCGTTTTGATTCAGTTTGGGTTTAAATTCGATAAACTGCTGTTGCTCGTTTGAATTTTTTAAAATAGTAGCAGTTATCATTTAAGGCTGAGATTTTTACAAGTAGACTTTTGCATACTGTATGTTGTTGTGTAAAATTTTCAAGATCCGATTCATTCATTAAGTCTGAGTATGAATTAATGTGCCCATTTTGCTGATATGTTGTTCGAATTTTATAAAATAGTGTATCTTGTATTTAAAGCTGAAACTTTGTGGTTTTACATGTTTCTGGGAGATGAAAGTTTGTGTAAATTTTCAGAGCTTAACTTGTAGGGTAGCTTGACCATCTATTTTCATGCGATTAAATGATTTTTATTTCCGAACTTGATTTTTATATGAAATTTTGGGAATCAACTTGCCTTTCGTTTTTTTATGTGAGTTGACTTGGTCAATCCTTAGATGGATTTGTGTAAACTCCCTTATTTTGTTTGGTCGAGTTTAGAGCCAAGTCTTAGTGTTCCAACATCCACAGGACTTCACGAACTACTTAGTCGAAACGAGTTCGACTAGGTCTGTCTTGTGATTTCTGATTTAAGTCGAGATAGATTCTGATTGTAGGATCTTGTCATAATGTAGGTGTTTAAGAGGTGTTGACCTCGCCTCGTTTCTGGATTTGTGATTCTGTGAACTGTTGCTGCTATCAGGTGGGTACATTTATGATGCATTCCATATTTATCGCACTCCTTATTTCGTGTAATATTTCTTTGAAAATTTTTGTATGCATGAGAACTCTAGTCTAAGTGTCCCGAACGCTAGTGCCTTGACGAATGCGAAAACAGTAGGAGGTCGCCTGCCCGTTGTATCCGGGAGGGACGCCCCATGTCGTCGTATCCGGAAGGGGAAAAACATCTCTGCTGTCTCCTGGAAAGGATCCTGCGAACCGTTGTACCCGGGGGCGGGATTGTTTCCAGTTACAGCCATGCCGTTGTATCCGGAAGGTTGTTGTATGTACATAGGAGGTTGCGATAGGGCTGGGTAGAGGGTTTAGGCTAGGAATTCTGTGCATACCGATACTGAAACTGTTTTACTGTGATATTGCTTTTAAAATGATTATACGGAATAACTGTGCGATAATGGTGAGCTAGTTGGTTGCTCACCCCCATTATTTTCTTGTTGTTTTCTCTCTTCCTTTGTATTAGGTTGAGACGAGCTAGAGGCGGTGGCGTAGGACGAGCGAGATGGTGGTCATTAACTGATGTGTCTTTGCTTCCGCCTATTTTTATTATATGATGAACTACTTGCTTTTATTTTGGATTATTTATGCTTCAGCTTGAAATCTTGTTTGTGTTGGATGAACCATGGATTTATGTTAAACTTTTTGGGTAATGTTGAGACTTGAATAAGCCGGTTTATTTTTATAACTGTTGGCTTATGTATGTGTAGGATTTGGTTGAACTTTGAATAATGCTAGACCTTTTAAAATTGTTTGAGACTTATGTTTTGGTATTTGTTTTATTGTTAGCTCGTGCATGTGTAGTTCCCTTGTATTGTTGGATGTGTTGTTGGTTGATGTTAGTAAGTAGCGCCCGTTTCTCAAAAAAGGTTTTAACTTGGATTTAAAAAAAAAAATCTGATTTTTATTAAATAAATTCGATAAATTCTTTAAAATAAAACGGGGCGTTACAGTTTGGTATCAGAGCCAGTCTTGCTTTTCTGTAGACTGGTTCATATGTAATGACCATTCGACCACTCGTTTTCGTCTCGCCGCGCCAGCTCAAGGTATGAGATTTATTGTTTTGTTTATTGTCGATATCGTGATTATGTTTTGTTCTTTTATTGGGGCTTAGGAATTTACCCTCCGTTTATTCGGACTTGAACTCTAGTGGTGTAGAGTTAAGTGCCGACTTTAGAAATGTTTGTTGTGAGTTTTCGGGTTGGTGTTATCGAGTTAAGTTTGGTCTATAGCAGTGCACTCGTTACGAGTTTCTGTTTAGTACCATCGAGTGAGAATCATTCGTAAGCTATCTCGAAATAGAAGGCTTAAGTAAATGGAACAGACAAACGAAGAAGTCCCGGGTGTGTGGATTATTCGGAAGTCTGTGACTATTGTGGCTAGAACTATTTAGACGCGTGTAGAACCCGGTCAGTGGGAACCGGGAGTGGAGTCTAAGTGTCAGTTTCATATCGATGATCTGACCACTTGTGCTTGTAGATTCGTGAAAATCAGTTTGATGGCTGATTTTCCTTATTCGTTATTATTCGTTCTTTCTCGTTGGTTTGTCTCGCAATTTCTTCGAGGATATTGATAACTCTCGTCTTCTATAAATCGAGTATCGTGTAGTTGCTGTGATAAATATGTTATGCTCGTTTATTTCTGTCTGGAAGTCATATTAATCGTGGACGAGCTTAGAACATTCGTTTTATATGTTCATTTTTATTTCTTGTTAATTCGCATGTTCGCTGTTTCTGTTGTGCCTCAGTTTAAGCCATCAGAGGCTGGTTATATGAAGTTTCTATCTTCTTATGAAATGTAGTATGTTCGTATTTCTATATCTGGGCTTTGGAATTTCTTGATTCCGAGTTATATCGAATAAGTTATGATTCTTACGAGAATATTGCGCGTCCAGTTTTCCGGTTACCCGACAGCATGTGTGTAATTAATGTATGACCTGTTTATCATGTCGTAATGTGCTCGTATGAATTTATAATCTTCATGGAAGTTATAGGTCTGTTTCTTATATTTCTAATGAGATAAATTTCATGTTAATATGTGCTCTGTATCTCGAGTTATGTTCTTAGGAAGATAGACATGCATGAGATAGAGTTTTGTGTTTTGACATAAATCTGATATTGAATGTTAACTGATTTTACACTATATAAATGACCTTTTATGCTCGTGTGTTCTAAAGGAAAGTTATAGAGGCATGCTTAAGGTTTAATTTGAGACTTGAACCATGTCATTGAAGGTCTGTAGCTTAGTCTAGGTTGTAAACACTGAGGTGCTGTCCATAACACATGTTAATTTTTGACAGATTTTCTGAACCACATGTTTTGTGTTTAAACTCATTGAAAATGTGTTTATTTGCCAAAGTGACCTTCAGCAAAGTTGTAGACATTTGAGTTATATATCATTTGGTTTTTAAACTTTATTAAAATCATGCCTGTAGCTTCAATTAGAGAGCAATTACTGAAGTCTGGCTAGGTGCATTACCCCAGTTTTGGTCTGTAAATAAATTTTTAATGTTTGTTAGAGAGCAATTTACTGAAGTCTTGTTGTTTTCTCTCTTCCTTTGTATTAGGTTGAGACGAGCTGGAGGCAGTGGCGTAGGACGAGCGAGATGGTGGTCATTAACTGATGTGTATTTGCTTCCGCCTATTTTTATTATATGATGAACTACTTGCTTTTATTTTGGATTATTTATGCTTCAGCTTGAAATCTTGTTTGTGTTGGATGAACCATGGATTTATGTTAAACTTTTTGGGTAATGTTGAGACTTGAATAAGCTGGTTTATTTTTATAACTGTTTGCTTATGTATGTGTAGGATTTGGTTGAACTTTGAATGATGCTAGACCTTTTAAAATGGTTTGAGACTTATGTTTTGGTATTTGTTTTATTGTTAGCTCGTGCATGTGTAGTTCCCTTGTATTGTTGGATGTGTTGTTGGTTGATGTTAGTAAGTAGCGCCCGTTTCTCGAAAAAGGTTTTAACTTGGATTTAAAAAAAAAAAATCTGATTTTTATTAAATAAATTCGATAAATTCTTTAAAATAAAACGGGGCGTTACACCAGCACCAGCGTCAGCCTCCGCAGCAGCATCAGTAGTAGCGTGCACCAGCTAGGGTCTATGCTTTGACTCAGGAGGAGACAGCCAACAATGCAGGTACTATGTCCGGCATGTTATCTTTATACAATGTGCCTATATTTGCGCTATGTGATACCGGAGCCACACATTCCTTTATTTCTCGTCAATGCTTGGAGTCACTGCGAATCCAGAGTGTTAGTAGAGTCGATGCTCTCGAGGTTTTCTTGGCTTTGGGAAAGACGATCTCTACCGACACAATGGTACAGGGACTTGAAATTTCGATCGGAGGCCAAACGTTGGAGGCAGACGCTTACATCATCGACATGCGAGATTTCGACATCATCCTTGGCATGGACTGGCTCACCCGTTACCGCGCCGACATCAGATGTTTGGAGAAGGAGGTCACGCTTCACCCAACCCATGGAGAGCCGATCGTATTCTTTGGCGTCAAATCGAGAACCGTGTCGAAGGTCATTTCTTCCCTCAAGGCGATGAAGGGAATATCGAAGGGTAGCTGCCAAGGCTACTTAGTAAGCATGATAGGAGAAGGAGAAGAGAAGAAGGCATCACCGGAAGACGTATCGATTGTTTGCGAGTACCCCGATGTTTTCCCCGATCAGTTGCCAGGTGGACCACCATCTTGTCAGATGGAGTTCACTATCGACTCACGAAGTCTGCCCACTTCTTGTCTGTCCGGACGACGATGAAGGCCAGTGACTATGCCGAGTTGTTCGCGGATGAGATTGTCAAACTGCATGGAGTGCCCGTTGAGATTGTGTCCGATTGAGGCTCGAGGTTCACGAGCCAGTTCTGGAAGACTCTGCACCGAGCCATGGGAACGAGGTTGGCTTTTAGCACCGCCTTTCACCCCCAGACAGATGGTCAATTGGAGCGGACGATCCAGTACTTGGAGGATATTCTGAGGGCTGTGGTCTTGGACCGTAGCCTAACCTGGGAGAGTGCGCTACCATTGGTCGAGCTGGCCTATAACAACAGTTATCACTCTTCGATCAAGATGGCGCTGTACGAGGCTTTGTACGGGCGCAAGGTTCGCACCCCTATCTATTGGGATGAAGTTGGAGAGAGGAAGATTATGGGTCCGGAATTCATTCACCGGACTTCGGATCAAGTGGATGAGATCCGGAAGCATATCCGGGCTGCCCAGGAGAGGCAGAAGGTTTACGCCGATCGAGATAGGCGTGAGCATGGGTATACCGTGGGTGATCACGTCTTTCTGAAGGTCTCGCCCATGAAGGGTATTATTCGCTTCGGAAAGAAGGGGAAGCTTCGGCCTCGCTATATCGGGCCTTTTGAGATCCTTGCTCGAGTTGGAGACTTGGCGTATCGGCTAGCTTTACCACCGAGCCTGGCGAGAGTGCATGATGTGTTTCATGTCTCGGTGCTGCGTAGATATGTACACGATCCCGACCACGTGGTGAACTTCGACGCGCTGCAGGTCGAGCGAGACCTTACCTATGAGGAGGTGTCGGTTGCCGTACTGGACCAGAAGGTCCATCAGCTGAGGAACCGGACAGTGAGTCTTGTGAAGGTGCTGTGGAGCCGGCACGACGAGTCTGAGGCGACTTGGGAGATCGAGGCCGATATCAGGAGGAGATATCCGAACTTCGCCTTTTGATCCCTTTTTGGTATTTCGTTGTATTTCTAGTGGTTTGGATTTGTTTTATTTTCGAATTCCGAGGTCGGAATTCCTTTTAAGGTGGGTAGATTGTAGCGCCCCATTTGTTCCGGAATAATTGAATATTATATATTTGGCATTTATTTTATTTTTCAAATTAATTATTCGAGCTCGATAATTTTATTTTTTATTTTATGCTCGTAATTGCTAAATTGTGTTAATTTTAATGTCGAGCCGAACAATATTATTTATTATATTTTCGGTCGAACCGAAAATTCTAAATAATCGAAACTTTGAACCGAACGATTATGCGTGTGATTTTATCGAACCGAGCCGGTTCGAACCCGCCACCCGAAACCCCCAAAACCGGTCCAAGCCCATTGCCCATCCCTCCTCATGCATGCATTGATTTCAATTGAATTTTTAAAATTCAAAAAAAAAAAAAGTTGATCCATATCCCTCAAATCATGCTAACCGATCCCCTTCTTAAGCTACCTTCTTTATTTTTTTTTTAGAGGGGTTACAATTGTGGATTGGTTATAAAAAGGGATGGTTGACCCTCATTTCCTCCCTCACACGGTCTCCTTCCCTCTCTCTATTCTTTTTCTTTTTTTTTTCTTTCTTCTTGTTCGTCTTAAAACTCCTAGCCGCCGCCATCTTCGGCCTCCTCCACCCGTCATTCCCGCCCTCCTCCTCCGCAGCATTCGCGAACTCAGAAAAGGAGACGCCCGCCATCGCTCCTCCGCACAGCAGCCCGCCGCCGTGAGCCCTCGCCGTCGAGCCGATCGCCGCTCGTCTTTTCGTTCTTTTCCGAACGCTTTCCCGAGATCGGTAACGAGTCTCGACCTCTCGTTATTTTATTTACGTATTATTTCGTGATATAGAGATGTTTGGTGATTATTATGTGCGGTGACTTCACGTTCAATATCTCGAGTGCCATTATATGTCGATTCGAATATTCGAATGAATTTGATATCATTTTATGTGAAATCATGTTGTTTTCACTGTTCTGTTGTGCTGCGGTTCGAGCTATCTTAGAGTGAGTATTTGAATTTGTGACCTTCATGAGAATTGTAGTGTTTTCAGTTTACTAAGTCTGGGCTTTGGAATTTCTCGATTTCGATCTATATCGAAAAAGTTATGATTTTTTCAATATTTGTTGTACTTCCAGTTTTTCGGTACCCGACAGCAAAATTGGATTTAATGTTTGGTCTGTTTTTCATGTTAAAATGTGCTCGTATGAACTTACACTCTTCATGAAAGTTATAGATCTGTCTTTTACCTTTCAAATGAAATATATTTTATGTTGATATGTGCTCTGTGGCTCGAGTTATGGTTTTATGAAGTTAGATATGCATGAGTTAGGAATTATCATGTTGGCAGAAATATGGAACCGAATGTTAACCAATTTTTGACCATTCAAATGAGCTCATATGTTTCTGTGTTCTACATCAAAGTTGTAGATGCATTCCTAAGGTTTAATTTGAGATGTGAACCATATTATTTAGAGGTCTGTAGCTCAAGATAAAGGTTAAAAACTGAGATACTGTCCATGTTCATTATACTAGTTTGGCCAGATTTATTGAATCACATGTTTTGTGTTTTAACTCGTTGAATATGTGATTATTTACCAATGTGATCTTCAGAAAAGTTGTAGAAACTTTAGTTGCCTATCATGTGGTTTTTGAATTTCATTAATAGCATGCCTGTAGCTCAAGTTAGATGGTAAATACTGAAGTCGGGTCAAGTATATTTTTTCCAGTTTTGGACTGTAACTCAAATTTTAATGTTTGTTGATTTATCACCTGTTAAATAACCTTGTTTGCTTTTAGTGCCTTCATAATAATTGTAGATTCATCTCTTAGTATTGCAATGCAATTTGATTTGCATTCATACGAGTTATATAATGAGAGTTATGTCAATTTTAAAAACGCTGCCGGGTCGAGTTTTCAAAACTTATGTGATATTTTCGAAAATGTGTTTTCTTTTGCTTTGATGCGTGTTTAAATTATTATATGAACTTAGTTGGGCTTAGCCATTATAGAATAGTCTTTGATAAGATTATTTTAATAAATGTAGGTGTTTCACGAGTCGACCTCGCCGCCTACCCTTGTTTGTGTTAATTCCGAACGCTACCAGGGGGGTTCATTTATGTTGAATCTACATTTATCGCACTTGTTATTTCGTATAAATGTTTGTCGCGATAGTTTTTGTATGCGTGAGAACCCTAGTCTAAGTATCCTGATGGTAGTGCCTTTGACGAATGCATAATCAGTGGAAGTCACCTGCCCGTTGTATCCGGGAGGTGGGCGCCCGAATCCGTGTAGAGCGGAGGGGATTGTCTGAACGCCCGAATCTGTGTAGAGCGGAGGGGTAATTCAACTTCACTGTCTCCTGGTAAGATCCTACGCCCGTTGCATCCGGGGTGGGAGTGCTTCCAGTTACATCCTCGCCGATGTCTGGTCGGGAGGTTTGTTGTATGTACATAGGAGGTTTGTGATAGGGCCTAATAGGGAGTTAGATATGGATTCTATGCATACATAATTTATGGTTATAGATCTTTATGCGAAATATACTGTGCGGTAAAGGTGAGTATGATGGTTGTACTCACCCCCATTTACTTTTCTGTCCTCTTGTTCCTCTTCCTATCTTTTAGGTTGAACATGGTTGGCGGCGGCAGCGAGAGACGATCGAGTGGTGGTCGTTGGATTATGTGTTACTTGCTTCCACTTTTTATTATTTCGATAAACCATTTGTTCAACTTTGAATAACTATGTTTCCGCTTTATTTATTTCGCACCTGTTAGTTAGACTATTGAATTCGGTTGAAGTATTGGTTTATGCATGACTGGTTTTGAGGTTTATGGATACTTTGGGTTTTATTTTGAACTGTTAGATTTTATCTGTGTAAGATGTTTATTTGGTTTAAGTAGTTTAAGTAGCGCCCGTTTGTTAATAAAGTTTTAATTTGGGATTTTGCAAAAAAAAAAAAAAAAAAAATCACTCTGATTTTTATAAATAAATTCGGAAAATTCTTTAAAATAAAACGGGGCGTTATAGCTAAATTTTTTATATCTGCATCACCCAGCTTCAAATCTGAAATAATGATAGATGACCTATTAGATTTCGTTTTTTCACGTTGAATACAAAAAAAATTTAATAATTAAGAGAAACGATGTTATTGTAATACTTGATAAATGCATAATATAAAACGCCCTAAATCTCATATCATCATTATCCAAAAGACGACGTTGCTTGTATAGTATGTCGTCAGATATAAATTGCCAACATCGTTCCCAAACTTCATCGGGTTTGCCTAAGGATCCAGAAACCAGTAAAGACGCGAACATGCGCCAAAGAGAATCAGCAGATGCCCACTGACTTGCTTCGGTAATTCCATCAATGTACTCTCGACCATCACCCAACAAACCTCGTGCATAGCAAGCATCGCGATAGGACGTGTATTGAACATCGCCTACCTTCATATAATCCTCGTGGCAAGTAGCTCCACGAACAACATTGACCAAACACATCAAATAATAATTATCACCAGCATTGGGAGGAACATAGCTCAAACGACCTATACAACCTGGCCTTATTCGAGGAGTCCAGACTCTTTCTTGTTTGTTCCAAAAAAATTTTGTCGGCGCCTCAACATACGTCAGTTTCCTTGCCTCGGGATACATCTTGTTCGCTTCCATCCATGCCAAAAATTGGCCCTCATTGACGGTGGGATTATTAAGAACTTCATCGATAGGATCATCATCATAAAAAACAATATTATGTTCACCTTTCAAATGGAAACTCAGACGTTGCACAGAAGGTTTTTTGTACTGCAGTTCATAACCCAATAGCCTCCACGCCGCCTCGCAAGAAGACACATACCGATAGTCATAGAACATATTGATCTCGTCAATAGGTTTTTCTATTTCTCCATACGCAGTCGTCTGATAGAATGATGCGGTGACACGATCATGACCTTTATTGACGTACTTGAAAAGGTACTTTATGGATCGCGATTGATTACACCACTCGACATTAATATGTGCTCCATATTTCATCAACAATTTGCGATTGTGAGGCACGACATAACTATTATGGACAACGACACCATTTTTGTCAATATGCCTTCCATTGTCTCGACGTCTGTATTGTGGATAACCTTCATGGTCGACAGTGGTTAAATCGACAAACTTTTTAGGAAACCGTTTACTACATTTGCCTTCCACCATGCACGGAGACGGTTTTCTAGCCAAACCACAAGGTCCGTGGATCATGTGCTCTTTACTGCCTCATAATACAACGGATCCGACGTCTCATCAGGTATCTACGCAGATATTACTCTATCAATGTCTGACGGATTTGGGAATTTATTTTCTTCGGCGAGAAATAGTAGTATATGAGCATGCGGCAATCCACGCTTCTGAAATTCAATGGTGTAGACAACTACAAAACACAAAAGAAGATAAAATAATTAGAACATTTTTTAAAATGGTGTTAGACACCACGATGGACATATATACAACAATTTTTTTTTCTTAAAATAATACCTGCTATGACTTTGCCGAAAATTTGCTTTTTACGAAAATCCCTGATTAATTCCTCCAATTTTGATTTAAAAACCCTACATATAATATCCGGGCGATCCTCAGGTCGCAGTCTCTTTGGTTCCAAAAAATGAACAATCTCGGGCCATTTTGGATTGCATGTGAATGTTATAAACAAATCAGGATAACCTGCCCATCCACAAATTGCCATTGCATCCTGATAGTTTTGAATCATGTTTCGAGGTCCCCCAGTGAATGAAGAAGGAAGTATAATTCTTTTTCCTCTAGAGCTTGGATCAACATCGCCCTAGAGAACAGCATCCGCCAATCTATTGTAAATATCACATCGGAGTCGACTCTGATTGAATCGTATATACCGCAACCTCGATGATTCAACCATGGTATATGCATCAACGACAAACTGCTGAAACAATCTTCTCGCTGAAAGAATAGTAGATGGTTCGTGTTTCCGATCATGGATCCGGTACGCGAAGTATTCCCGGACGCTCACTGTTTTTCGACCACGCTCTTTTTCAACTTTTCGATCTGAAAATGGAATGTCTTCTCTATAGCCATTCTCACCATAGGCAAAACAAGGGGATATTGTAAAGCCAGATATGAAGCATTAAGCTCATTTATTCGCTGTAGTCGTCCACTCTTGGTTTCAACCAATATATCTTGCTCACCTATAGCCTGATCAAAATCTCCAACGACCAATACAACAACTTCAGAACTCGTAGGCAAGTTATAACGTCTGGCATCATTGAATCTCCTTCCAATTAAACGAATCCTGACATTAGATTCGCCATGATATTGAATTCTTTCTCTAGCCAAACGAAATGATTTCACAAGTTCGTTGTGCTTATCCAACATGGTCGTCAATCCAAAAATAATTTCTCCATTCAAATCAGTAGCACCGTCAACATTTCTGATAAATGAAAAAAAAATTTAAGGCAATCAAATCAAATATTATAAAAGAAAAATAATAAAAACTCGATTAAGGATATTATTTAAATACTGAACTCACAACATTCATTCTGTTGGTTACTTCATTATGAGTGTCATATATATAGAGCTGAGCAAATTTTGGAGTTGAACCTTCAGAAGGAAGTAAACTACCCATGAGATGGTAGTTTTGTCCGTGCAAACTGAAAACGGGTGGTCCCGATCCTTTGTTGATATCGGTATTGATCTTGCCTCCCAGATAAGTAAAGCCGAACATGCTGTTGTAGGATCTAATGTTTTCTTGAAAGTGTTTGCTAACGCGGCTATCTCCATGTAGCAATTCACTCAAAATTGTGGCGGATTATGTAGAACAGGTAGTTCAATCATACCATTCACACAGCAACCACCATACTTGGTAACAGCCGACGTTCTCTCAGAAGACTTTCTCTCAGCATACCAAAACATTGCTTCACAGTACGCGCATTCGATGCTGGCATCACCCATGTCCCAGTACTCTACAATTGTTATGATGAAGAATATTTTAATATTATATAATAAAATTAATTTACACAACTTGTCATAAAATCAAAATTAAAATGATAACCAACCGGATTGTGCAGAAGTGCTCGCCAACATTTTTTTAGGTCGACCAGGTTTTTTCTTTTGATTGGTAGGTGGCACTTGATCACGCAAATCAACACCTACTATAATATAAACATAACCATTTCAAAACTGACCACTAAATATAATTATATAATTCACAAATAAAATAAAAAATTCATAAACATACCATTTTGTGTGGACGTGCTTCCAATATTTTTTTTGGTCGTCCACGTTTTCTTTTAAGAGAAGTAAGTGGTACTTGATCGTCAGCCGTGTGATCCAATATCTCACTCGATATAGTTGGGTATGGCGTTGGATTGACAGTTATTTTTTCATGGTCTAAAAAACGTAAATAATTGAAAAAAAATATGCTAAAAAAAATTATACATAAATATACTGCAATAAGTGATAAATTAATTATTTAAATAACAACATACCAGTTTGTGTGGACGTACTTCCTAGAACCTTTTTAGGTCGACCACGCTTTCTTTTAAGTTCCGTAAGTAGTAGTTGACCATCAGAAGTGTGATCCATTAAGTCACTCGATATATTCGTGTATGGAGTTTGAGTGATGGTGATTTTTTCAAGTTCTAGAAAACGTAAACAATTAAAATATATTTACTTAAAAAATTTATACTGAAATATCCTGCAATAAGTGATATATTAATTTGTTAAATGACAACATACCAGTTGATGTGGACGTATTTCCTAGAATCTTTTTAGGTCGACCACGTTTTCTTTTAAGAGTCGTAACTGGTACTTGATCGTCCGCACGATGATCGAATATCTCACTTGAAATAGTAGTGTGTGGAGCGCCGATTATTTTTTTAAGATCTGGAAAACGTAGATAATTACAAAATAAATAATTTAAAAAAAATAATACTAAAATATAATGCAGTAAGATCAATGAACTTAATGGAGAATAAAAGTGTCTCACCAGATGCAATAGATTTGGATGTTGAATTTAATGGAGTAAATACTGGGGCTGTTTCAAATACTACATAAGAAAAATATTTTAATTATATATATTATATATATGCATGTAAATAAATAAATAAATTTAAGTAAAAATATAATTTTAAAAAGTTTACCATTGGTGATGTTTGATAATGGTAGACTTTGAGAAGTATGCAACACACTTCGCCATTGATATGAAACCTTGCCGGAATTATTGTTGTTTTCAATCGGAATAAAAGAAGATCCAGTAACAGGTGAAGGTGTGCAATATCCTGTAGAAATAGAATGGAATATTAAGAATAAATAAATCAGTAAATACAAAAAAATCATATAATATAAAAAAAATTAAATATATAAATGTATAAAACAAAAAACAAATTAATTAAAGGTGACAAAAATAATTATGAGCAATTTTGTTTTACTTATATAAAACAAATAATAAATAGTAATTTTTATATTGGGTTAAAAACAATATATCAACAATTAGGCTTTAAAATCTATTAATGTAATTAATAATCAACTATATGAGATTAATTGGCCAATATCATTTTAAACCCACTACACACAAATTCAGCCCAAGTTGAAATACACATTTACGGCCCAATTGTCTACACCATTAAAATAGCCCAATTCTATAATTAAGTATGAGAAGCCCAAATATCAGCACAACCCACAAGCCAACTCATAATAATCGGACAGTTAATATTTTGTCAACAAAATTTAACGGCTGTGATTAACTGTTCTTGTGTATAAAACGAAAAATGATCTTGTAGGGTTTCATTTGGTCACCGCCTCACTCTTCTCTCCCTTCTTTTTTTACTCTTCTCTCCCTTCTTTTTCGCCGCCTTGTCTGAGTATCGATCAATATGTCCGATTTCTTTCCTTGTCCGATCTATTTCCTAATTTTCATTTTTCCTGTTTTGGTTTATGTTTGAAATGATCAGTTAACTTTCTAATTTTTCAAAGTCGAAAAGATTGGTTTCGATTCTCACAAGAATTGTTTCTAATCTTAGAAACAATTGTGAAATTCAAAATCTTTCTCCGATATTTACTTCGATCACCGATGAAAAATCGATGATCGGCCTTGTTTTTTACCTATGGCGGAAAGGTACTATGAATTAGATTTGTATATCGAAGGTTTTTTTTTTTGTTCTTACCTGGACAGAAAAGGTCGACCTCGTTAGTTTTGATGTTGATTTGTTTTGATGTGTGTATGTTACGTGTGTGTCTGAGATACGATCAATCTGTCCGATCTATTTCCTTGTCCGATCTATTTCCTAATTTTCATTTTTCCTGTTTTGGTTTATGTTTGAAATGATCACTTAACTTTCTAATTTTTCCTGTATATTTAAAGTTTGATTTTTTTTTCTTACATGGACAGATCTGCGTTTTTTATGTTCATGCTAGTGTTGGGTTCTATAGATAACGTCAACGACATGCACAGTATTGATCTTATCGAAATAAACCCTAACGCAGCGGAATCTATAGTTAGGATTAGGACATTACCTTTTAAAATTTTTGCCGACTCAGAGACGTTTCTGATTTCCTTTGATGGAGATCGTCTGATTACCACAACTCAATCGGTTGAAGAGTTTGGCCTTTGTCGACTCTAGTCGAGTGTTGAATCACGAACGGATCACCGGGATGAACTTCTCGGGTTCGGGCCGGTTGGACAGGTTCGGATCAGTCTCGGGTCAGGTCGGATTGCAGCGGTTCGGTCACGGACGGGGGTCACGGACGGCAGCTGGTCGGGACCGATTGGTGCAGGTCGCGTGTCGATGGCTGGTCGCGTGTGGCGTGTCGCTGGTGCAACGCGTCGGGCGTGTCGCGCAAGGCAGCAGGTCGCGTGGACGTGCGGGCGACAACTCCTGGTCGTGCGAGGAATCCTGAGCGAGCGAGGAGTCCTGGGCGTGCGAGGAGTCCTGGTCGAGCGAAGGATGTCGGTCGAGTGTCACGCGAGGAATCCTGGTCGAGCGCGGATTGCTGGGCGCGTAGTGCACGGTCGCGGAAAGCAGATCGACGCCTGGCAGGTGTTTGCGAGCAGAGGCGGTCGACACGGCGTCGCTGGGTTCACGGTCTGGGCACGATGAACGGTTGTGCGCGGTAGCAGACAGGGCTTGCGGTTGCGCACGGCTGGGCTTGGGCGAGGTCTGGGCGGCGACTGGTTGCGACGGCGGTTTTCCTGCGGTGGTCGACAGCGGCGAATGGCAGCGACTGGCTGGGGAAGATGACCGAAAAATATGGCTTTGAGGTTTAAAGAAATCTCACCTTAAAGCCTTCTAATGAATTACCTAAACACCTACTTCAATTAATCTTGGTGGTGCGATTAATTAAATCTCCCTAACTCTCGAACAAGACTATTCTCTCTCTATTGCTAGGAGAAAATTCGGCTTCTATGTATATCTCAAGAGGTTTGGGACATGGTGTATTTATAGGCTTCATTAGGGACCTTAAGGATGTGCCAAATATGGGCTTATCCCATTAGGTCAAGGAATCCTAATTCTACTCCATAAGCTAATCCATATTAGGTCATGATTCCTTTCTCCTAACATCACCTTCTAGAAGACTCTATAGTCTCCTAACCCTAGGTGAAATTTTAGAAGGAATATTCCTAAGTCTTGGAATAATAAATATGGAATAAAATTAATTCCTAAATTCCTAATAAAATTAAATAATAATATATCCCACTAGAATATTATTATTGCTCTCCCCATTTGGCTCCGAATTTAATTAATTAAATTAAACCTCCACTTAATTAAAAAATATTAATCTGATTGACCGATTTACCTCCCCATGTTTAAGATATAACGTCCGTGGATTAATTAAATAACTGACAAGATAATTAATCGACTTCTTATTCATTTCCGAAATTAGTACCACTCAAAACCTTAATCATTGTGTCGGATAAATATCCACCTGCAGGGTTTAACACAATATTCCTTCCTGAGCTCATTTCGGGGACGTCATCAATCCAGCGCACTGGAACACGGTACTATAAATAATTTATAATAGCTCGTCATATAATCACTCTTAATTTTACCAAAGTACTGAGTATGTCATCCTAGTAAAATAGGAATCACCCTTGATAAATAAAATAAACAAGTAATGAATATACACGACTATTTTATATTATCTTATAGCTTCAGAGAACGCATCAATCGCTGAAGGTATAGATTATAACAACGATCAGTGAATCTCATAATCTTATCCTTCCGGCGGTCCTGTTCAATACTTAACATAAGTACTAGTGTAATTCTCCAGTCAAGGTCAACAGAATCAAGAATACACTACAGTCTTTTTCCATGTGGGGTCTCACTGCAGTCTAGATTGTGAACAAATGATTTAGTCTTACAAGGAACTGATAGGTGACCTTTCTGTTCGACACCACGAACCACACCATCTCAATGTAAGACAAGGAGTATGATTGCATAAATAAATAAACTGCAAGCATAAATACTTTGACTAAAACATGATTGCCAGATCAAAATGGTATTATTAATATCTGAAAGCCAAGCTTTTACAGCATATCTAACAACCTCCCACTTATGCTTAATAAGCTCATGGCTATCCCTAACCACAATTCTCTTTTAATCTAATTCTCAAAGACTAGTCTAATATGTTGCTCTAACATCTGACTCCCATTCCTTCTACGTGTCTTGAAAAGACTTTCGCCGGTAGGTTCTTCATAAAAGGATCTGCTAGGTTGTCCTCTGATTGTATCTTGGCAACAACGACTTCGCCTCTTCCAACGATCTCTCGTATCAGGTGGTACTTGCGCTCTATGTGTTTACTTGCTTTATGAGTCCGTGGCTCCTTTGAATTTGCTACTGCCCCGCTGTTATCACAGAATACTGTAATTGCAGCGGGCAAACTCGGTACCACGTCAAGGTCGAGGAGAAAATTCCTAAGCCAAACAGCTTCTTTCGCTGCCTCTGAGGTTGCTACATACTCAGCCTCCATGGTTGAGTCTGCCACGCATTTCTGCTTGACACTCCTCCATACAACAGCTCCTCCTCCTAAAGTAAACACAAACCCTGAGGTTGACTTGCTTTCGTCCCTGTCTGCCTGGAAGTCAGAATCGGTGTAACCCAACGGAAGCAATTCATCTGCTTGGTAAATCAACATGTACTCCTTAGTCCTTCTCAGGTACTTGAGTATATGCTTTACCCGCAGACCAATGTTCCGGCCCTGGGTTACTCTGATATCTCGCTACCATGCCTACTGCATAGCAGATATCAGGGCGTACACAACATTGCATACATGAGACTTCCTACTGCCGAAGCATAAGGCCGCCTTCATGTCCTCTTATCTCTTGAAGAGTCTTCGGGGACATCTTCTTAGATAGAGCGATTCCATGTCTGAAAGGTAAATCCCCTTTCTTTGAATCATGCATGTTGAAACGCTTCAGGACAGTATTTATGTATGTAGATTGGGATAGGCACAACTTTCTCCTATCTCGGTCCCGAATGACCTTGATACCGAGAATATGTCCTACTTCTCCCAAATCTTTCATATCAAACTGCTTGGATAACCATACCTTTACGTTTGACAACATCTTCACATTGTTTCCAATGAGGAGAATATCATCTACGTATAGCACTAGAAACACCACCACGTTTCTTTCACTTTTCTTGTACACACAGTGCTCATCCGGACATTGGGTAAATCCATACGATTGGACAACCTCGTTAAACCGGATGTTCCAAGATCTCGAAGCCTGCTTTAGTCCATAAATGGACCTTTTCAGCTTACAGACCAGACGCTCTTGTCCCTTTGCAATGAACCCTTCTGGTTGCTGCATATAGATGTCCTCGTCTAAATTCCCGTTATGGAAAGCAGTCTTAACATCCATTTGCCAAATCTCATAATCCATATGAGCGGCTACAGCCAAGAGAACCCTGATGGATTTCAGCATAGCTACCGGCGAAAAAGTTTCCTCATAATCATTTCCCTCTTTCTGAGTATACCCTTTCGCAACAAGCCTAGTGTTGTTGTATGAAATTAACAACTTAAAATTACAAATAGCTGAGTGTGTTTAAACAAATATTAAAGTAAAATTAGATTTTATTTGATATATTCACAAGAGTACATGAGTCGGTTTTTTTATTCTTGACCGAGATCATCTCAAGTCCATGTACAATGTGTTGAAAAGGATCCTCGTACTATCATAAATTCTGCTATTTATACTACGGTGGTTTTTGTCTTCTTGCTTGAGATGGATAAGCATGTATTTAATGTTGAGCAGCTTCAACAAAGTGATGTGCTTTGGAATTAGGGAACACCAATGGTTACTGTATTATATTGACGATCCAATCACATGCTTACAACTCCGTTTTCTGCTTGGATATTCGAACTTTTAGGCCGTCGATTTAAACAAATAAAGATTGATTCGACTTGTCATAATATTGGTTGAACTGAAGTCGGTTTATTTGCATCTGTCTCAATAGTCGGTACCTTTGACGATCTCAGAAGTCGGTAATTAATTCAATGAATACCGACTTGTCCTAAGTTTGTCTTCTTCCGGAGGATTATTTCTTCAATGAAGTGATTAATCACCACCTTCAATTATGTAATCAAGTCGGATATCAACAGTGAGGCCCCCGACATTAGTAGGTATTTTGAGCTTTATTGAATGACTACTGATGTCGTTTGTTGTTCCGCTTTATTCCGACTTGGTTTCCTTTGATGACCGACATGAGAGAACTTTGCTCTATTTGCAATTTCTTGTATGTTACTTGGTCTGACATGGCAGCTCTTAACAGATGTGTCCGCATTTAATGGGTCCAACGGATATAAATTTGTAGCGACATGGCGTTTCTAGACGTGTCCACGTGTATTAATGATTACTGTAACGTTACACCGTTCCAAGACACGTCCGTTACACACGCCGTTTTTGGATCTTTCCAACGGTTATAAATCAAAATCTATAAATTATAGTCGGTTTTGACTTGCGAAAAATTTCTTTACTTCAAATTTTCATATCCCTTAATTGCTTTTGTCTTTCGTCTTCTTCGGATTTCTCTTTCAATCTCTATTCTGCAATATCTTTTTGTGCTTTCTTCACTTCAAGCTTTCGAGATCTTCGGTAAGGATTTTTCCCTAATCTTTTATATTTCCTTATTCATCAATTTTGTACTTGCTTTTGCTTTTATCGATTTCGAAAAAGATGTCTGCTCAAGCCGAAGATAGCAGCAGCCGTACGGTTTCAGAGATTTCAATTTTCACCGATGAGGATTTGGAATTGCCTCTCGAGTTTTACCGGTGGGATCCTCTTCTGGTGAAGCGATTAAATCTCAATAGAGATATTGTCGAGGAGGATAAACGAGTTGAAGAGAATGCTATGTTGCTTCCCAACTATTGGAGACGTCCTGCACGTTGATGGCCTGAACCAATTGATGAGTATAGAGGCGAACCGAGTATTCTGACTGATGCGGATATCGTCAATCTCCAAGGAGAAGTTTACATTCCTTCTTCGGTAAAGCTATTCGCTCCTTATCCAGGCGAAAGGATAACGTGTCCTCCTCCTGGCTGTGTGGGTGTGTTTGCGGACTCATTAAGATCGGGACTTCGGTTTCCACTCCCAGCGATAATTACTAACTATCTGAGAGACTGGGGATTCGGTTTATGTCAAATAGCACCGAATACTTGGAAGAGGATCATCGGTCTTTTGGTGCTATTACAAGAAAAGGGCTGGGATATGCCAACAGTGGAAGAGATTAGAAGTCTTTTCACCTTCAGACGGTGTGCCGACAGACAGGTGGCTGATCCCCTGATTTGTTATGCTTGCGCGGGAAGGCCCCAAGAAGGATTAAAGATTGGCGAATTAATTACTGAAATCCCTGAGTCACTCCACGGATTTCAAGAGGAGTGGTTATGTGTTGGAGGAGACTGGCAAACTTCAAACTTTTCGAAACCTTTAATCGATGGGATAACAATTCCCATCAATATTAATTCTGCATTTTGTAAGTTTTTCTTTTACTTCTTTTACCGAGTTGTCCTGACTTTGCTTATTTGTGTACTAACAGGTCAGCGCTTTTATTATTTGCAGCCAAAAGCAAAGGATCGAAACTCGGTGCAACATTGAAGGAAAGAATTACCGAGTTATTCAAGTTGAAGAAAGCACAGCGTAGCTTCAAGCTGATTTTAAAGGACACAAGATTGAAGGCTGTTGGTCTTTGTCCTGAGATTTTTTACGGTTCTTTTCAACAAGGTAAACTTGAATAAATTTTCAATCTTGTTTGAAGTCGGTTGCTTTTGAAAACTATCGTAACTCGGTTCTGCATTTGCAGTTTACTATTCGCTTCTCGGAGTTCTCGGTTTTAAGACCATCCACGACGCTAAAGCTTTTCGTCAAAAGATTCCAAACTTGGACCTTCGAACCAGATCTGGAAAATCCGATCGTGAACCCTCTGAAAACCGATGTCGGTGATGGCGCGACGTCAGCAGCTGCTACCGAGATTTTGCAACCAGATCCATTAGCTATTGCAGCAGCGGGTCCGATGGCTGATATCGCTGCTGCTACTGCTGATATATCTCAAGTTGAGCCAGTTGTTGAGGCTACTCCAGCGGAAGCTCCGCCTTTTATCGAAGTTGCTTCTGATGAGCCTGATGGTGACCGAGAAATTGTCGCAGAATGTGAAGTTCCAGCTACTCGGTCAAGAAAAAGGCGTGCAGAAAGCGTTCCAGTCGCGGAGGAACGAACCAAAAAGATACATGATGTCGGTGATCGGGGAAAGAAGAAGAAAGAACCTTTGGTTGATCGATCCTTTCTGCCCATCGACGAGGAAAGGGCTTTGAATTTTAAGCAGCCTCGGGAGTCGGTTGAGAAATGGTTCTCGGCTTTTGAGTCGGTAGAGATTCCCAAGATATCAAGCACAGTTGAGCTACCTGGCCATGTTGTTGATGCTGCTCGGGTCCCGATGATGGTGTGGGATCCGAGATGGGGTGTCCTCTCTTCCGAGTACTTATAAATTTAAATATGCCAAGGCTTGTCTCGGTCGTGCTCTCGTTAGCTTAATAATGGCCGAAGATGATTTCCGACTAAATGCGGCACAAGTGGACAAGAAAAAGCACACTTGAGAACTCAGAGATGGAGCTCTTGCATCTCTGAGAGAGGAAGCAGCGGCAAAGGAGAGAGAATTGCAAGTCAAGATTGCTGAACAAACTGAGCAGCTTACGATTGCTCAGGGTGAGATCGAGACCTTGAAGGTGGAGAAGGCTAGTCTTGACTCTGATGTGTTGAAGCTGACTAGCCAAGTGATCACCTCTGAGCAGCGTGTTAAAATGCTTGAAGAACAGCTCTCTCGATGTGAATCCCTTCTTCTCAAAGAACAAGAAGTTCATGAGCTTACTCGGAAGAGTCGGGCCGAGGTTGAAGAGCTGCTGTTAAAAAGTAGAAATGACCACCGTGCCGACCTCAGCAGACTTCGAGAAGAGAAGATAAAATTTGCCGAGGAGAAATACAACGATGGTCTTCGCGCTGGGAGAATTCTGGAAGCCAAAGCCAACAGACTTAAGACCAAGACAGACTCCGATTCTGAGGATGAAGATCGCGAGCTCGAGATGAACACTTGCATTAACTTACGTTGGGTCATTGAGCGATTTGATGAAGGATTATATGATATTGAAGAGTTGCGACAGTTTCTTCTTCATAAAATCAAGAATCATAACTTCAATCCTTCAATTGCAACTGCTCATATCGACGCCGACGAGGACGAAAAAAGCTTTTGTGAAGGGCTTCTTGTTTCCATCGGAGCTAAAATAAGAGGTTCACAAACTCCTCCTTTGAACTGAGAAAGAGAAGCTCGTCTTCGCCGGTCATTCGTTAACATGCTTCTGGAAGCCGAAAAGGAGAAAAAAGCTGAGCTTGCCAACATATATGTTACGACTCTGGCCGAGGTGAGTTTGGAGGAAGAGCTCGAGAAGATGACTCCTGAGCAACTCCGAAAGGTAGTGTTGGCTTTTCTGGAAAGGAAGGTTGCCGAGTTATCTCAGAAAGGTAATCAGCAAACTACTACCGAGTTGCCTGGAATTGGAGAAAATGCTCCAATCTTGAATGAGCACATTCCAGTGACCTTTACTGAGGTGGAGAACGCGGCAAAGGCTGAAGAAGACCGAGTCTTCGATATTATCAGTCGGGTCATGTACGAACAAATTTCAAAAGAAGATGCAAAGGAAGCAGTGAAAGACAAAGAAGATCCAACGGCTAATCGATCGTCTGCGGATGTTGGGCCTTCGAAAAAGGATGACGCGGATCTTACCGAAAAGATGAGCTAACCCTGAGAAATCAACTTAATCTTTTTGTCTTTCTTCTTTTTCTCTTTTTTTTTTTAAGATGTGTTCTCGGTATGTCGAGACACATATTTTATTGTAATAGATAGTTTTATTAAATGGTATGAATGAAAATCTTCTTTTTTTATTATTATTATTATTTCGTACTCTTTTCATTCACAATTTATATTCTGCATGTCATTTTACTTTAGCTGAATACTTTCAAGTGTTGAGAAGTCGGTCAAGTATTGACTTTTATGAGTGGAGACCATTGACTTTGATGGAAAATGAGATTTTTATCTTATTCAAATCAATCTTCAGTATTTGAATTTAAAGATACTTAATCCAGCTTTTATAAATGTCCTTAGCCTTCCTAAGTGTTTCGAGCTTAGTTATGCGAAGGCTAATAACTGGACCGAGAAAGGTATTTCTTGCCGAGTTATATAGCTCGGTTTAAGTTAAGAATATCCTTTAAAATTTTAAGTGTTAGTCTTGTCCAAGTTTAAGAGGCTTGGCAACGTAAAGACTAATATGATACCGAGTTAAAGTACTCGGTTCTTTTTTAGGAGACTCTTTAGCACACAATTTTCTTATATACATCAAAAAAGTGTACAGAGTCGTTCACATATTACAAAGAGTTTACTGGAAATACTTTCTCAGATAAACAGCATTCCAAGGGTATTGAAGAGCTAGTCCATCGGGCCTTTCGAGTCGATAGGTACCTTTTGGAAGTACTTGGCTGATTTTGAACGGTCCTTCCCATTTTGGTTTTAAAGGCCCCGGATCTGGTCCAGTTAAGTACTAAGTCACCGACTCGGAATGACCGTGGCTTCATTTTTGAATTGACGTATCTTTCACTTCTCTGCTTGTATGTAGCATTTCTAAGTTCTGCCATGAGACGAGTTTCATCCAAAAGAACCAAGTTGGCCTTCAAGTTTTCTAAGTTGGTTTCATCTTGAAAATTCATTACTCGGTATGTAGGGGATCCGAGTTCAACAGGGATAACTGCTTCTGATCCATAAGTTAGAGAAAATGGTGTTTCTCCTGTTGCCTGATTGACTGTTGTTCTGTATGCCCATAATACATTTGGTAATTCTTCGGGCCAAGTCCCTTTTGCTGCGTTAAGTCGGACTTTCAAACCATTTTTAATGATCTTGTTTATTGCCTCGACTTGTCCATTGGATTGAGGATGGTATGGCGAAGAAAAGAAGTGCTTTATTTGATACTTTTCACAGAAAGCCTCAAGTCGTTTTCCTTCAAACTGTCGACCATTGTCGGTTATAATTGAACTCGGTACACCAAACCAACATATGATCGATTTCCAAATAAAATCAACAACTTTCTGTTCGGTCGCAGCCAATGGTTCAGCTTCAGCCCACTTGGTAAAATAGTCAACTGCTACAATAGCAAATTGAACACCTCCTTTTGCAGTTGGAAGTGGACCGATTATGTCGATTCCCCATCTAGCAAATGGCCACGGACTATAAATCGACTTGAGAGATTCTGGAGACTGCTTAACATTTGGGGCGAATATTTGACATTTCGTGCATTTGCGAACCCAATTCGTCGCATCTATCTTCAAAGTTGGCCAATAATATCCTTGTCGAAGTATTTTGTATGCCAATGCTCGTGCACCATTATGATTTCCGCAAATTCCTTCGTGAACCTCTTCAAGGACATATTTCGACTCTTGCTCGGTTAAACATTTCAGCAGGGGAACAGAGTAGCCCCGTTTATAAAGGATCCTATTATCCAGTGTAAACCGAGCTGCTCGAATTCGAAGAGCTCGAGCTTCTTTTGGATTTTGAGGTAAGGCTCCTGTTTCCAAGTATGTTATAATCAGTGTCATCCAAGTCGGTGATTCTTGTAACTCGGCATTCATAACTTCAGTAAGAGAAACAGAAGGCATTTCTTGGTGACCGACTTGGACATACTCAACATCCTCCATTCCAGTACTTGATGCAAGTTTAGAGAGAGCGTCAGCTGGAATATTTTGCGAACGAGGAATGTGTTCCAACTGAACATCAATTCGGGACATCTTCTGTTTTACGAGCGTTAAATATGGTAGCAATCGAGGTTCTTTAACTTCGAAATCTCCATGGACTTGGTTCACCAGCAATTGTGAATCAGAGAACACCTTTAGCTTGTTTACGTTCATGGATTCCGCAGGGTTTAATCCAGACAGTAAGGCCTCGTATTCAGCTTCGTTATTTGTTGCCGGAAAAAGAAATTTGACAGAATGACAAAACATCTTGTTTTGAGGATCTATTAGAATGATTCCTCCACCAGCTCGATGTTGAGTTAATGATCCATCAACATACAAAGTCCATGATCGGTCATCATTATTGTCTCGATTGCAGGAGTGAACTCGGCAATAAAGTCAGATAAAGCCTGGGCTTTTATTGCAGTTCTCGATTTATAATGAATATCATACTGACCGAGTTCAATGGCCCATTTGATCAGTCTTCCTGAAGTGTCAGGTCGGTGTAAGATTGACTTTAAAGGGTATGAAGTAAGTACCGTTACTGAATGTTCTTGGAAGTAAGGACGTAATTTCCGAGCTGCGATAACAAGAGCATAAGCTAATTTCTCCATCGGCGGATATCGCAATTCAGCTTCATGTAAAGCCTTACTGATGTAGTAAATCGGATATTGTTGATGTCCTTCTTCTCGGATAAGAACAGCACTGATAGTAAAAAAGGGTCTACATCGGTCTGTTGACTTTGATATAAACCGATTTAAAGCAGCAAGTCGGCCGGTAAGAGCTTGAACACCTTTAACCGACGTGGGGAATGTCAGATCCATAATGGCCTTAATTTTCAGGGGATTTGCTTCAATACCTCGTTGAGTCACGATATATCCCAAGAATTTTCCAGAACCGACTCCAAAAGTGCATTTCTTCGGATTTAACACCATGGAATATTCCCTGAGGATGTTGAACATTTCTTGCAAATGATTAACATGATCAGCACCATATACCGACTTAACTAGCATGTCGTCAACGTAAACTTCCATTGTATGTCCAATGAGCTTGGCAAACATTTTGTTAACCAATCTCTGATATGTGGCCCCGGCATTTTTAAGACCAAATGGCATCATGGTATAATAGTATAGACCCCGAGCAGAATAAAAGGACGTATGTTCTGCTTCCCCGGGATCCATGGGAATTTGGTTATAACCCGAGTAGGCGTCCATGAAACTCATCAACTCATGTCCGGCAGTGGCGTCTACCATGTAGTCGATATTGGTAATGGATAACTGTCTTTCGGACAAGCTTTATTCAAGTCTGAAAAATCGATACAGAGTCGTCATGCTCCAGAACTCTTCTTTACCAAAACCGGGTTAGATACCCAAGTCAGATATTTAGTTTCTTGAATGAATTTATTGTTGATCAATTTTTGAACTTCGTTTTCAAGAGCCTTTTGTCGGTCTGGGCCAAGTTTACGTCGTTTCTGAGCAACTGGTTTAATAGTTGGATCGAGATTAAGTCGGTGTGAGGCTACATTGGGATCAATTCCCTTCATATCCTCATGTTTCCAGGCAAATACATCTGAATTGGCCTTGAGGAACTGAATGAGCTGAGTTCGTATTGGTTCTTCTAAGTTAGCCCCAATTCGGAAAGACTTATCGTGGATAGGATCATCAATAGAAATTATTTCGATTTCTTCTGATGGTTCAGCTCGGTTGAATTTGCTTTTTTCTTTAAATTGGGCACGAGGATCGAGCTCATCTTCTTCACGAACTGATTCTTTTCCTGGACGTCTTCCACGATCTTGAGTTAAATCATTTGAGGCTTCAATCTTCTCGGACCGTTCAATTTCCATCTCGGTAATTGAAGATATCGAGTTCTCAAAAGTTGAAAATTTTTCCTGTTTGTCTTGGACATTCTCTGTCATATGTATCAAAGAATGTGGTTCTTGCCAAGGTTTAACCCATACCGTCCCGCGAGCTTCGTATTGATCTCCATAGTGGGTTCCTTCTCCATGATTTGTGGGAAATTTTAAAGCATAGTGAAAAATTGAGACAACTGCTCGGAGTTTATACAGAGCTGTCCTTCCCACAATGGCATTATATTCATTTTTAAGATCCATGACCTTGAACGTCTCCATGATAACCTTGGAGGCCTGTCCGGGAGTTCCAAACCTGATTGGCATGGTTATTTCTCCGAGAGTTGGTGTAATTGTTCCATTAAAGCCTTGTACTTGATCTTTACAGGGTTTCAACTCAGTTGGGTCAATTCCCATCTGTTCGAACGTTCAAAGCATTAAAATACTTGAATATGCCCCTGTATCAACCATTATCCGATGCACCGGTATTCCACAAATTGGTGTCGTGATCACAAGAGGATCAGAGTGTGGGTGAGCGAAATAACTAGCATCGTCCACATTAAAAGTAATCGGATAATTATTTCGAGCATTGATCCTATCTCGGAGATCGGTTGTTATAACAGTTTTTCCCGAGTTGTAAGCTTGTCGAGCATAAGCTTTTATCTGTCGACGTGACTCAAAAGTTTTGCCATTACTATTATTAACTCGGGGAACATCGCAGAAACCAGGAGGTTTAGAGTAACCTTTTCGTGGAGTTTCTTCGGTTTTTGTCGAGGATGAAGAACCATTCTCCTTCGAGTCCATCATGTAAACTTCTTTATCACTTTGTCTAATACGTTTTGGATTGATTGGACGATCATCGTCTTCATCGTCATCTTGGGGTTCTGGTATTCTGCCCTTTCGTTTATAATCTGCATTCTTGGAGAACCTTTGGACTTGTGGGTGTCTAATAAGTCATAATAAGGCAGAAAGTAAACCCCGACATTCATCTGTATCATGTCCTGCCGACTTGTGATATGAACAATATTTCGTTTTATCCAGCTTCTCTTCTGGAGTACTCACAGGTCGGGGATCGGGAAGAATTCCCTTTCCTTTTGTTTCTTCAAATATAACGGCGGCCCCAGCTGAAAAAACTGTCTGATAGCTGGATTTAACCTCATCGAGATATTTGGCTCTTGCTTCTTGCACTTCAGGTTTTTTAGAATTCCCGAACCGAGACCGATTTGACTTAAAAAACTTGTTTTTCTTCTTTTTTGACTCTTGTCCGACTTCCGACTTATTAAGAGAAAAATCAAAAGTTGGAACCGACATTGACTCTTCAGCAATAATGTGTTGCTGAGCTCATGCCAAGAAGTTTTGAAATGAAGTCGGTTTATTCTGATAAATACTCCAACGAAACAAAGAGTTTGGTTTTAATCCGGTTATAGCCGTGACCAGCAATGTTTCAGGATGACATTGCTCCATATTTTGTATTCGTTCATTAAACCGAGCAATATAAACCTTAACGCTTTCATTGTCCTTTTGAACGATATTAGCAATAGATTCTTTTGGGATTAAAGAAACCTGAGCCCCGATAAAATGAGATCGGAAAGCCGTTCTCAGTTGTTGCCACTTCGATATTGAATGTCGAGGTAATGAATGATACCATTTTTGAGCACGAGGTCCCAAAGTTAAAGAAAACATCCGACATCTTAGTGCGTCGGTTGCCCCATGAAGATCCATCCACGAGGTATATTGACCAAGATGTGCATCTGGATCTGAGGTACCATCATAAAGACCAATTTGAGGGACCTTAACTTTAGAAGGAAGCGGCTCCATTGTCAAATGAAGAGCTAAGGGGGTCTCTGCTTCCAAATAAACGTTCTCCAGGAGAGAGCCTCTTTGTTGAGATTCTTCAGGAATATCGTGCCGAGTCTCCAACTCGGCAATTCTCTTTCTCAACATTTCCAACTCTTCCGATTCACGCCTTAAACGATTTCTTTCAATAGTATGACGTAATTCATTGTTGTCACGTCGGAATCGATTCCGTTCAATCGTATGACGTAAATCAGATTGTTGGTCATGCTGTGAAGTTTCCAGTAATGAACGTGCCAGCTGTTGTTGACGACGCCCAGAATGACTTTCAGCAGTAACTTCTTGTTGAACTGCTTCAGGAACATGACTTCGAACAGGAACTACTTCACGATTATGCGTGGTAGTATTTCGTTGTGATTCAGGTACTTGTGGATGAGAAGTTGCATGTGATGCAGCAGGAATATCGTGTCGTTGAACAATCGACGTTTGCCGCCTAATTGGAAGATTTGAAGCAGGAGCTTGATTTGGAATCGTCACCGTTGGTCCTGCTCTTGTTTGTGCCATAAAATTCGATAAATTTCTGAGAAATTCCGGGTCTTGGAATAAAACAGAGTAAACTATCGGCATAGATGGCACCGTCAAATTTTCATTTGTGTGCGCAGGGTGACGATTAGTTCTAGCTTCTGGATTTCGTTCTTGTCGCCCAGAACTCGACATCATAAGTTATGCGTGTTTGTAAATATTGATTAATTTCACATAAAATTAAGCGAAGATTAAGAAGAGAGCGGCGCCGCCCTCCTTCTAGCGCCAAACTGTTGTTGTATGAAATTAACAACTTAAAATTACAAACAACTGAGTGTGTTTAAACAAAGATTAAAGTAAAATTAGATTTTATTTGATATATTCACAAGAGTACAGGAGTCGGTTTTTTTATTCTTGACCGAGATAATCTCAAGTCCATGTACAATGTGTTGAAAAGGATCCTCGTATTATCATAAATTCTGCTATTTATAGTACGGTGGTTTTTGTCTTCTTGCTTGAGATGGATAAGCATGTATTTAATGTTGAGCAGCTTCAACAAAGTAATGTGCTTTGGAATTAGGGAACACCAATGATTACTGTATTATCTTGACGATCCAATCACATGCTTACAACTCCGTTTTCTGCTTGGATATTCGAACTTTTAGGCCGTCGATTTAAACAAATAAAGATTGATTCGACTTGTCATAATATTGGTTGAACTGAAGTCGGTTTATTTGCATCTGTCTCAATAGTCGGTACCTTTGACGATCTCGAAAGTCGGTAATTAATTCAATGAATACCGACTTGTCCTAAGTTTGTCTTCTTCCGGAGGATTATTTCTTCAATGAAGTGATTAATCACCACCTTCAATTATGTAATCAAGTCGGATATCAACACCTAGCTTTGAAGGTTTCTACCTTCCCATCTGCTCCTCTTTTTCTCTTATAGACCCACTTGCATCCAATTGCATGTACGCCACTGGGTGGTTCTACAAGATCCCAGACCTGATTGGAATCCATAGAATCCATCTCAGACTTCATCGCCTTTTGCCAAGACTCTACGTCCCTATCTTGGAGTGCCTCATTGTATGTCCATGGGTCGATCTCAAGAACGTCTGGGACGGCCTCAGAAGACTCTCCCAAACCCATGAATCGTTCGGGCTGTCGGACAACCCTCCCACTACGACGAGGTACTACCTGCTCAGGTGCATCATCAGCGATACGTGTTGCAGTATTTTGTGGTGTAACATCTAGCGCACTCGGTATTGAAGTACTCACTCCCTTTACTTCCTCTAGGACATGTCTACTACTGGGCTTGTGATCTAACACATAGTCTTCTTCCAAAAACCTTGCATTCGTGCTAACGATTACTTTCTGGTCCTCGGGACTATAGAATAGACCACCCTTCGTTTCCTTAGGATATCCCACAAACAGTCTTACTTCTGTTCTTGGTTCCAACTTATCAGTATCAGTTCTCAGCACATGTGATGGACTACCCCAAATCCTGAGATGCCTTAGACTAGGCTTTCGCCCATTCCACAACTCCCATGGTGTAGATGGTACTGATTTAGAAGGTACTCTGTTCAGAACGTAAACTGCTGTTTCTAGGGCATATCCCCAAAACGAATCGGGTAACGTACTATAACTCATCATCGCTCTAACCATTTCCATAAGAGTCCTATTCCTCCGTTCTGCCACACCATTCTGCTGGGGTGTGCCTGGCGCAGTCAGTTGGGAAACAATCCCATTATCCGTCAAATAGTCTCTAAATTCATTTGAGAGATATTCGCCACCACGATCAGATCGTAATGACTTGATACTTTTTCCTAACTGCTTCTCCACAACCGCCTTATACTCTAAGAATTTCTCAAAGCATTCAGACTTGCGGTGCAATAGGAAGATGTACCCATATCTCGAGTAATCATCGATAAACGTAACAAAATACTCGAAACCTCCTCTCACTTGAATAGACATAGGACCACATAGATCGGAATGAATTAGTCCTAACAAATCTTCGGCTCTATTCCCCTTTGATGAAAAAACCCTCTTAGTCATTTTTCCTTCCAGGCAAGATTCACAAGTTGGAAAAGCCTTGACTTTTAATGACCCCAAGGGCCCGTCTGCTACCAACCTTTGAATCCTCCTAAGGTTTATATGACCAAGCCTTAGATGCCAAAGATATGTTTCATTCATATTCGAAGGTTCTTTTCTCTTATTCAGATTAGAAGATGAATTAAGTAATTGTTTATGTTGCAGTGGAGATGACTTTGGTTCTAAAATGTACAGATTGTCTACCAATGAACCAGAACATATGAACTTTTTGCGAAAACGAATAACAACGTTATTATCAAAAGAAGCAGAGAAACCGTTCATAAACAACTTAGAAACTGAAATCAAATTCTTTCTAAAACTAGGAACATAATGACAATCTTTCAAAACCAAAGTCCTATCTAAACCAAAATCTAAATAGACGTCTCCCACTGCAACTGCTGACGCTCTACTAGTGTCGCCCAAGTAGATGGTAACTTCTTCTTCCCTAAGCCGCTTGGTTTCCTGGAACCCTTGCAAAGAATTGCAGACATGATCAGTGGCTCCTGTATCTACACACCAGGTACTGGTAGATAACACCGCTAAACATGTTTCAACGACTAATAAAAAAGATATACCTTTATCGCCCTTCTTGAGGAGAGCGCAGTCGGCCTTCCAGTGTCCTTTCTGCTGGCACTTGTGGCACTTGCCTTTCGGCTTCTTCGCAGCATTTTGAGGTCGCGCATCATTCATGACGGCCTTGCCCTTTCCTGCGGCCTTCTTCCTCTTCCTACCTTTAGGAGGCCTGGAAGAAGAACCTTCATCTCGCTGAGCAACCATTGTCTGGGTCTTATGACAAAACAGGCCCTCTACTGACTGAAGCTCAGCAACAAGTTCCGGAAGAGTCATCAACATCTTATGCATGTTATAATTCAACCGGAATTGTTCGAAGCTTTTCGGCAAAGACTGGAGCACTATATCAACCTGGGTTTCCCCGTCAATAAAAGCCCCAAGGACCTCCAGCTCGTTGAGCTGGGCCATCATTGCAAGAACATGTTCCCTTACGGGAGTGCCCTCATGCATGGTCGTGTTCATCAAAACCCTCATGGCTTCTTGTCGGGCAGCCCGCGACTGATGACCAAATAACTCCTTAAGACTGAAAAGCATATCTGCTGCAGTGTCCATAGACTGATGCTGATGTTGAAGCACATTTGACAATGAAGCCAAAATGTAACACCTCGCCATCTCATCAGCCTTTTTCCACCTAGCATACGCCTCTTTCTCATTATTTGGCGCATTATCAGCAGACACATCCAGACAAGCCTCAATAGTAGCAAATTTGTACCCTTCAGCAGTTAACACTATATGCAAGTTCCTTTTCTAGTCATTATAATTTGGACCAGCAAGTTTGTTTTCTTTGAGAATTATGGACAACGGATTAAAAGACATTTTGAATTCCTGGGATCATGTAAACATAGTTTTCCTTAGTCAAGTGTTTTTAGAATTTAACATCAAATATTGATTCCTAACAACAATACTTGAATAAATTCAACGGCACCTCTAAACACCGAATCCCCGCAGGCCACGGAGTGTGGACGTCTACGGTTCAAACCATTGTAAGAGGAGAGAATAATTCCATTAATTAACATACCAACAAATCAGTACTTAATTAATAGCCGTATCATCTTTTAGCCAGCGCATACTCAAAACAACCTTTTCCTGTGGGAATATTGTTTTAATTTGCACTTTAAGTGTAACCCATTAATTGGTACCAAATTCACTATCAAAATCATACGTCCATCTGTGGATGACCCGTACTCTTTTGTAATAGCTCGCTATTACCATCCTTGATGGAGATTTGTCCTTGTGAACTGTGAAATCAACCGTCCTGTGGGATCGATCTAAACCACTTACTAACAAACCTATAATGGAGGCCTTGGATGTAATTTATCTCAACCCATTGCACACTTAATATAAATTTAATTTTAAGGAATTTTCCTAGACATGCTCCTATTTCAAATTTGCACATAAAGCAAATAAGGACATGCATAATTAATGAGCAATAATAAACTAGGAACTATAATCCAACTATTATGGCCATTAATTAATCTCCAATATCACAGAGAAACACAATCCTGTCCTTGCTTGAATGTGTCTTCCGTTTCAGGAATTGGAATCCTCCTTTCGTAGTGACTCCCACTCTTTATCTCGAATAGGCTGTCTCCGGGAAAGTCGCCATTGGATCATCACCATGGCATCCGTCCGTGCGTTTGTTATCTCGCCCCGTCGAGTTTGGTCCACATCCGTCGGATCAATAATGAATAATATAACAACAATTACATAATTCATCCTATGACCCGCACAGGAGTCGTACATGAGTTTTTCTATGAAAGCAATAAACTATGCAGTGTCCCACTGCGCAAATAATTTATTACAAGCATTCACCAACCCAAAAAACTCCTCGACATGTCTGAGGCTTATAAAAACACCATACATCCATACATGAATTAAATCATACATACGGGCCATAATAGTCGGATCTGAAATCCCCTGCAAACAATCGCAATTTCTAATCTACTATGCCGCTGCGTCCGTACGCACATAATTCATGTAAACAGGCAAGTCCTAATTCAAACTGTGGACGAAGTTGAATTAACCAAGCTCTGATACCAGTTGTTGGGTTCTATAAGGAACGTCAACGACATGCACAGTATTGAACTTATCGAAATAAATCCTAACGCAGCGGAATCTATAGTTAGGATTAGGACATTACCTTTTAAAATTTTTGCCGACTCAGAGACGTTTCTGATTTCCTTTGATGGAGATCGTCTGATTACCACAACTCAATCGGTTGAAGAGTTTGGCCTTTGTCGACTCTAGTCGAGTGTTGAATCACGAACGGATCACCGGGATGAACTTCTCGGGTTCGGGCCGGTTGGACAGGTTCGGATCAGTCTCGGGTCGGGTCGGATTGCAGCGGTTCGGTCACGAACGCGGGTCACGGACGGCAGCTGGTCGGGACCGGTTGGTGCGGTTCGCGTGTCGATGGCTGGTCGCATGTGGCGTGTCGCTGGTGCAACACGTCGGGCGTGTCGCGCAAGGCAGCAGGTCGCGTGGACGTGCGGGCGACAACTCCTGGTCGAGGTCTCCTGGTCGTGCGAGGAATCCTGAGCGAGGAAGGAGTCCTGGGCGTGCGAGGAGTCCTGGTCGAGCGAAGGATGTCGGTCGAGTGTCACGCGAGGAATCCTGGTCGAGCGCGGATTGCTGGGCGCGTAGTGCACGGTCGCGTAAAGCAGATCGACGCCGGGCAGGTGTTCGCGAGCAGAGGCGGTCGACACGGCGTCGCTGGGTTCACGGTCTGGGCACGATGAACGGCTGTGCGCGATAGCAGACAGGGCTTGCGGTTGCGCACGGCTGGGCTCGGGCGAGGTCTGGGCGGCGACTGGTTGCGACGGTGGTTTTCCTGCGGTGGTCGGTGGCAGCGAATGGCAGCGACTGGCTGGGGAAGATGACCGGAAAATATGGCTTTGAGGTTTAAAGCAATCTCACCTTAAAGCCTTCTAATGAATTACCTAAACTCCTACTTCAATTAATCTTGGTGGTGCGATTAATTGAATCTCCCTAACTCTCGAACAAGACTATTCTCTCTCTATTGCTAGGAGAAAATTCGGCCTCTATGTATATCTCAAGAGGTTTGGGACATGGTGTATTTATAGGCTTCATTAGGGACCTTAAGGAGGTGCCAAATATGGGCTTATCCCATTAGGTCAAGGAATCCTAATTCTACTCCATAAGCTAATCCATATTAAATCATGATTTCTTTCTCCTAACATCACCTTCTAGAAGACTCTGTAGTCTCCTAACCCTAGGTGAGATTCTAGAAGGAATATTCCATAAGTCTTGAAATAATAAATATGGAATAGAATTAATTCCTAAATTCCTAATAAAATTAAATAATAATATATCCCACTAGAATATTATTATTGCTCTCCCCATTTGGCTCCTAATTTAATTAATTAAATTAAACCTCCACTTGATTAATAAATATTAATCTGATTGACCGATTTACCTCCCCATGTTTAAGATATAACGTCCGTGGATTAATTAAATTACTGACAAGATAATTAATCGACTTCTTATTCATTTCCGAAATTAGTACCACTCAGAACCTTAATCATTGTGTTGGATAAATATCCACCTGCAGGGTTTAACACAATATTCCTTCCTGAGCTCATTTCGGGGACGTCATCAATCCAGCACACTGGAACACGGTACTATAAATAATTTATAATAGCTCGTCATATAATCACTCTTATTTACCAAAGTACTGAGTATGTCATCCTAGTAAAATAGGAATCAGCCTTGATAAATCAAATAAACAAGTAATGAGTATACACGACTATTTTATATTATCTTATAGCTTTAGAGAACGCATCAATCGCTGAAGGTATAGATTATAACAACGATCAGTGAATCTCATAATCTTATCCTTCCGGCGATCCTGTTCAATACTTAACATAAGTACTAGTGTAATTCTCCAGTCAAGGTCAACTGAATCAAGAATACACTGCAGTCTTTTTCCACGTGAGGTCTCACTGCCAGTCAAGACTGTGAACAAATGATTTAGTCTTACAAGAAACTGATAGGTGACCTTTCTGTTCGACACCACGAACCACACCATCTCAATGTAAGACAAGGAGTATGATTGCATAAATAAATTGCAACACCCCGCTAACTAGGGCCAATTTTTCGCAAATTTAAACTCTTTCGAAAACGCTTATAAATTTTTCGAAATCATTTGCAAACTATCTCGGGATGCTGCTAAGGACTTTTCTGCTTAGAAACCCGTTTCTTTAACCTAGGTCTAACAACTGGTTTAGACTTAAAGAATTCAGGTTTATATTTTTACGAATCATGCATATTAGTCTGGACCCGTTCGTACTGGCGAACCGGGTAAAATTATTTAAGTCTGAAAATAGCATCATGCATGTTCGAAAATAAACACAAGCATAGCGGAAGTCTGAAATGCGTGGAATTATTTAGTTTACAAACAGTTTAAACAAATGTCCCGGGAACAGCTTTCGTGCGGAACTCACGACCACCACCACCACAGCTTGACTCACGCCTGCCCGCCGACCCTGCCATCTGAAAATATAAAGTGGGGGTGAGTACGGTCCACTTGTACTCCATAAAAACCCATTCTAAAGTAAACAGCAATATTAATAATGATATCACAAACTGGTATATATAAGTAAACTGTAACTCCCGGAACTCTCTGGCCGGTAACTCCCGGAACACTCTGGCCGGTAACCGTGTGCACACTCTGATGGTATAACTAGGGCAAACTGGGCCACCACCAGAACTTAGGGAAGGCAAACTTGGCCTTAACCCAAAGTGGATAAAACTCATATACATACCTGAACGTGATATCGACTATTAAACTCAATGTATAACCCAGACTGGGTCCCCACCTGATCGGTTTTGAAAATGAGTAAGTGCGGCTGTGCTGGTAGCTGACTCCTCAAGCTACATAAAAATATAAGCAAACAAATATACTAAGTACTATGCTCGTCATATGCTCAAAAATATGCTAGGATGCTCTACTCTATCAGATTACTCATCCGGATATAAAGGAACGCTCTAAGGGTTCACAGAAATAATTCTAAGTCCGGAAATAATACTGATATGCTTAACTGATCTGGTTTGGCTCGGAAAAATACTTAAATTTCGGAATAAGACTCGGACCGAAAATCACGAACCAAAACGGACTCGAACCGCCGGCTAAACCGGCCGGTTCGCTAACTGGCTGAACCGGGTCGGGCTGGACCGGACCCGGTTGGACCACCGGGTCACACTGGACCGGTTGGTCACGGGCTGCTCGGACTGGCCGGGCTCGATCCCGTGCCGGGCCTGCTGGGGCCATGGCACGGCGCTGGGCACTAGCTGGGTGCGACCGGGCACGGTACTAGGCGCTGCTGGGCGCGGGCTGTGCGGCTGGCACGGGCCCTGGCACGACTGGTGCCACTAGGTGCGGCTGGGCACGACCGAGAGTCACTGGGTGTGCTGGCGTGCTGCTGGGCACGGTCGAGCACGAGGGACGCGGGAACTGGCGCGTACCCGGGTTGACTGGGCACTGGGCGTGCGGCTGGCACGACCCGAGTGCGACTGGCGCGAGAACGGACGTGGCCAGACACTACTCGCGCGGCTCGGGCGCGGCTAGGGCTGTCAGGGTGCTACCGGGCGACCCTGGGCACGCGGGCATGCTGCTGGGCACGTCCCGGGCTAACTGACTACTCGGGCGTGCTGCTGGGCACGTCCCGAGGCCTCTGGACCTGACTCGGGGTCACTACAGCACGGCACTGGACACTCGGGTGCGCTGCTGGCACGACCCGAGGTCGACTCCGCGTGGTACGAGCGACTGGCTCGGGATCACGCGTGCATGACACTGGGACAGCGCTGCCGGGCGCTGTCGGAGGTGCTCTGGCGCGACTGGCGCTGAGACCTCGCGGGCTGGCACGGACAGGCGCGGCTGGGCGCTGTCACGTGCACTGGGGACTGCGGTGCCTCGCGAGCGCTAGGCGCGGGCACGGACAGGGGCACTGCCTGGCCCCTGCGACGCGGCACGGGCACGGCACGCGCGACTGGCGCGGCTGGTGACCCTAGCCGGTCCTTTGCCAAACTTCCGGCAACTTTGCCGGAGACTACTGAACCAAATCAACCTAATATGACATAAAATGCTCAAAAATGCCAAAAGTCAATGAGGGACCTCGGTTGGATTTGGTGGTGGGCTTATAGGGCCGATTAGGCACGAGGCCACCCTAGGGCACAAAATTGAACATGCTCAACATGAAAATTGACCTAGGGCCGAATTATATACATCAAAAATCATGGCTAATGAGGGTAGAACATTGGTCAATACATGCACGCACATATACTTAGGTTCGGGGGTGAAAATGGCTCGATTTCACTTAACAAATTGACCGAACAAATGAACTCAAAGCATGAAACTGTTTTAACCCTGTCATACTCATGATTTTTGAGGATTTTTAAGATACTAATCTCGGACATATCATGCATGTACCATAACTTACGAAATTAGGGCTTAAATCTTCAAAAATCCAAATCTCCATATTCTTCTCATGCATGGCATCATTTTTTTACATGATAAATCTTATTTTATCATGAATAAGCTAGGAAAAATGAAAGTCACGAGCTAACCTCCTTCAAACTCGAAAATGGTGGTGATGCCCGCCACTAGTGCCTACACGCGGCTCCTCGAGCTTTGACTTGTTCCAACGACTATTGGCTGCAAATGATGGATTCTGGGAACTCCTAAAAATACACAAAACACTATGGAGTGGCTGAGCCCCGAGAGAAAATGGCTGGAACAAGGTGCACCTATCAAACTCCTTCACCCGGGCTCACACGCGCGCGCGGCAAAGGGTTGGGCTTGCTCTCGGTTTCTCAACTTTTCCCTCACTATCTCTTATGTGTTTAAGGTGTCCAAGAGTTGGGGAAATGATGGGGACATCCCTTAAGTAGTGCAAATGGACGGAGGTTACAAGGTGCCCAAGGGGAACACCAAACATCACAAGCGCATGCATGAGGGTGAGGGCTTGGCGTGACATGGAGGAGCCTTGGGGACAGGTATGGCACGGATTCTGGGAGCATCTTGCAGGGCATCTTGGACTAAAATATTCCTTTGGGTCAGGCCTTGTCCCATGCATGAGGTAGTGGGGGACAAATCCAACAACACATGCATTAAAATATTCCATGCACATGTCCACATTTGGACTCACTTGAAAGTGCTTAAGGCTTAAACTTCATTAGGGTTAATTAAACTTAATTAAACCTTAATTATGTCCTAATTACTCGCCACTTTTGGGTCATGAGGAAAGTGGGCCGGAATTAATGGAATTGGGCCCAAGAAGTGGGCTGGTGCGCTGCCCGCGCTGGGCCTGGGCGCTGCTGGGCCCTGGGCGCTGTCTGGGCTGTCGCGGCACGGGGCCTGGGCGCGAGCTGGGCGCGGGAACTGCTGGCCTGGGCTGCGCGCGAGAAAAACACTTGGGCCGATTATGCCACATGCTTAGGGCTGAAAAAAGAGTTCTCCACACTTAGGAAAATTCCAAAGGTGTTTGGCCATGACTTGGGCCACCATACTTGACTCGCGCGGGGCTAGGGTGCGGGTACTAGGGCGCGACTCATGGCCCGGCTTGGAATGCACTTGAACCGAGGCTAACCCTTGGCTAGGGCTGAAAAATGGCCACACTTAGGTGCCACCAAACCTAGGAAAATCCCCTCAATACTTGGTCATGACTTGGTGCGAACTCGGCACGGCTTTGGCCCGAACTCGCGAACCCTAGGCGCGAGTGATCTCGGGGCCACGCACGAACTAGGTGCGGTATACTAGACCGAGGGAATAACATCCAAGGCTTGACAAATATAATCTCATACTTAGAAATATTCTAAGTAAGGCTATGAGCATGGCTAGGGCTCGAACAAGACTCGAGACAACTAGGGCTCGAGAATTGGCTAGGCGCGAACTAGGCGCGATACTCGCGACCGAACAACTCGGTTCCGGACACGGCTAAACTTGGACGATTTATCGAAACAAACTCGGTTTTGATTATTCGACAACTGAAATAACTAATTCCGACTGAATAAAATCCATTACTAAAATAAATGGACCGGAATTAATAACTGAGATTGAATAGCTGATAACTGGGCTCGGAACTCAAGACGAGCAGTATTAATAAAAAGAAATAGTTCAACTGGGAACTAAAAACTGTCATTTTTATTAATACAGAACTGGGCTATTACAATCTATCTCCCTTAAAAATATTTCCGTCCTCGGAAATGCTAAACTGGAGAAATACATACAAGAGCTGAAAATATATACAACTGGGTACATATCAGAACTCAAAATCTGGAAAACGAGCTCTGATGTCTGCCTCGCGCTCCCAAGTGGCATCTGAATCTCCATGGCGATTCCATCTGATACGAACGAGGGGAACGTCTCGGTTCCTGAGCCGAAGGACCTTTCGATCCAGAACCGCTACCGGCTGCTCCTCGTAAGTCAAATCTGGCTGAAGCTGAATCTCGCTGTGCTGAAGCACATGCTCGGGATCGCACACGTATGGGCGTAGCATCGAAACGTGAAACACGTTGTGCACGCCAGCCAACTCGGGAGGCAGAGCTAATCGATAGGCGACTTCGCCCACTCGTTCGAGAATCTCGAACGGGCCTATATAGCGAGGATGCAACTTCCCTCTCTTCCCGAAGCGAACGACCCCTCTCATCGGTCGAACCTTCAGGAAAACATGATCTCCGGGCTCAAAATGCATCTCTCGTCTATGCTGATCGGCTGAGGACTTTTGCCGACTCTGAGCTGTCTTGAGCCTCTCTCTGATCCAGGCTACTTGCTCAACTGTCTCCTCGATGAACTTCGGACCGAGTACTCGTCGCTCTCCGACGTCATCCCAGTAAAGGGGCGATCGACACTTGCGGCCGTAAAGTGCTTCGTAGGGAGCCATCTGAATAGATGCCTGATAACTGTTGTTATAGGCGAACTCAGCTAGTGGCAGCCACTTCTCCCACTTAGCACCTCTGTCCAGAATTAAGGCTCGGAGCATATCCTCGAGCGTCTGGATCGTCTTCTCGGACTGGCCGTCCGTCTCTGGATGGTAAGCCGAACTAAACTTTAACTGGGTGCCCATTGCCTCATGCAAACTCTCCCAGAATCGACTGGTGAATCTGGGATCTCGATCGGAGATGATCGTAATGGGCACTCCGTGGAGTCGAATAACACCACGGGTATATATCTCGGCAAACTGATCCATCGTCATGGTCATCGCCACAGGCATGAAATGCGCGACTTTCGTCAGTCTGTCTACCACTACCCAAATCGCGTCGTGGTGCTCGGACGACTTAGGTAGTCCCGTGACGAAGTCCATGGTAACCTCTTCCCACTTCCAGCTGGGAATCTCAAGTGGCTGTAGCAGACCTATGGGACTCTTGTGCTCGGCCTTTACTTGCTGACACACCAAGCACTTCTTCACGAAGTCTGCTACATCTCTCTTCATTCCTCGCCACCAGAACGACCTTTTCAGGTCGTGGTACATCTTGGTACTCCCAGGGTGGGCTAAATATGGCGCACTGTGGGCCTCAGTCAGGATTTCCTTGCGTAAAGTCCCGACTTTTGGCACGACAATGCGGCCTCTGAACTCCAAGGCTCCATCTGTGCCTCGATAAAAGCCCTCTATGCCTCCGGCGTGAACCTTCGCCTCTAAAGTGCGAATGAACTGATCGCAGGATTGCTCCCGCCGGATTCTGTCTCTCAGCATGGGCTGAACTCGCATCGAGCTAACACTCCCCGAAATCTCCTTAGGAAGTGAATCGACAACCTCAATCTGCATCCGGGCAAACTCTCGGATAAGCTGGCGCTGATCGGTGATCGAGCAGACTGACTCACCCCTCACCTTACGGCTTAGGGCGTCTGCTACCACGTTCGCCTTCCCCGGATGGTACTGTATGGTGCAGTCATAATCTTTCACAAGCTCCAACCATCGCCTCTGGCGCATGTTGAGCTCCTTCTGTGTGAAGATATACTGCAAACTTTTGTGATCGGTAAAGATCTCACACCGACCACCATACAGATAATGGCGCCATATCTTGAGTGCATGCACAATCGCTGCCAACTCTAGGTCGTGCGTCGGGTAATTCTGCTCATGGGGCTTCAACTGACGTGAAGCGTATGCAACGACTTGGCCGTCTTGCATCAGCACACACCCAAGACCCTGCTTCGAGGCATCACTATAGATGGTGAAACCTCGAGTAGGATCTGGAATAGTCAGCACTGGAGCCGTCGTAAGCCTCTTCTTGAGCTCTTGGAAGCTCTCCTCACAACGACTCGTCCACTCAAACTTCACAGATTTCCTCGTCAACTTGGACAAGGGGAGGGCAATCTTAGAAAATCCCTCGATAAACCTGCGATAGTACCCTGCTAGACCGAGAAAACTGCGGACCTCGGTGGGACTTCTGGGCGCTGACCAGTTCCGAACTGCGGCAATCTTCGCCGGATCAACCTCAATGCCTCTCTCGGTGATGATGTGGCCTAAAAATGCCACTCGCTTCAGCCAAAATTCACACTTCGAGAACTTGGCGTACAGCTTTTCTCGTCTAAGGGTCCCGAGAACAACCCTCAGATGCTGCTCATGCTCCTCCAAACTCCTGGAGTAGACCAAAATGTCATCAATAAAGACGATAACAAATTGGTCTAAGTACGGATGGAACACCCGATTCATCAAGTCCATGAACACCGCCGGCGCATTACTCAGACCGAACGGCATAACCACGAACTCGTAGTGTCCATATCTCGTCCGGAAAGCAGTCTTGGCTACATCGGACTCCTTAATCTTCAGCTGATGATAGCCGGAGCGTAAATCGATCTTGGAAAATACGCGGGCTCCTCTCAACTGGTCAAACAAGTCGTCTATCCTGGGGAGCGGATATTTATTCTTCACCGTTAACCGGTTGAGATCTCGATAATCGATGCACATTCTCATGGATCCGTCTTTCTTCTTGACGAATAGGACGGGTGCTCCCCAAGGTGAGACGCTGGGTCGGATAAAACCGAGTTTCAACAACTCCTCGATCTGCGTCTTCAGCTCCTGCAACTCCTTCGGAGCCATACGGTATGGTGCCTTAGACACCGGTCCTGCTCCTGGAACAAGATCGATGGTGAACTCCACCTGCCTGCTGGGTGGTCCTCCTGGTAGCTGATCCGGGAACACATCCACGAACTCACGAACAACTGGAACATCGTGAGGTGTCTGTGCTCTCGATCCTTCATCGACAAGGCTCACCAGGTAACCCTGACAATCTTCTCTGCGCAGAATCTTCCTCGCCTTCGCCATCGATACAACACGAGGTAGGGTTCGCGTCTTCGAGCCGAAAAAGGTGATCTGACTGTCCTTCGGAAGATGAAGAATAACCTCCCGATCGTGGCAACGAATGTCCGCTCGATAACGCGTCAACCAATCCATACCGAGAATGAGGTCGAAATCCCTCATCTCGATAACATAAGCTTCGGCCTTCAGAATTCGGCCGCCAATACTAAGGTTAAGGTCCTCTGCCTTGGAGCTCGTCACTATCTTCCTCCCCGAGGCTAGACTCACCTCGAGAGGGTCAACAGTGTTGATGGGCTGAACTCCAATGGCCTCCACACATCGAGTCGACACAAAAGAGTGTGTCGCACCAGTGTCGAACAGAGCAAATATAGGTACATCATTCAAAACAATCATTCCGGACATAGTACCTGGGTTCTGCTCTGCCTCAGCCTGCTCAACTGCATACACCTGAGCCTGCTGTCCTCGCCTCTGCTGCTGAGGCGGCCTCTGCTGCTGCTGCTGTGGCTGTCGGGGCTGCTGCTGAGGCTGCTGCTGCTGCTGCCTATCCGGACAGTTCCGGACGGTATGTCCGGGCCTCCGACAGTGAAAGCAGACGTTCTGTCCAGCAAGACACTCTCCGCGGTGTGGGCGTCCGCATGTGCCACATGGTGGGACCTGTGGCTGTCTCTGCCTGTTCCTCCGGTCATTCTGCTGACCCTTCCACTTTCTCTTGTTCTTAGGCTTCGCCTGCTGGACAGGCGCTGGCTGAGCTGGCGGTAGTGCCGGATACTGAACTGGGGGCAACGCTGGGGGCTGAGCTGAGTCCATCCTGAGACTGGCGTCTGTCTCCTGGGCCTTAGCGACGACATCGGCGTAAGACTGGACGCCGTGTCCCGCAACATGGTGACGAATAGCTGGCAGAAGCCCGTCACGAAAACGTCTCGCCTTCTTCGTCTCAGTGTCCACCAGATAAGGGACAAAGGACCCGAGACGAACAAACTCCCGCTCGTACTCATCTACGGAGCGGTGGCCCTGCTTAAGCGCCAAGAACTGGCGCTCCATCTCAGCCTTGTAGGTATCCGGGTAATACTTCTCCCGCAGCATCTCCTTGAACTGTGCCCAGGTGAGGTTCTCCTTCTCACCAGGGCGCAAGCCCCAGTAGGAGTTCCACCACAGCCTGGCGTCTCCTGTCATCTGGACCTGGGCACACAGAATGCTGTGCCTCTCGGAGCACTCAATGATCTCGAAGATGGCCTCGAGACCCTGGATCCACTCATCGACTAGTCGAGGGTCTCCCTGCCCCGAAAACTTGTCTGGGTTGTAGCCGCGAAACTGAGCGACTACCTCAGCCTGGGACATCTCTCTCTGAGCTTGGTTCTGACGACGGGCCATCTGAGAATAAGCCGCGTAACTGGGTCAGAACAGGAGGATGAAATTGCATAAGGCTGAAAGGAAATGCTGAATACTGGAATAGGCACAAATTTCTTGACGAGTTGCTAAAAATAACTCGATAATCTAGAGTTCGACTAGAGTTCGAATCTAGAGTTCTGAAATCTGATAGAGGACATAACTGATACTACTAGGAGTCTTATACTGATCTGAGCATCTAGAGTTCGGATTATCTGAATCCTATTGAGCATAGACATAGTACGGTTTGCTTATATAAACTTTGAAAAACTTTTACAGCAAGCACTTACCTGGTAGTCGGCGCGGCGTGAGTGTGGTGTGGTCGAGTTTTGCAAAATTTCCCTGTCTTTTAAAACATTCAGAAGCACAAACGGTGCTCTGATACCAACTGCAACACCCCGCTAACTAGGGCCAATTTTTCGCAAATTTTAACTCTTTCGAAAACGCTTATAAATTTTTCGAAATCATTTGCAAACTATCTCGGGATGCTGCTAAGGACTTTTCTGCTTAAAAACCCGTTTCTTTAACCTAGGTCTAACAACTGGTTTAGACTTAAAGAATTCAGGTTTATATTTTTACGAATCATGCATATTAGTCTGGACCCGTTCGTACTGGCGAACCGGGTAAAATTATTTAAGTCTGAAAATAGCATCATGCATGTTCGAAAATAAACACAAGCATAGCGGAAGTCTGAAATGCGTGGAATTATTTAGTTTACAAACAGTTTAAACAAATGTCCCGGGAACAGCTTTCGTGCGGAACTCACGACCACCACCACCACAGCTTGACTCACGCCTGCCCGCCGACCCTGCCATCTGAAAATATAAAGTGGGGGTGAGTACGGTCCACTTGTACTCCATAAAAACCCATTCTAAAGTAAACAGCAATATTAATAATGATATCACAAACTGGTATATATA
Organism: Striga asiatica; assembly: GCA_008636005.1. Taxonomy (NCBI): domain Eukaryota; kingdom Viridiplantae; phylum Streptophyta; class Magnoliopsida; order Lamiales; family Orobanchaceae; genus Striga; species Striga asiatica. The sequence goes on along the minus strand of BKCP01006715.1, from coordinate 152,320 downwards.
AGTAAACTGTAACTCCCGGAACTCTCTGGCCGGTAACTCCCGGAACACTCTGGCCGGTAACCGTGTGCACACTCTGATGGTATAACTAGGGCAAACTGGGCCACCACCAGAACTTAGGGAAGGCAAACTTGGCCTTAACCCAAAGTGGATAAAACTCATATACATACCTGAACGTGATATCGACTATTAAACTCAATGTATAACCCAGACTGGGTCCCCACCTGATCGGTTTTGAAAATGAGTAAGTGCGGCTGTGCTGGTAGCTGACTCCTCAAGCTACATAAAAATATAAGCAAACAAATATACTAAGTACTATGCTCGTCATATGCTCAAAAATATGCTAGGATGCTCTACTCTATCAGATTACTCATCCGGATATAAAGGAACGCTCTAAGGGTTCACAGAAATAATTCTAAGTCCGGAAATAATACTGATATGCTTAACTGATCTGGTTTGGCTCGGAAAAATACTTAAATTTCGGAATAAGACTCGGACCGAAAATCACGAACCAAAACGGACTCGAACCGCCGGCTAAACCGGCCGGTTCGCTAACTGGCTGAACCGGGTCGGGCTGGACCGGACCCGGTTGGACCACCGGGTCACACTGGACCGGTTGGTCACGGGCTGCTCGGACTGGCCGGGCTCGATCCCGTGCCGGGCCTGCTGGGGCCATGGCACGGCGCTGGGCACTAGCTGGGTGCGACCGGGCACGGTACTAGGCGCTGCTGGGCGCGGGCTGTGCGGCTGGCACGGGCCCTGGCACGACTGGTGCCACTAGGTGCGGCTGGGCACGACCGAGAGTCACTGGGTGTGCTGGCGTGCTGCTGGGCACGGTCGAGCACGAGGGACGCGGGAACTGGCGCGTACCCGGGTTGACTGGGCACTGGGCGTGCGGCTGGCACGACCCGAGTGCGACTGGCGCGAGAACGGACGTGGCCAGACACTACTCGCGCGGCTCGGGCGCGGCTAGGGCTGTCAGGGTGCTACCGGGCGACCCTGGGCACGCGGGCATGCTGCTGGGCACGTCCCGGGCTAACTGACTACTCGGGCGTGCTGCTGGGCACGTCCCGAGGCCTCTGGACCTGACTCGGGGTCACTACAGCACGGCACTGGACACTCGGGTGCGCTGCTGGCACGACCCGAGGTCGACTCCGCGTGGTACGAGCGACTGGCTCGGGATCACGCGTGCATGACACTGGGACAGCGCTGCCGAGCGCTGTCGGAGGTGCTCTGGCGCGACTGGCGCTGAGACCTCGCGGGGTGGCACGGACAGGCGCGGCTGGGCGCTGTCACGTGCACTGGGGACTGCGGTGCCTCGCGAGCGCTAGGCGCGGGCACGGACAGGGAAAAGGCAGCTAGAGGCTAAGAGAGCCAAACAAAAAGCTCTCGAGGCTGCGCTCGAGTAGGAAAAGGCAGCTCGGGCGCGTGAGAACCTTGCTTTCGAGCAGAGGGCCAAGCCTCTAATCGACGAGGCTGCTCTCCGAGCGCAAAGGATGGTTTTTCACACCAATGCAGGCCAGTGCTTTCTGCAAGGATACCGCGAGCAAGTGGTGGCTGCTTTCAAGCAGTGGCCACAATATCTGAAGGATATGCAGGCATATGGTACCGACTATTTCGGGGCCATCATGCAGTAGGCGGGGGCCTAGGTAGCCGAAGACGACTTTGAGGAGTTCAATATGGAGGCTATTTGGGATGCATGCTATGCCCACGATTCCCGCCGGCTATCAAAGCGCTCTCGATTTGCCTGCTAACCACGACTGGTGGTCAGGCCTCCTCGAGCTCGTTGTAAATCATGATGACACGCTGAGGCGTAACTTCAAGCTGCCTGACGGTTATATTCCTCCCACTGCTCGTCAAAACCAGTTATCCGATGGGACTGGGTCGACTCCTGGCTCAAGTCAGCCGACTGATCCATCGCAGCAGCAGCTCGAGCCACCTCCAGGGCAAACTCCCCGCAACCCCGATACTAATAATGCTGCTTCTTGAAGTTATTGTAATTTGACTTTGCAGAGACATGTACCCCCATTTTTTCTTTAAATGAATGGATATTGTTCTTGTTGAAGTATGCAGAGTTTCCTTGTTATTTTACTCGCTTATGCGCCTGTCGATGTGTCGCTATCTTGTTTGTTGTTTTTATTATCGACGAGCTTGTGTTGTCGCTATGCGTCGATGTCATGTACATCTTCTACTTAAGTCACACCATTAATCTCCTTGATTAATCCTAGTGAATTAATTGATCACAATGACTTAAATGCCACTGAACACATATCTACCCTCAAAGGGGTGGTCGTTACATGCGACCATCCAACCTTTCGACCTTAGTCCAGATGGATTTTTTCGTCTTCGAGCACATGTCCACCCTCAAAGGAGTGGTCGTTACATGCGACCATCCAGCCTTTCGGCCTTAGTCATGATGGATTTTTTGTACTCGGGCACATGTCCACCCTCAAAGGCGTGGTCGTTACATGCGACCATCCAGCCTTTCGGCCTTAGTCATGATGGATTTTTTGTCTTCGAGCACATGTCCACCCTCAAAGGAGTGGTTGTTACATGCGACCATCCAGTCTTTTGGCCTTAGTCATGATGGATTTTTTGTCTTCGAGCACATGTCCACCCTCAAAGGAGTGGTCGTTACATGCGACCATCCAGCCTTTCGGTCTTAGTCATGATGGATTTTTTGTCTTCGAGCACATGTCCACCCTCAAAGGAGTGGTTGTTACATGCGACCATCCAGTCTTTTGGCCTTAGTCATGATGGATTTTTGGTCTTCGAGCTCATGTCCACCCTCAAAGGAGTGGTCGTTACATGCGACCATCCAGCCTTTCGGCCTTAGTCATGATGGATTTTTTGTCCTCGGGCACATGTCTACCCTCAAAGGAGTGGTCGTTACATGCGACCATCCAGCCTTTCGGCCTTAATCATGATGGATGTATGTTTTCAAGCAGCCAATTATCGAACGACACCACATATGCAAAGTAGGATAAAGTCGTAATTAGACAAGGTATTGAAACTTGTAAATGGAATTTCATTAATTAGAAACTGAGAATTCGATTACACCATTTTTGTGAAACATTTCCAACAGGAAAGAGAGAAACAAGGGAAGCTAAAGAAAAATTTAAATATAATATTTCTTCAAGTTAGCCACGTTCCATGACCTGGGGAGTGATCTTCTTTCGGCGTCTTTGAGCGAGTATGCTCCTTTTGCATGGACCTTCTTGACCAGGTATGGTCCTTCCCAATTGGGCTCGAGCTTTTTCACATGCTTCAGCACATCAACCCTTTCCATACCAAATCACCCACCTGGAACCTTCTGACCTTCACTTTTTTGTCATGTACTGCCCGCATTCTCTGCTTGTATGCCTCGACTCTGATCAAGGCACGTTCTCGAAGTTCCTCGATTGTGTCGAGGGCCGCCATCATCAAATTCTCATTCTGTTCAGGATCATACGTGCTTGATCTATGGAACTGGACTTCGATCTCCACCGGCAATAACGCCTCCACGCCGTAGACCAGGCTGAAGGGTGTTTCCCCTATTGTCGACCTCGGCGTTGTTCGATATGCCCAAAGTACGGAGGTGAGATCGTCGACCTATGCCCCCGACGCCTTCTCCAGTCTGGTATTTACGCCGTTCAGTATGATCCTATTGGTCACCTCAACTTGTCCATTGGCTTGTGGATGAGAGACTGATGCGAAATGTTGCTCGATCATCATGTCTTCGTACCATGCTCAAATCCGTTTGCCTTGAATTGTGTTCCATTGTCAGACACCAGTACCTTCGGGACACCAAACCTACAACAAATATTGTTATATAAAAATTGTATGACCTTCTCCTCGGTAATCTTGGCCAATGGCTCGGCTTCCACCCACTTCGTGAAATAGTCTACTGCCACAATCAAGAATTTCCTTTACCCAGTTCTCTGCGGCATCAGTTCCACCAGATCGACACCCCACTACGCGAATGGGATAGGGGCACTCATCGTAGTCATCGTCTCCGCCGGTTGATGATAAGTGGACCGTGTTTCTGACATTGCCAGCATTTCCTCACCATCATTCTTGCATCCTCCTTCATAGTTGGCCAAAAATATCCTGCCCTCAGAATTTTGGCCACCAAGGAACCCGCTTTGCTATGATCACTGCAGCACCGTTCGTGCGTCTCCCTTAGCACATATCGACCTTCCTCTCGCGTAACGCACCTCAAGTGGGGTCCAGCATACGACCGCTTATACAACACCCCTTCATGCTCGAAGAACCTCCTCAACACCTTTGCCCCTCCTTCTTTCAACTCCTTCAATATCGAGGCTCTCCAGTCATCAACCTTCTCTATTTCGACCACCTCACATTCGACTACACTCTTCTCCATGTGCAGCAAAGTTACACTTCTGCTGTTACAGTCAACCAGGTTCTGTGCAATTTTAGATAGCAGATCTGCTCGACCGTTCTCCCCTCGAGGTATTTGCACCAGCTCGAAAGAGCTAAACTCCCCTCGCAACCTCTTCATCTCCTCCACGTACTTCTGCATCCTTTCCTCCTTTACCTCGAAATCCTCCTGGAACTGGCCCACCACCAGTTGAGAGTCAGAATGCACCTGAATCTTTCAAGCTCCTCCCGCCATAGCCAACTGCATTCCCTTGATGACCGACTTATACTCCGCCTCGTTGTTCGACACCCGGTACCCTACTTTGACCGCAAACTCCAGGCTATCTCCTTTGGGCGAAATTAACATGATGCCCAAGCCTCCTCTAACTCTCGACACCGAGCCATCAACAAACATCTGCCAAACGTCTTCTAGCTCTTCCTCCACTTTTGTACCTTTCTGTATGAAATCCGCCAATGTCTGCGCTTTGATCGCCCTCCTAGGCTCATATGTTATCGTGTACTCGCTCAGCTCGACCGCCCACTTTACTTGTCGACCCGATACAGAGGGTCGACCTAAAGTTTCTCCCAGTGGCATGGTCCTTCTCACCTTCACCTTATGGCCTATAAAATAAGGCCGCAACTTCCTCACCGTAACCACCACTGCTAAGGCACACTTCTCGATCTCTGAATATCTCCTCTTCGCACCTTGCATCACCCTACTCACATAATAGATCATAAATTGCACCGTGCCCTCTTCCCGCAACAACACCGAACTAACCGTATTTCCCCGATCGATATGTATAGCACCAGGTCCTCTCTATGGACCGGCTTGGCCAACAGAGATAGATTGGCTAACACCTTCTGCATCTCCTCGAATGACTTTTGGGTCTCCTCCATCCATTGGAATTTCGAGCTCTTCCTCAATGTTTGAAACAGGGGACACTCTTTTCTGCCACCTTCGATATGAAGCGGCTCAAACCCGCAATCCATCCCGTCAAGAACTGCACCTCCTTCGATCACTGCCTTCACCTTTTCCGGGTTTACCTCGATCCCCCTCTTCGTTAACATATATCCCAAAAATTTTCCCGACTTCACTACAAAAGAACACTTGGCTGGGTTCAGCTTCATACCATATCTCCGCAAAGTCAAGAACGTCTCCGTCAAATCATTCACGTGATCGGACTCCTCCTTACTCTTCACCAACATTTCATCAACGTAGACCTCCATAATTCTCCCCAGTTGCTCCTTGAAAATTTTATCTACCAGCCTCTAATACGTCGCACCCGCATTCTTCAAGCCGAAGGGCATCACCACATAACAATAAGTGCCCCTGCTTGTAACAAAACTCACTCTCTTCCTATCCTCCCGAGCCAAAGGAATCTGGTGATATCCCTGTGATGCATCCATAAGACTGGGCAACTCACACCCCGCAGTAGAATCGACCAGCTGGTCGATCCTAGGCAATGGATACAAATATTTCGGGCACTCCTTGTTTAAGTCGCAGAAATCAATGCACATCCTCTATTTGCCTCTAGACTTAGACACCATCACAGTGTTGGACAACCACTCGGGGAATTGAATCTTCTTAACATGACCCGCCTTCAATAACTTCTCCAACTCCTGCTCAATCACCTTATCCATCTTCGCTCCATGGTGCCTCCTTTTCTGTTTCACTGGCCTCACAGAAAGATCGATATTCAACCTATGCTCAATTACCTCCGCCCTTATACCGAAGTCAATTCCTCCGCTGTATATGCAAAAACATCCGCAAACTCCCTAATCAACCCAATTAACTTTGACCTTATGGGTTCCTCCAACTCCTTCCCTACTCGAAACTTCCTTTTCATGCAACCTTCCACCATTTGAACCTCCTCGACCTCACCTCCTGGCTGCATCTCCATCTTTTTCTTCCCTTTATGCGCCTTCTCCTTTTCCTCCTTCGACCTCGAACTGCCAGGTCGATTCAGTGTTCCTCCTTCTGACTTCACCTGCTTCCTCGCGAGCTGTTTGTTGTTGCTCACCGTGGTTTGATAACAACTCCTCGAGGTGAGCTGATCCCCTGCGACCTCACCAACGTTTTCGCCCACTGGATACTTAATCGTCATATGGTACGTCGACACAACCGCCTGGAATGCATTCAAACTGGTCCTCCCCATTATGATGTTGTACGATGATTCCGCTCCCACGACCACGAACCTTACCATCCTCACCTTCCTTGTCGCTCCTTTTCCCAGCGTGACAGATAGACTCACCTCTCCCATTGGCATCACTTCACCCCCATTGAATCCGTATAAGGCTGTGGTCACCGGTTTCAGCTCGAGATTGAGCTCCTTGTTTATCTGCACAAACAAATCATAAAACATTACATCCACCGAACTCCCGGTATCAATGAACACCCTTCTCACATCAAAGCCCACCACCTCCACCGTAATCACCAGCTCGACATTGTGGGGCAACACCACTTCCTCAGCATCCTCTGCCCGAAAACTTATTTTCGGCATTCGAGCAGTAATCCCCACCTCCTCTCTCTTCCTCTTTATGGCTCGAACATGCCCCTTCATTGCATTGTTCGAGTCTCCATTCGTTGGTCCTCCTAAAATCATGTATATCGTTCCTCTCTTCACAAAGCCTTGATCCTCCTGACCTCCTCGATCTCTGCTCCCTCGTCTCCCCTTACTCCCAACGCCTCCTCGATCACCTCTTCCTCCTCGAGGTTCATTGTCCTCATCATCATCTCGATCACTTATCCCCACCGAATCTTCTCGACATTTTCCCTTTTCCTTCCCCTTCACGTTGTCCTCATACACAAACTCTTTGAGATGTCCCGCCCTAATGAGGCGCTCGATCTCATCTTTGAGGTGCCTGCACTTCTCCGTAGTATGCCCGTAATCCTTATGAAAACGGCAGTACCTCCTCGACCTAGGCTGTGTTGACCCTTCATACCTCGATCTAGGCCACGTCATGTCTTTGTCATCTATCTTCTTCTCAATAACCACCAACACCTCTCCCATCTTCGCGTTTAGCGGCGTAAAGTTATGGAACCGCTTTCTGCCAAATACTGGTCGATCCTTCCACCTGTCCTCCCGACCTCGATCCATCCTGCCACGTCCTTCTCGCTTAGGCGATCTCCTCCTTGGCGATACCCTCCTAGGTGAGTTCGCTCTTCCCTTCTTGGGCTCTGGCTTAGCCAACTCCTCCAACTTAGCAAACTCTGCCTCCGTTTCCTCCAGATTAATAATATACTTATTACACCTCTTCAATACATATTCATATGTACGAGCAAGGGTTTTGGCCAGGGATGTTCAACAGGGCCCTGCTCGTAAACTCCTTATCAACCCTCCAGCCTTCACCTCGTCAGCAGCCGTGGGGATCTCCAAACAAGTTTGATTATATCGAGCCACGTACTTGCGCAACGACTTCTTCTCCCCTTGCCTCATGGCCATTAAAGTCAAATACGTCTTCTCCTGTGCCACAATGTTCGCATATTGGGTCATCAGCTTCTCCGCAAAATCATCAAAATCTGTGATCGATCCATGAGGGAGCTGCTGAAACCAGTCGAGCGCACCTCTCAAGGTCGACAAAAATGCCCTGCAACTAACAGAATCAGAATAACCATGTAACACAACCAAGTTCTCAAACGCCCTTACATGCCTCGACGGGTCGGAAGTCCCATCGAACACCAAACTCATGTCCCTGAAATTCGCGGGTAACGGTGCAGCCAATATTTCCCACGAGAACGGGTGTCCTCGAGCACGCCTCTCTGGTCGACCATCCATCTTGGCCTGCATCTGTCTCACCTGCTCCGCGAGTCTCTTCACCTCCCGATCTCGCGGAGTTCCATCTCCCCCATAGCTAGACACATCCTCCTCCACAATCGTCGGCCAAGCAGCCACTCGAGAAAGGCTTTGGGTAACCCGCTGGACCGCTTGTGCTGCCGCATTCGCCATCATCTGCAGCATCTCCTGCCTAGTCATCACCACCTGCTGGCCGAGGCGCTGCCCCTCCACCCGCTGCGGTGCTGCTCCCTGCACCACCGCTCCTTGTTGCGGCGCAACGGTCAGATCTGGCTTCAGCGGCGTTGGGATCGTCGTTCCCTGAGTCATACGGGCCTCCTGAGCTCGGCTTGAGCCCACATCAGCTTCGAGATGTACCGGCGTGACCCCCACACCTTGTGGAATAAGCATCGGAGTCACCAGTGTATGCAAGGGTCTAGAGAAGCCCGGAGGAGGGCCTTCTCCAAACGGCCTCGTCGTCTTCCACGCTTCATCGAACGATGCTTGCAAATCTCTCCTAGGAATTCCATCCGCCATAGCTACCAAGCTTCAGTAATCTCCGCACACCACTTTACGAACGAAAGTCCCACAGACGGCGCCAAATGGTAATGCAAAACATTCCGATCGGCTTGAAATCGGCTCGTCTTCCTCCTCGTCGCCAATAGAACGCCGCGTACCTGCAAACAAATCTCATACCTGGGGGTTTTCCCGGTGAAGAGCCTCCGATGTTTAAGTCAGTCTATATCTCGCTTAATTCTTCAAAGTATGAAAAGGATAAATTGTAAGTCATAAGAAATGGCTCACTCCTATATATATAAGAGTGAGATACCTGCCCTAGGAGCTGCCCGAATCTGGTGAGCTGTCTTACCCGCGCTGCCCGTCCGTACACACACAGTGTGTGTGTGTATCAGAGGTGGTATCGCCACTATCTCTTTGCACCAGTGTGCTTTTGCCACGTGCCCCGCTGTGCAGGGGTAATTATTCCCTTGAATATTCCCTTGAGATTTCCTAACGAGAGCCACGCGCCTCCTCGCGTTCCAACCATGCCCCCGATTGCTCTTCACATACCAAGTGCTCGATCCCATTCACTAGGTCGATCATCGATCCAATCAGCTATCATGCTCGACCACTTTCTTCCAGCCTATTATTGTTCGACCAGCATGGTTTTTCCGATATTAGGCTTGTACGACCGGGCTCGCGAACCGAAATATTCTCTAAGTATATAATATCCCATATCAGTTTCTGTAGGCCGGTTTATATGTGATTATGTGTTTAGACTTTGTATTGCGACCACTCGTCTTCGTCACGCCGCGCTGCTTAAGGTATGTGTTTATATAAGTATCAATGAAAGTACTTATAATGTGAAATGTGAAGTTTATATTTTTCATAAGTAATAATGAACTGTTTATGCTAGGACTTAGTGATATTTGGGGCTTAGGATCTATCCACCTTAACTAGAATGAACTCTAGTGTTTCATGGCGAACTCTAGACTTCCCTTATTATTTTATTGTACTAAATTTTATTCGGCCTATTCAATGTAGAGCTATGAATACCCGCAACAACCGCAATAGGCAGCCATCCCTGTCTCTTTCCCCGCCACGTCATCATCACCAGGCCCCTCTGGCCATGGACTTTATCAGGCTCCTAGTCCAGTTCCAGAACATGCATGCACATACCTTCTCGGGGACTGAGAACCCCACCGCAGTGCTGGAATGGATTAAGGAGCTAGAAAAGATATTCGTTGCGCTCCCTCTGCTGGACAGACAGCGTGTTTCTCTCGCCGCTTTCTAGATGAAAACGGATGCTTCCGACTGGTGGATCGACCACTGGGCTCGGAGGCCAGAGGCTGAGCTTAACGCTCTCACCTGGGAGCAGATGAAGGCTATGATTCGAGGCAAGTTTCTTCCTCAGAGTTTCTGGGATCGGATGGAGCACGAGTTTTACCATCTGCAGCATGGCAGCATCAGCGTGGACGAGTACATTCGCACCTTCACCAAGATGTGCCTCTTTGCTGGCGACTCTGTGAACACGGATGAGAAGAAGGCCTGCAAATTTCTGAAGGGGCTGAATCAGAGGATCCGTGAGCTAGTGGGGAGTCACGGACTGATGTCTTATGCCGACACTGTGAGTCAGGCTCAAGAGGTGGAGAGCTGTTCCCGATAGCTCCAGTTCCATCCTATTACCATGCTGCTTAGCCTGTCCAGGCTGTACCACCTGTCGTGCCCCCTCTATCCTATCAGCCACCGCTCATTTCCCTATGCTACCGTTCCCCCATCCTCTAACTCCAACAAGAGGAAGAGCGATCACCAGCACAAGAAGAAGGGAAAACAAGGAGCACCAGACCGACGCCATTCTGGCAACTGCACCTGCCTGAAGTGCGGCAAGTGTGTGGCAGATCAGCGAACTTGTTAGAATTGTCATCGCCCCAGTCATTATACCAGTGTCTGCCCCGAACCTAAGAGGCAGCCGCAGCAACATTTCCCTCAGCATCACCAGCAGCAGCTTCCCTGCCGCCACCTCCTCATCAGCAGCAGCAGCAGCACAGACAGCCCCCACCACACCAGCAGAGGGCTGGAGGCCATGCCCGTATCTACACCATTTCTCACGACGAGGCCGCCCGCAACGCAGGTACAATGTCCGGAATGCTTTCAATATCCCACATGCCTGTTTTTGCTTTATGTGATATTGGGGCAACCCATTCTTTTATATCTTCCCGATGTTTGGAGGCCTTGTCCATTAGCAATGTGTGTGAAGTTGATCCTCTCGAGGTTAGCCTAGCCTCCAGAAAAATCATTATATCTGATTCTTTGGTTCGTGAACTTTCTATTAATATCGGGGGTCGAGTTCTGAATGCCGACGCCTATGTCATTGAAATGCGAGACTTTGATGTGATCTTGGGCATGGACTGGCTCACTCGCTATCGAGCCGACATCCGGTGCCAGGAGCGTGAAGTCGCCCTCTTTCTTGATTCTGATCAGTCCATTGTGTTCTATGGGGTGAAGTCGAGGACTGTGCCTCGAGTCATCTCTTCTATTCAAGCTAGGAAGAACCTTTCCAAGGGTAGCTGTCAAGGCTATCTCGTCTCTTTGGTGTCCGATGTTGTGGACGAGTGAACTCCTGAGAGAGTGTCCATTGTTTGTGGATACCTTGATGTTTTTCCCGACGAACTGCCCGGAGGACCACTTGATCGCCAATTTGAGTTCACCATTGACCTAGTCCCAGGAGCCGGTCCCGTTTCTAAAGCCCTTTACCGTATGGCGCCGAAGGAGCTTCAAGAGCTCAAGGCCCAAATCCAAGAATTGCTCAAGCTCGGTTTTATTCCACCGAGTGTCTCTCCATGGAGTGCGCCCATTCTATTCGTGAAGAAGAAGGATGGATCAATGCGCATGTGTATCGATTATCGCGAGCTTAACCATCTTACGGTTAAGAACAAGTACCTCTTCCTCGTATTGAGGATCTCTTCGACTAGCTGAGGGGAGCCAGTGTCTTTTCAAAGATCGATTTGAGGTCTGGCTATCATCAGTTGAAGATCCGGGAGTCGGATATTTCTAAGACCGCGTTTGGTACCCGATATGGCCACTACGAGTTTGTGGTAATGCCGTTCGGACTCAGCAATGCCCCGACAGTGTTTATGGACCTTTTGAATAGGGTCTTCCATCTTACCTGGACTAGTTTGTTATCGTGTTTATCGACGACATTCTGGTTTATTCTCGGAACATCGACCAGCACAAGGAGCATCTGAGGACTGTGCTGGAGACTCTTCGCCGCGAGAAACTTTATGCTATGTTCTTGAAGTACAAGTTCTGGCAAGATCGTGTGGCATTCCTTGGCCACATTGTGACGGCTAGAGGTATTGAGGTGGATCCCGGCAAGATCGAGGCGGTGAGTAAATGGGATACTCGAAGAAGTGCCAGCGACATTTGTAGTTTTCTGAGGTTAGCGGGATACAACAGGAGGTTTATCAAGGGCTTCTCCAAGATAGCCCAGCCACTAACCAACCTTACGAAGAAGTCCGTGAGGTTCGATTGGAGTCCGAAGTGCGAGAGTAGTTTCTAGGAGTTGAAGGGGAGACTTACGACCGCATCAGTCTTGTTGATACCTGACCCTACTTTGGAGTTCACGATCTATAGTTATGCTTCGAAGAAGGGCTTGGGATATGTTCTCATGCAGCAAGGGAAGGTCGTAGTGTAACGCCCCAATCAATTTTTAAGGAAAATCCATAGCTTTTCCAAAAATCAAGGTAAAAATTTTCGAAACTTATTTTTCGAATCATAAACTTTTGGCGTTACTCATTCTTTTAAAAAGCACAGTTCAAGTCATATCTGAACTACAAGATTCATTACCCGATTTTCCAACGATTTTCATTAACCACATAAACAGTAAACATAAACATCAGGATATTCTCAACCATATATCAAGAAAGTTTTTCAACATAAACCAAATCCAAATGTTTTCAAAATAAAAAAGTCCAAATCCAATCCAAACATATTCAATACCAACATAAGTTCATGAGAAAGCGGAAGCAATTAAATAAGCATAATAAATAGGCATGACCACCACTCGCCTTGTCTCGTCAAGCGCCACTGCTTAACCTGCATCCGTTAAGAGCAGGTGGCAGTGAGCATAAGAGGAAAATAATGCTCACACTATGCAATGCACATTTCAACATGTTAAATAGGCATGGTCGCAGCATGAACATAAACAATATCACATATGTCTCATCTCCATCATAACATAAACATAAATACTCCTGTGTACACATCTTTCATAATAGTCGCGGAAAGGGGTTCATTACCCTAACTGCGAGAGTACGTGCCACGCAAGGACACAACCTTTCATAATAAGTCTTAAGGAGACTTGCCTCGCAAGGGCAACCGTATTACATCGACGGGGACAACCATACCGATGGTCATCATAATAGCTCACATCGACAGGCTACATATTCACGTTCATACATAGATCACGCCAAAACCGAAACATATTTAAACACACATTGCACAGGTATTTTAGAATGACTAACCCACCTGGTAATTCATATTGACGATAGCAAATTTCAGAACAGACGTGGGTCGAGACTTGACTCCTCAAACACCTACATGATGTCAAGATCCTACAATCAATATCTTGACTTAATCGGAAAACACAAATCAGACTTAGTCGAACTTGATTCGACTAAGTTGTTTGTGAACTCCTGTGGACGTTGGAACACTTAGACTCGGCACTATACTCGACCAAACCACATATAGGGAGTTCACATAAATCCAACTAAGGATTGACCAAGTCAAACACGCAAGAAAACGGAAAGCAAGTCGATTACCGATTTTAACTTCAAAATCATGTTTTAAAAATAATAAATAATAAACACATAAAACTAGTTGGTCAGGTTACCCTATGAATTATACTCTGAAATTTTAACCAAAATTACAACTCCCAGTAGTTAGAAAAACTATCAAGTTTCAGCCTCAAATTCCAAATAAATGATTTTATAAAATTCATACAAGATAACAGCAAAACCGAACATGAATTTACATCAAAACCTAATGAAAGAATCATGACCTGATATTTTAACACCACAAACCACGGCATGAGAGTGACAACATATAATACTTTCAGCCCTTGACATTAACTGTACGAATTTTAAAAGTTCACATAAGTTTCAGCAGTTATCAAATTTCAATTAAAACTGAACCAATTGAACTCCAAAAATTCTCATCTTTTAACAGCATGAATCTACACATAAAACAAGAATCTCAGCCAAGTTTCAGAATTTTTCAACAACTAACCGATTTATAGTAATTCAAACAACTTAATGCGGAATCAGAAATTTAATCATTTACCCTATCAAACTTAGTCCAAAAATTCTAAAACTTTCACACGGCATAAACACATGACAGAGGCTTAACATACTCAAATATCAGCACAATTGAAGCACGGACCAATTTATTATGCATTTAACATGTTTCTAAATAGAAATCACTTTATTTATTTAAAATAGCTACATGCCTTTAAAAATTACGAAATTGTTACACAAGCCTGTTAATAAGTAGAAGACATGACCCTCAAAATTTCAATGCAATCCAAGCAATGTTCGATTTTTAATAATTTAAACACTAAAACAGCGATAACCGAGCTCGACAATTTAACACACTATTCATAACATGAAATTTCTCGTCTGAGGCCTTCCCAAATGACCAAGGACTCGACATGGTTCCAAAATCCACCAACTTACACGATTTTTGAGGTCTCGCTTGATTCCTTAAAATCGAAGAGATCCCGAAAAACACAAACACACATACTATCACAATATCACAAAATATCATATCGTATACATCATAGCGCAAAGAAGCACATCTCGAAACTCAAACATATAATGCAACCAATATATATACGATTTAACGAGGCGGGGTTCAACAAGGTACCGTTCTCGGGAAAAGTTCGGAAAAACGGAACGAATAACACGAACGGGGTTGACGGCCAACACACGGTGGCTAACGGTGGCAAGCTCGACGGCGAAGCTTCGTCTCACGGAGAAGGGTTCGTCGCTGCTGTTATGCCACAACCGGAGGTCGCTGCTCGATCGAGAAGGTCACCGGAGTTGCTGCTCGAACGGAGGAACGCCGGAATCGCTGCGCGTGGAGGCTATATGTGACTGGGAACTCGCGATGGCTCACCGGAGTTGCAGGGACGCGACAAGGATCACGGATAGAGGTGGTTGCGTCGTCGGAAGTTCGTGGACTGCTCGCGGGAGGATCAGACTCGCTGGAAATCGCGAACAGAGGGGTCGCCGAAGTTGCTTTACGTGGTGACGATGGTGGCGGGATGGTGCGCGGCTGAGTCGTCTCACGAACAGACAGAGATGAGAGGGGAGGTCGTCGATGATGGTGATGAGGTGGGGTGACAGGAAAACCGAAAAAGAACAGAGCGAGGGAAGGATCGATGATGAAGGTGATGCGATCGGTTTTTCTGACTTGCGCGATCGAAGAGAAAAAAAAATTTGATGGGGGAAAAAGCTGCGTGGTTCTGTGATGCCGAGAGAAAGAAGGGCAAAATATATATATATATATACGCTTAGGTTAAAAATCATTAATCTTGATGCCCAAGAAATCACCACCCCCACGCGTGAAATAGAGAGGAAAAAGGTTCTACGGGACCGGGTCAGACGGATTCGAGGCGCGGTTCGGCAGCTTGGCCCGACTCGGATGCGGGTTCGAAATAAAAATTATTCGGCTCTCGGGCTCGACTCCTCGGTTTTTCGATCGACTTAACCAAAATACAATGGCTCGGCACGCACGATAATTTTAATAAAATAAAATCGGCCATTATAGATATTATATATTTCACATATTATTCATTAAATAATAATACACAATTAAGCATTTAATTGACAATTAGGCATTTAAATAAAATAATTATAACAATAATAAAAAAATACTAATAATGACAATTATATTAAATAAATTTCCAAATATTCCATAAACGAACGGGGCGCTATAGTGTATCCACCTTATAAAGAATTCCGACGTAGGGATTATAAAATAAAAGAAACAACTAAAAGAAAAACAATATAAGGTACTCAAAACGAGAAGTTCGGATATCTCCTCCTAATCTCGACCTCCTTCTCCCAAGACGCCTTGGACTCATCATGACGGCTCCACTGCACCTTCACAAGACTCACCGCCCGGTTCCTCAGCTGATGGACCTTTTGGTCCAAAATGGCTACCGGTACCTCCTCATAGGTAAGGTCTCGCTCGACCTGCAGTTCGCCGAAGTCCTCCACATGGTTAGCATCGTGTACATATCTCCTCAACATCGAGACATGAAACACATCATGCACTCCCGACAAATCCGGTGGTAAAGCAAGCCGATAAGCCAAGTCCCCGACTCGGGCAAGGATCTCAAAGGGTCCGATGTAGCGAGGCCGAAGCTTCCCTTTCTTCCCGAAACGAATCACACCCTTCATCAGCGAGACCTTCAGGAAGACGTGGTCACCTACTGCATATACATGTTCCCGCCTCTCCTGATCGGCATAGACTTTCTGCCTCTCCTGGGCAGCCCGGATATGCTTTCGGATCTCCTCAACAGCCTCCGAAGCCCTACGAATGAACTCCGGACCCATGATCTTCCTCTCCCCAACCTCATTCCAATACAAGGGTGTTCGGACCTTCCGTCCGTACAAATCCTCATATAGGGCCATCTTGATCGAGGAGTGATAGTTGTTGTTGTAAGTCAACTCAACCAACGGGAGGGCAGTCTCCCAAGTTAGGCTCCGGTCCAAGACCACAACCCTCAACATATCCTTCAAGTATTGGATTGTCCGCTCCGACTGACCATCTGTCTAGGGATGAAAGGTTGTACTAAAAGCCAACCTCGTCCCCATGGCTCGGTTCAAAATCTGCCAGAATTGACTCGTGAACTTTGGGTCTCGATCCGACACTATCTCCACGGGCTCTCCGTGAAGTCAAACTATCTCGTTAACGAACAACTCGGCATACGCACTAGCCTTCATAGTCGTCCGGACGGGCAGAAAGTGGGCGGACTTCGTGAGTCGATCCACGATCACCCAAATAGAGTCGTGACCGGCCCTCGATCTCGGCAATCCCACCAAGAAGTCCATCGTAAGTCGCTCCCATTTCCACATGGATATCTCAAGTGGCTGCAACAGCCCTCTCGGTTTCTGGTGTTCAGCCTTCACTTGCTGGCACACCAAACAACCGTTCATGAAACGGGCTACCTGCCTCTTCATATCTCACCACCAAAACGATTTCCGGAGGTCCTGGTACATCTTCGTGCTACCAGGATGGATGGTGTACGGGGCCCTATGGGCTTTCTTCAGTATCTCTCTTCGCAGTTCCCACACCTTCAGAACACATAGTCTACCCTCGAAGACCAATGCTCCATCAGATGCAACTGCGAATCCTCCAACTTTGCCGGCTTCCATCAACTCCTTCATCCGGCGTAGGAAACGGTCATTCGGCTGCTCGGCGACAATTCTCTCACGAAGGGTCGGTCCCACAACCAAGGCGGTCAACATACCCCCGGCTGTCGAAGTCGAATCCACTGCCTCTAACTGTAGTCGCTCGAACTCCCGAACTAGGACATCTTGCTCGGTGAATAGGCAAGACAACTGGCCATGACTCTTCCGACTCAACGCGTCGGCGACCACATTAGCTTTCGCGGGATGGTAGCTAATTGTGCAATCGTAGTCCTTGACCAATTCAAGCCATCTCCTTTGGCGCATATTGAGCTCCTTCTGAGTAAAAATGTACTTCAGACTCTTATGATCGGTAAAGATCTCACACTTGCCTCCATAGAGGTAGTGCCGCCAAATCTTCAAGGCGTGGACAACTACAGCTAACTCAAGATCATGAGTGGGGTAGTTCTGCTCGTGAGGCTTCAGCTGCCTCGAAGCATAGGCTACGACTTTCCCGTGCTGCATGAGAACACAACCCAAACCCATCTTCGAAGCATACTATAGATGGTGTACTCCAAAGTAGGATCGGGTATCGACAGGACTGGTGCAGTAGTAAGTCTCCCCTTTAGCTCCTGGAAACAACTCTCACACTCCGGACTCCATTCAAACCTCAAGGACTTCTTCGTAAGGTTGGTTAGTGGCTGGGCTATCTTCGAGAAACCCTCCATGAACCTCCTGTAGTATCCTACTAACCCCAGGAAACTACGAACGTCGCTGGCACTTCTTGGTGTATCCCACTTGCTCACCACCTCGATCTTGCCGGGATCCACCTCAATGCCTCTAGCTGTCACAATGTGGCCAAGGAATGCCACACGATCCAGCCAGAACTCGCACTTCGAGAACTTCGCATAAAGCTTCTCGCGGCGAAGAGTCTCCAACACAATCCTTAGATGCTCCTTGTGTTGTATGTCCCGAGAATAAACCAGAATGTCGTCAATAAACACGATAACAAACTGGTCCAGATAAAGATGGAAGACCCTATTCATAAGGTCCATGAACAGTGCAGGGGCATTGCTGTGTCCGAACGGCATTACCACAAACTCGTAGTGGCCATATCGGGTACGGAACGCCGTCTTAGATATATCCGACTCCCGGATCTTCAGCTGATGATAGCCAGACCTCAAATAGATCTACGAAAAGACGTTGGCTCCCCTCAGCTGGTCGAAGAGATCCTCAATACGAGGAAGAGAGTACTTGTTCTTAACCGTCAGCTGGTTAAGCTCGCGATAGTCAATGCACATGCGCATGGATCCGTCTTTTTTCTTCACGAATAGGACGGGCGCACCCCACGGAGAAACACTCGGTCGAATAAAACCGAGCTTGAGCAGTTCCTGGATTTGGGCCTTGAGCTCTTGAAGCTCCTTCGACGCCATACGATAGGGAGCCTTAGAAACGGGACCAGCTCCTGGCACTAGATCAATGGTGAACTCAACTTGGCGATCTTGCGGTCCTCTGGACAATTCGTCGGGAAAAACATCGAGATATTCGCAGACAATAGATATTCTCTCGGGAGTACGCTCATCAACGGCATCGGATACCATAGAAATGAGATAGCCTTGACAGGTACTCTTAGACAGACTCTTCGTAGCTTGCAAAGAAGAGATGACTCGAGGCACAGTCCTCGACTTCACCCCATAAAAAACAACAGGCTGATCGGAATCGGGGAAGAGGGTGACTTCACGCTCCTGGCACCAGATATCGGCTCGATAACGAGTGAGCCAGTCTATGCCCAAGATCACGTCGAAGTCTCTCATTTCAAGGACATACGCATCGGCATTCAGAACTTGTCCACCAATAATAATAGAAAGGTCACGAACCAACGAATCAGACATAATAATTTTCCCCGAGGCTAGGCTAACCTCGAGGGGATCAACTTTGCACACATAGGAGATAGACAAGGCCTCAAGACATCGAGATAAAATAAAAGAATGGGTCGCCCCAGTATCACATAATGCAAAGATAGGCACGTTGGATATTGAAAGCATTCTGGACATGGTACCTGCGTTGTTGGCGGCCTCGTCATGAGTGATGGTGCAGACGCGTGTGTGGCCTCCTGTCCTCTGCTAGTGCGGTAGGGGCTGTCTGGCCTGCTGCTACTGCTGACGAGGAGGTGGCGGCGGGAGGAGCTGCTGCTGCTGATGAGGGAAAGGCTGCTACGGCTGCCTCTTAGGCTCAGGACATACACTAGCAAAGTGACCGGTGCGATGACAGTTGAAGCAGGGTCACTAATCGGCTAGACACTTGCCGAGATGTAACTTGCCACACTTAGGGCACCTCGGATATTGGCCGGTCGTCATGCCTCCCAGTGTTCTTCTTCTTTCCGCTCTTCTTGCCATGATGGTCGCTCTTCCTCTTGTTAGAGCCAGTGGCGGCTGATAAGATGACGGCGGGATGACAGGGGGTGCAGCCTGGGCAGGCTGTGCAGCATGATAATAGGATGGAACTGGAGATATTGGGATGAGACAACTCTCCACCTCTTGAGCCCGACTCAAAGTGTCGGCATAAGACATCAGTCCGTAACTCCCCACTAGCTCACGGATCCTCTGATTCAGCCCCTTCAGAAACTTGCGGGCCTTCTTCTCATCCGTGTTCACAGAGTCGCCAGCAAAGAGGCACATCCTAGTGAAGGTGCACATGTACTCGTCCACGCTGGTGCTGCCCTGCTGCAGATGGTAAAACTCGTGCTCCATGCGATCCCATAAACTCTGAGGAAGAAACTTGCCTCGGACCATAGCCTTCATCTGCTCCCAGGTGAGAGCGTTTAGCTCAGCCTCTGGCCTCCGAGCCCAGTGGTCGATCCACCAGTCGGAAGCATCCGCCTTCATTTGGAAAGCAGCGAGAGAAACACGCTGTCTGTCCGGGAGAGGGAGCACAACAAAAATCTTGTCTAGCTTCTTAATCCATTCCAGCACTGCAGTGGGGTTCTTAGTCCCTGAGAAGGTAGGCGCATGCATGTTCTGGAACTGGACTAGGAGTCGGGTAAAGTCCATGGCCGGAGTGGCCTGGTGATGATGACGTGGCGGGGAAGGAGACAGGGATGGCTGCCTGTTGCGGTTGCGGGTATTCTTAGCTCTACATTTAATAGGCCGAAAACAACTTAGCACATAAAATAATTAAGGAAATCTAGGGTTCACCATGAAACACTAGAGTTCGAATTGAAAACGAAGGTGGATAGATCCTAAGCCCCAAATTTTCAACAAATCATAAACATAAACATTTCTATGAATCACATTTTCACATTATGAGTATTTTCATCGATACTTATCTAAACACATACCTTAACTAGCGCGGCGTGACAAAGACGAGTGGTCGAATACAATTTCTAAACATTTAATCACATATAAACCAGTCTACAGAAACGCAGACTGGCTCTGATACCAAACTGTAACGCCCCAATCAATTTTTAAAGAAAATCCATAGCTTTTCCAAAAATCAAAGTAAAAATTTTCGAAACTTATTTTTCGAATCATAAAATTTTGGCGTTACTCATTCTTTTCAAAAACACAGTTCAAGTCATATCTGAACTACGGGGATTCATTACCCGATTTTCCAACGGTTTTCATTAACCACATAAACAGTAAACATAAACATCAGGATATTCTCAACCATATATCAAGAAAGATTTTTCAACATAAACCAAATCCAAATGTTTTCAAAATAAACAAGTTCCAAATCCAATCCAACATGTTCAATACCAACATAAGTTCATGAGAAAGCGGAAGCAATTAAATAAGCATAATAAATAGGCATGACCACCACTCGCCTTGTCTCGTCACGTGCCACTGCTTAACCTGCATCCGTTAAGAGCAGGTGGGAGTGAGCATAAGAGGAAAATAATGCTCACACTATGCAATGCACATTTCAACATGTTAAATAGGCATGGTCGCATCATGAACATAAACAATATCACATATGTCTCATCTCCATCATAACATAAACATAAATACTCCTGTGTACACATCTTTCATAATAGTCTCGGAAAGGGGATTCATTACCCTAACGGCAAGAGTACGTGCCACGCAAGGACACGGCCTTTCATAATAGGTCTTAAGGAGACTTGTCTGGCAAGGGCAACCGTATTACATCGACGGGGACAACCGTACCGATGGCCATCATAATAGCTCACATCGACAGGCTACATATTCACGTTCATACATAGATCACGCCAAAACCGTAAACATATTTAAACACACATTCCACAGGTATTTTAGAATAACTAACCCACCTGGTAAATCGGATTGACGATAGAAAATTTCAGAATAGACGTGGGTCGAGGCTTGACTCCTCAAACACCTACATTATGTTAAGATCCTACAATCAATATCTTGACTTAATCGGAAAACACAAATCAGACTTAGTCGAACTTGATTCGACTAAGTTGTTCGTGAAGTCCTGTGGACGTTGGAACACTTAGACTCAGCACTATATTCGACCAAACCACATACAGGGGGTACACATAAATCCAACTAAGGATTGACCAAGTCAAACACGCAAGAAAATGGAAAGCAAGTCGATTACCGATTTTAACTTCAAAATCATATTTTGAAAATAATAATTAATAATCACATAAAACTAGTTGGTCAGGTTACCCTATGAATTATACTCTGAAAATTTTGACAAAATTACACCTCCAAGTAATTAGAAAAACTACCAAGTTTCAGTCTCAAATTCCAAATACATGATTTTATAAAATTCATACAAGGTAACAGCAAAACCGAACATGAATTTATATCTAAACCAAATGAACAAATCATGACCTGATATTTTAACACCACAAACCACAGCATGAGAGTGACAACATATAAAAGTTACAGCCTTGGACATTAACTGTACGAATTATAAAAATTCACAAAAGTTTCAGCAGTTTTCAAATTTCAATTAAAATTAAACCAATTTGAACTCCAAATATTTTCATCTTTTAACAGCATGAATCTACACATAAAACAAGCATCTCAGCCAAGTTTCAGATTTTTATAACAACTAACCGATTTATAGTAATTCAAAGAACTTTCTGGAGAATCAGAAATTAAATCATTTACCCTATCAGAGTCTTAACATACTCAAATATCAGCACAATTGAAGCACGGACCAATTTATTATGCATTTACAATATTTCTGAACTAAAATTACTTTATTTATTTAAAATAGCTACAGGCCTTTGAAAATTATGAAATTTTTACACAAGCCTGGTAATCAGTATAAGACATGACCCACAAAATTTTAATGTAATCCGAGCAATGTGAGATTTTTAATAATTTAAATACTAAAACAGCGATAACCGAGCTCGACAAAATTAACACACAATTCATAACATGAAATTTCTCGTCCGAGGCCTTCCCAAAAGACTAAGGACTCGACATGGTTCCAAAATCCACCGACTTACACGATTTTCGAGGTCTCGCTCGATTCCTTAAAATCGAAGAGATCCCAAAAAACACAAACACACATACTATCACAATATCACAAAATATCATATTGTATACATCATAACGCAAAGAATCACATCTCGAAAATCAAACATATAACGCAACCAATATATATACGATTTAACAAGACGGGGTCCGACAAGGTACCGTTCTCGGGAAAAGTTCAGAAAAACGGAACGAATAACACGAATGGGGTCGACGGCCAACACACGGTGGCTAACAGCGGCAAGCTCGACGGCGAAGCTTCGTCTCGCGGAGGAGGGTTCGTCGCTGATGCTATGCCACAGTCAGAGGTCGCTGCTCGATCGGGAAGGTCACCGGAGTTGCTTCTCGAACGGAGGAACGCCGGAATCACTGCGCGTGGAGGCTGTTCGTGACCGGGAACTCGTGATGGCTCACAGAGTTGCAAGCGGGACAAGGATCACGGACAGAGGTGGTTGCATCATCAGAAGTTTGTGGACTGCTCGCAAGAAGATCAGACTCGCCGGAAATCGCGAACAGAGGGGTCGCCGAAGTTGGTTTGCGTGGTGACGATGGTGGCGAGATGGTGCGCGACTGAGGCGTATCACGAACAGACAGAGACGAGAGGGGAGGTCGTCAATGATGGGGATGAGGTGGGGTGACAGAAAAACCGAAAAAGAACAGAGCGAGGGAAGGATCAATGATGAAGGTGATGCGATCGGTTTTTCTGACTTGCGCGATCGAAGAGAAAAAAAAATCTGATGGGGGAAAAAGCTGCGTGGTTCTGTGATGCCGAGAGAAAGAAGGGCAAAATATATATATATATATACGCTTAGGTTAAAAATCATTAATATTGATGCCCAAGAAATCACCACCCGCACGCGTGAAATGGAGAGGAAAAAGGGTCTGCCGGGCCGGGTCAGACAGATTCGGGGCGCGGTTCGGCTGATTGGCCCGACTCGAATGCGAGTTCGAAATAAAAATTATTCGGCTCTCGGGCTCGACTCCTCGGTTTTTCGATCGACTCAGCCAAGATACAATGGCTCGACTCGCACGATAATTTTATAAAAATAAATTCGGCTATTATAGATATTATATATTTCACACATTATTCATTAAATAATAATACACAATTAAGCATTTAATTGACAATTAGGCATTATAATAAAGTAATAATAACAATAATAATAAAAAAATACTAATAATGACAATAATATTAAATAAATTCCCAAATATTCCATAAACGAACGGGGCGCTACACGTAGCCTATGCTTCGAGGTAGCTGAAGCCTCACGAGCAGAACTACCCCACTCATGATCTTGAGTTAGTTGTTGTTTTCCATGCCTGGAAGATTTGACGGCACTACCTCTATGGAGGCAAGTGTGAGATATTCACTGATCATAAGAGCCTGAAGTACATATTTACTCAGAAGGAGCTCAATATGCGCCAAAGAAGATGGCTTGAGTTGGTCAAAGACTACGATTGCACAATTAGCTACCATCCTGGGAAAGCTAATGTGGTCGCCAACGCATTGAGTCGGAAGAGTCATGGCCAGCTGTCTTGTCTATTCATCGGGCAAGATCTCCTAGTTCGGGAGTTCGAGCGACTACAGCTAGAGGCAGTAGAGTCGACTTCGATGACTAGTGGTATGTTGACAACTTTGGTTGTGGGACTGACTCTTCGTGAGAGGATAGTCGCCGAGCAGCCGAACGACCGTCTTCTGTGCCGAATGAAGGAGATGATGGAAGCCGGCAAAGTTGGAGGATTCGCAGTTGCATCTGATGGAGCATTGGTCTTCGAGGGTAGATTATGTGTTCCGAAGGTGTGGGAGCTGCGAAAGGAGATTTTGAGAGAAGCCCATAGTGCCCCGTACACCATCCATCCTGGTAGCTCGAAGATGTACCAGGACCTCCAGAAGTCATTTTGGTGGCGAGGTATGAAGAGGCAGGTAGCTCGTTTTGTGAACGGTTGTCTAGTGTATCAGCAAGTGAAGGCTGAACATCATAAACCGAGAGGGCTGTTGAAGCCACTAGAAATTCCCATGTGGAAATAGGAGCGACTCACCATGGACTTCTTGGTGGGATTGCTCCGAGATCGAGGGCCGATCACGACTCCATTTGGGTGATCGTGGATCGACTCACGAAGTCCGCCCACTTTCTGCCCGTCCGGACGACTATGAAGGCTAATGCGTATGCCGAGTTGTTCGTTGATGAGATAGTTCAACTTCACGGGGTGCCCGTGGAGATTGTGTCTGATCGTGTCCCGAAGTTCACGAGTCAGTTTTGGAGGACTCTACACTGAGCCATGGGGAGGAGGTTGGAGTTCAGCACCGCCTTTCACCCCGAGACAGATGGTCAGTCGGAGCGGACGATCCAGTACTTGGAGGATATATTGAGGGTTGTGGTCTTGGACCGGAGCCTATCTTGGGAGACTGCCCTTCCGTTGGTTGAGTTGACCTACAACAACAGCTACCATTCCTCGATCAAGATGGCCCCTTATGAGGCTTTGTACGGGCGAAAGGTCCGAACACCCTTGTATTGGGATGACGTTGGGGAGAGGAAGATCATGGGTCCGGAGTTCATTCGTAGGACTTCGGAGGCTGTTGAGGAGATCCAGAAGAATATCCGGTCTGCGCAGGAGAGGCAGAAGGTCTATGCCGATCGGAAGAGGCAGGAGCATGTGTATGTTGTTGCTGACCATGTCTTTCTGAAGGTCTCGCCCATGAAGGGTGTGATTCGCTTCGGAAATAAAGGGAAGCTTTTGCCTCGCTATATCGGACCCTTTGAGATCCTTGCCCCAGTAAGAGACTTTGCTTATCGGCTGGCTTTACCACCGGATTTGTCGGGAGTGCATGATGTTTTACATGTCTCGATGTTGAGGAGATATGTACATGATCCTGACCACGTGGTGGACTTCGGCGAGCTGCAGGTCGAGCGAGACCTTACCTATGAGGAGCTACCGGTAGCCATTTTGGACCAGAAGGTCCATCAATTGAGGAACCGGGCGGTGAGTCTGGTGAAGGTGTTGTGGAGCCAATGTGATGAGTCCGAGGCGACTTAGGAGAAGGAGGTCGAGATTAGGAGGAGATACCCGAACTTCTCTTTTTGAGTCCCTCGTATTCTCTTTTAGTTTTTAGTTTCTTTTGTTTTCGAATCCCGAGGTCGGAATTCTTGTAAGGTGGGTAGACTGTAGCGCCCTGTTTATTTACGGGTTTATTGGGATTATTATAATAATTTTTTTATTTTTATTATTATTATTTATTGTCATTATTATTAATAATATTATGAATATTTATTTAATGTCTAATTGTATTTAATTGCCTAAATATGTATTTGTATTATTATTATTATTATTATTATTATTATTATTATTATTATTATTATTATTATTATTATTATTATTATAATTAATGTGTGTAATATATATATTTTCGGATTTATTTATTAAATTTTCCGGTCGTCATCGTGTAGTTTTATTTGTTTTTTGTCGTCAATCGAATCGATCGAGAATTCTTGTTATCGCGTATATTTTATTGTCGGCCCTTTTGTGCCATTCAATTTCTTATTGGCCCAAATTGAGTTAGTATTTTTGGCCCAAAACTCTTTTAATATATTGAGCCCAATTGTTTTAAGTTGGCCCAAAAGTTTATCACGTGGCTTTTTTTTTT
>BKCP01006715.1:0-61171 GCA_008636005.1 Striga asiatica | reverse complement strand
GTTTAATTTTTCTTTGAATTAATTCATGCATAATGGTTAATTTAGGAGAAATACTTTGTTGTGTTGAATCAATAATGAGTAGCTAATCCTTTCTGCTAGGGATAAGGGATGATTGTTCTTGATTGATTTCGTTATTATTGGGCTTTAATTTGTTCCTGCTTGTGCGAGTTGCTTTAATTAGGGTTAATTAATTCTTACTTGATAACTTGATATAATCGAAGGGTGACACTTCGATCTGCAATTGGCATCAATTGAATGTTAATTTGTCGAGTTAGGGTTTGTTGGTTCTATATGATTAGTTGATTAAACACCTTCTAGTTGAATTAGCGACTTTTAGAACCGAAAGGGGAGAAGTCGTAGACCGAGGCTCGCATGAGATAGATGATTTCGTAACTGAATAGTCTATAGGTTTTGGATTGAAATACATACTTGCTGATGACCCGTCTCTTGTTACGAAATGTTATTGAGATTGGGATAATTGACATGTGTTGTATGCTCGAGCTAGCTCGTCTATGTTCAATCCCTTGTTACGAAGAGTTATTGGGAGCGAACCGCTAGATGTCTAAGCGAGAGTGTCAATCTCAAACCGAACAATTGATTGCCCGATTTTGCTTAAAACTTGAATAAATTATCCCCGATTTCCTAGCTTCTTTATCGCTTTCTAGTTCGTACTTTAGGTTCATTTTTGTTTGCTGTTGATTTCTTAGTTGATAATATATTCCTCATTTCTGATTAGAGTGTTTAGGTTTTTATTTTCTTTTTGTGTGAAATCAATACCGAAGTTAAAATCCGAACCGCCTTCCTCGAGAGATCGACCCGGAAAACGAATCCTTGATTCGATACTCGGTAAAAATAACAATTTGTGCTACAACAAATTTGGCGCCGTTGCCGGGGAAGGCAAGTAGGATATTTAGTTTTGGTATTGATTTAATTTTCCGTGTTTCTCTTTGTTTTTTGTTTTTGGGATTTTTGTTTTCTCTTTTGTGCATATTTGTTTTTCTTTTTGTCTTCTTTGTTTTTGTCTTCTTTTTCCTTCTTTTTCGTGGCTACGTGTGGTTGTTCTATTTTGATGTGCAGGAGATATGAACTTCAACCGTACTTTTCCCTATCCGCACACCCAACCTTGGGGTTACGAGCCGAGCTATCACACCGGGTACGACAACCAATCATATTCATATTCTTCCGAGCAGTACTGGGATCCGCACACAGTCGAGCAAGCTTATGAGTCCCACAAGTTCAACGAGAAGCTCGACCGTATCTATGAATTCGCGTCATCCCGGTTAGCTCAGGATGAAGAGACCGCAACCCGGTGTAGGCATGCGCATCAGTCACCTCCATACCATGATTCTTGGGACTATGGCCAGACTTGGTCATATCCTTACGAGCAGCAATGGGAGTCTTTACCTGTTGAGCAGTCATGTGAGTCCCTCGAGGACTCATCAGAGTACAATGCCAAGCTCGACCAGGCCCTCGCTCTTTTAGCCTCCCAAGCGGCCCGTAGGAGCAATATTGAGTCCAAAATCGAGAACCTTGTGGACCGCGTGCAAGCATTAGAGGATCGAGTTAACAATGTCACTCCCGAGCCCACCGCTCAAGGCGAATCTATACATAGAGATGAACCTCGGGAGGCTGCTTTGACATACGATGAAAAGCTCGACCTCATCCTTGCTCACGTATCTGCCCAGGCCACTCGAGATGTGGAGATTGAGCTCAGATGTGCTGGACTGGGCACACAAACGGAGATTCTTACAGCACACATCGACTCAATCGAGGCACAAGTCGCCGACCCCCACTTCATGCTTGATACTCAAGCCCGTACGATGAAACAAATGTGTGAGGCCGAAGAAGAAGATGATGAGCTCCAGCCAGACGTTGATGATATTTCAGAAGAGGAGATCCATGGGCTTGATTCTCAAGTCCCACCTCCCACCTTCGAGTTGGAGCATCCTTCTTCGAGGCCGTTGCACTGTGTTACGAAGTGGGGAGAATTCAGTTCGACTTGCTCCACAGATATCCTTATAGTCCCGGAGGTTGACTACAGAGCTCGCATGGGAAAAGCTCTGCGTTTCGAATTGGGGATTGCTCGTGCCCGAGACCACTTCATACAGAACATAGCCACCCGGATCCACCATGCCCGCCTTCTTGCCACCCTTCCCATGCTGCCACTTCTGGAAAATACGAAGGCGTGGCATGATCGCCATTTCTTCTTGGACCCTGGCTGAGTTCCTCGCAGGTTTCGTCAAGCTAATGACGTTAAACAAGCGCTTCTTGGGAGGCAACCCAAGTGATTTATTGCTTTCCTAGATATTTTCTTTATGCTTTTTAGATTTATTCTTTGAATAATGGGAGTTTGGAGTTTCTGTGTTTTTTTTGGCAGGAATGAGTTAGCGAGCTTGAGCAGGACGAACATCGAGGTCCAGAGTGGAGCGTGGACGAGTAGCTCGTATGTGGATGCTTATCTCCTCGAGGCATTTTCGGTTTGCACACCCTTTTTTTCCTTTTATTTTTATCTTTTTTGAGTTGTTCTTTCCTCTGTCTTTGCTTTTGAGTCTTGCGTTGCTGTCGTAGTTGCTAAGTTTGGTTCATCATGTGAGAGTGCTAGGTCCTTTATTTAACTTCCTGTTTCGTGTTGAAGCAATGAGGACATTGCCTCATTTTAAGTGTGGGGGAGTTATTTGGATTTTTGCATGCTTATATGGTGGGCCGGGCTAGTTTAGTTTTTTTGTGTTGTTGAGCATGGTATTGGTGGATTATATGATTTGTTGATGGATGTTTGATGAAATTGGGAAGTTGTGATGACGATTGTGTTGATCATTGCCTCGATATTGCTTGATTGCTTTGAGTAACATTTATTTACCTTGTGAGGTTTTGATCCTTACTCTTTCTTTCTTGTGAGATATTGGTCATATTCTTGAATAATTAGAACTTGCCTTGAGTTTGTTTGAAAGGAATCTATTAGAGTTTGAAATTGCGAATGTGATTGAGGCTTTTTGTTTGAATAGCTCACTTCTGCCTTGTTCTTTGGCCCTATTTATTATTCCACTAGTAGCCCGTTTGAGCTTAAAACCTTTTCTTGTCAACCTGTTGACTGATTTGTGTGATGATTGGGTGATTGGTGGCATTTCTGAATATGGTGGACATTGAGTTGCATTTTGTTTGCTTGACCATTCAAAAGAAAAAAAAACAACATTGAGAGTTCACAAGACGAATCAATGGATTCTGCTCCTCTTACTAGTCGATTCATTTTGACAGGTAATGAGCATTAGGAAACTACTGTAGGAAACTTGGATGACCTCCAATGTTCACACCTACAGAATGTTGTCCTTTTGATTCAATCTTGTTGGGAAAAAGTTACTCTCCAAATAAAATAAAAAAAAAAAAAAGAGAAAAAGAAAAAAATAAGGTTAAGTGATGATGTTGCAACTTGCTCTGAGCATCTATGTGTTGTTTGAGGAATGTTGGTTGGGTAGTAAGTGTGTTGTCATGATTATTCTGGTTGAGTAGCGGAGAACTCGAGTAATCTATTTGCTCGAGAATTGTGATTGTGTATTTGAGCTTCTTTTCCTTTATATATCCTTACCTTGAACCAAATAGCCTACATTACAACCCGTGAAGTCCTCTTGATCCGCAAGTTTTGAGCTTTGGTTGTTTCTGAGTAATTTAAACGATTGGCAAGCATATGTTGAAACTTGAATATTGACCAATCTGAGAGAACCTATCATATATTCATGTAAAAGAATGAGTGAGGCATACACTAATATTTCTGTATTTGAAAGTTTGTCATTTTGAGGCCAAGTTGATATTTGAGGCATATGGTCATACAATCGTTGGAATTCAACCCGGTTGAGTTAAATATTTCTGAGGCTCTTCTTGTATGAAATCGATATCCATGTTCGTGTCTTGTTTTCTTTTCTTTTGTTTTTGTTCGGGACGAACAAAGGTTTAAGTGCGGGGGAGTTGTTTGTCCCATTTTTGTTGCGTTTTTCGTTGTTATTTTGTCCCTCATATTGAGTCATTTAGATGGTTTTAGGATCATTTTGTCATTTATTATGTGTTTTGCGTTCATTTGAGTGTTGCGATGTTTTCCGTTTGTTTTCCGGTCTTTTTCTGTTCTCTTTTCGTTTTTGGTGTGTAGTTTGAAGACCTTGGGAAAACAGGTTTTCGAGAATCTTGTGGGGAAGCTGACACCATTAGATAGAGGGGTTCGTTAGCGACACGTAGGAAAAAACGGAACTCAATTCTGAGTTAAAACGAACCCAACGAGCAAAAATCGTAAGATGGTGCAGTGCAGATTTTGGTCTTCGCGGCCGCGACCCTTTCTTCGCCGCGGCCGCGGCGAAGAAGAGCTGCCAGGTCCCAAATTTCTGCAATGAAAATCCCGCGGCCTCGGAGCTCTCCGCGGCCGTGGAGGGCGCGTTTCAACCTTTAAAACCCAATTTCTGCGATTTTTGACGGGGGAGAAAAGGGGGGTGCGATTGGGGATGCCCTAGCCTGAAAAACTTCCTCTCCATTCTCCATCTTCTTCTTCTTCTTCCTCCTTTTCTTCTTCTTCTTCTTCTTCTTCTTCTTCTTCTTCTTCTTCTTCTTCTTCTTCTTCCACCACTTTATTTTATTTTCTTTCAAGGATTAAGCTTGTATTATGGATTCAACTCTTGGACTTGGATTGATTGTAAGTTTAATTTTTCTTTGAATTAATTCATGCATAATGGTTAATTTAGGAGAAATACTTTGTTGTGTTGAATCAATAATGAGTAGCTAATCCTTTCTGCTAGGGATAAGGGATGATTGTTCTTGATTGATTTCGTTATTATTGGGCTTTAATTTGTTCCTGCTTGTGCGAGTTGCTTTAATTAGGGATAATTAATTCTTACTTGATAACTTGATATAATTAAAGGGTGACACTTCGATCTTGCAATTGGTATCAATTGAATGTTAATTTGTCGAGTTAGGGTTTGTTGGTTCTATATGATTAGTTGATTAAACACGTTCTAGTTGAATTAGCGACTTTTAGAACCGAAAGGGGAGAAGTCGTAGACCGAGGCTCGCATGAGATAGATGATTTCGTAACTGAATAGTCTATAGGTTTTGGATTGAAATACATACTTGCCGATGACCCGTCTCTTGTTACGAAAAGTTATTGAGATTGGGATAATTGACATGTGTTGTATGCTCGAGCTAGCTCGTCTATGTTCAATCCCTTGTTACTAAGAGTTATTGGGAGCGAACCGCTAGATGTCTAAGCGAGAGTGTCAATCTCAAACCGAACAATTGATTGCCCGATTTTGCTTAGAACTTGAATAAATTATCCCCGATTTCCTAGCTTCTTTATCGCTTTCTAGTTCGTACTTTAGGTTCATTTTTGTTTGCTGTTGATTTCTTAGTTGATAATATATTCCTCATTTCTAATTAGAGTGTTTAGGTTTTTATTTTCTTTTTGTGTGAAATCAATACCGAAGTTAAAATCCGAACCGCCTTCCTCGAGAGATCGACCCGGGAAACGAATCCTTGATTCGGTACTCGGTAAAAATAACAATTTGTGCTACAACACTCCTCATCATCATCTCGATCACTCCGCTCCACTGAATCCTCCCGACACCTTCCTTTGCCCTTCCCCTTCGCCTTGTCTTTATATACGAACTTCTTAACATACCCTGCCCTGATAAGGCGCTCGATCTCATCTTTGAGGTGTCTGCACTTCTCTGTTGTATGCCCATAATCTTTATGAAAACGACAATACTTTCCCGACCTAGGTTGCGTTGGGCCCTCACGCCTCGACTTCGGCCACGTCACGTCCTTATTCTCGATCTTCTTCTCAATAGCCACCAACACCTCCCCCATCTTTGCATTAAGGGGCGTAAAGTTATGGAACCGCTTCCCTCCCAACACTGGTCGATCTTTCCACCGGTCCTCTCGCCCTCGATCAACCCTGCCACGCCCCTCTCTCCTGGGCGATCTCCTACCTGGTGACGCCTTTCAAGGTGAGCTCGCCCTTCCTTTCTTCGGCTCCGGCCTGGCCAACTCCTCCAACTTAGCGAACTCCGCCTTCGTCTCTTCCAGGTTAATATATTTCTTACACCTTTTCAGCACATCATCATACGTCCGAGCAGGGGTTTTGGCTAAAGATGTTCGACAGGGCCCTGCTCGCAAACTCCGTATCAACCCCCCAACCTTCACCTCGTCCGAGGCCGTGGGGATCTCCAAACAAGTTTGGTTGTATCGCGCAACATACTTACGCAACGATTCTTTCTCCCCTTTCCTCATGGCCATCAACGTCAAATAGGTTTTCTCCTGCGCCACCGCACTCGCGTACTGGGTCATCAGCTTTTCCGCGAAATCGTCAAAGTCCTTGATCAATCCATGAGGGAGCTGCTGAAACCAATCGAGCGCACCTCCCCTCAAGGTCGACAAGAATGCCCTGCAGCTAACAGAATCAGAATAACCATGTAACACAACCAAATTCTCAAACGCCCTTACATGCCTCGACGGGTCAGTGGTCCCATCGAACATCAAACTCATGTCTCTAAAATTCGCAGGTAGTGGTGCGACCAATATATCCCTCGAGAATGGATGTCCTCGAGCACGCCTTTCAGGTCGACCATCCATCTTAGTTTGCATCTGCCTCACTTGTTCCGCGAGCCTCTCCACCTCACGATCTCGCGGGGCTCCATGTCCTCCATAGCTAGACACGTCCTCATCCACCATCGTTGGTCCAGCAGCCACTCGCGAAAGGCTTTGAGTGACCTGCTGAACCGCTTGTGCCCCTGCATTCGCCACCATTTGCTGCATCTCCTGCCTGGTCATCACCACCTGCTGACCGGGGAGCGGCTCCTCCACTGGTGGTGGTACTGCTCCTTGCACCGCCACTCCTTGCTGCAGCGTCACGGCCAGATCTGGTTGCAGCGGCGTTGGGGTCGCCGCTCCTTGAGCTGTACGAATCTCCTGGGCCCAGATTGAGCCCACGTCAGCCTATGGTTGCACCGGCGTGACTCCTACACCTTGGGGAACGGGCATCGGAGTCACCGGTGTACGCAAGGGTCCGGAGAAGCCCAGAGGGGGGCCTTCTCCAAACGGCCTCGTCATCGTCCACGCATCGTCGAACGACGCTTGCAAATCTCTCCTAGGAATTCCGTCCGCCATAGCCACCGAGCTTCGGAAATCTCAGCATACCACTTTTTGAACGAAAGTCCCACAGACGGCGCCAAATGGTAACACAAAACACTCCGACCGGCTTGAAATCAGCTTGCCCCCTTCTTCCTCGCCGGTAGAATGCCGCGTTCCTGCACAAAACTCTCACACCGGAGGGGTTTTCCGGTGAAGAGCCTCCGATGCTTAAGTCAGTATGTGTTTGTTCAATTTTCCAAAGTAAAGAATGGATAAATCGTAGGCTACAAGAAAAGACCCACTCCCATATATATAGGAGCGAGATACCTGCCATAAAAACTGCCCGGCTTTTGGTGAGCTGTCCTGCCCGTACTACCCGTCCTTACACACATAGTGTGCGTGTGTCAGAGATGTCAGGGGTGGTTTTCGCCACTATCATTCTGCACCAATATATTCTCGCCACGTGTCCCTCTGAGCTGAGGGAGATTATTCTCCTGCGCAGGCCGTTGGGATCTTCTAACGTCATCCACGCGTCTTCTCGCGTTCAAGCCACGCTCTAGACTACTCTTCACCTGCTGACTGCTCGATCTCCTCCCTTTTGGTCGATCCTCGACCAGTTCTGCTATTCTGCTCGATCTCCCCCCTTTTGGTCGATCTTCGACCAGTTCTGCTATTCTGCTCGATCTCCTTCTACCCATCCGATTTTCTCTATTTCGAGGTTGCTCGACCGATGATGCAAACCGGTCTATTCCTCAGCTATATAATATCCCATATCACCTATAATTCACGCAACTCGCATAGATTGAACAAAACACATTCCCCATTATTCAAAACAAGAATCAAAATCCCTAACCCTAGGTGAATGGATTACCTCATGCTTAGATTCAATTTCATGTTAAACAGAATTAAGAACATAAAACTAATCAACAATAATAAAATAGAATTGAAAAACTTACAATCGGATTAAGAGTTGCAAGATTTCAATCCAAATATCTTTGTGTCCAACAATTCAAGCATGAGAGAAAAAAAAAGGAAAAGCGGAGAAATTTATCCCAACAATATTGAGTTTTAGAGAGAAAAATTGAAAGGAACGATATTGGGCGTTTTTCCTTAGGCCTGAGGGGTCGTTTTTATATATAGAGCTCGAAAAACGGAGCTAAAACGAGTAAAAACAGAGAAAAATAAAAACAAGGTCGANGTCGCGGGCGCAGCCGCAGGTCGCGACCGGGGCTGCACTGCATCATTTTGCGTTTTCACCTCGTTTGAGCTCGTCTGAACTCGTAATTGAGTTCCGTTTTTTCCTACGCGTCGCTAACGAACCCTTCTATGCAATTATGCTCTCGAAACCAATTTTTCCTGAAGAGAAAATTCGCCCAAAGCTCCCGACCTACACACCAAAAACGACAAAACACAAAGAAGACCGAAAAAACAAACAAAAAACGCCTAAAGACTCAAAATGAAGGAAAACACATAATAAAATACGAAACGGACCAAAAACGAAAGAAACGACCTAAAATGGGGGAAAGAAAAGCAGAACGAGCACGAAAAATGCAATAAAAATGGGACAAACAACTCCCCCTAACTTAAACCTTTGTTCGTCCCGAACAAAAAGAAAAGAAAAGAAAAGACACAAAACTAAAATCGAGCATGGACATCAGTCATTAACAAGATAAGCTTCAAAATGTTCAACTTCAACAGCAAGCATTCAAATGGCATATACGATCATTACACAACTACATGGCTTGATCACTATATTTCGACATGGCGTTCTCTCATGTATGAGAATATATATATGTGCCTCACTCGAATTCTTATACAGATAAAGATGGATGCACTCAAATTGGTCGATAACAAGTTCAATCATATACTTGCCCATTGTCTAACTTCTCCTCTAAACCAATCAAAATCGAAACTAATGCATTAAAAGGTCTTTTCGGGTTGTAATGAAGGCTCTTTGGACAGGTAGGATAAATATAGGCTAAGTGGCTCGAATTCATTGCATAACTCAAACACCTTACCCCAAGAATCATACACTCAGCCAGTTGTTCAAACATACCGGATCGTCCCCCACACTTCTCCTAAAACCACATGCTTCACCCATTTTATTTCTATCTTTTTTCTTTTTTTTTTTTCTTTGTGTAAACCTTATTGGACATTTTATAATCCATTCGGCTACATTTTTTTTCTCTTTTTTTTTTCTTTCTTTTTTTTAATAAACATAAAAACAATTCAACAAATAATTCCAACAATCATCCTTTCCAAAACTTAACCCGCAACTCCAACAACGTCATCATCACGAGGTTATCAACAAAAATCAAAATAAGACTAAAAAAGGGGGAGACTAGGGAATAATTTGCAGAGAAAGAAAAAGATAGAATACAATAAACGCCTTAATCATATACACAGGTAGATATACGAATGCCGATCAAACAAGAGCACGACCAATGTATCTCAAGAAACAAATAAGGCTCAAACCTCACTAGGTAGATATACGAATGCCGATCAAAGTAATCGACCAAGCATTTCATCACGGTATGCCGCATATGACCAACATCACAGCTTTCATCGAATTTATCAAACAAGTCTTAACTTGTAACACCCCGCTCATCAGAGTAACTTTTTCGCAACTTTTACTTCGAAAATACTTATAACTCTTTCGAAATATTTTGCGACTAACTCGAGATGCTACTCAAACTCATCTTCTTGAAAATCTGTTTATTTTTAAACTTTTTGTCTAATACTTCTCTAGACATAAAGAAAACAGATTTTCTTTAAACTTGCATTTAACTGTACCATATTCATACTTCTCGAAATGGTAAAAACTTGAAATATGAAATTTATTAAAAATGCAAGTTCAATACTTAATGTGCATAGCGGAAATACTTAAAAACGTGGTTTATTATACAGACATATCAAATACTTAGTAAATGTCCACATGAAATAAGTGCACGACCATCACCACCACATCTCGAGCTCACACCTCCGCACCGACCCTGTTACCTGAAAAACACAATGGGGGTGAGTACTGATCCTCTTGTACCCCAAAATCACCCATACTAAAGTAAACAGAAATAATAATACAATATCATGATCTTTGGTATATATCTGGACTGGAAATCTGTTCCAGTAACTTAAACTGAATCTGGCCGATATCTGATCGGATACTTGTGCACAATCTGATGGATATTTCTCAAGGCAACTGAAACGGCCTCCATAAGAACTTAGGATATACTCTGAGACAACTGAATGCCTCCTCATCCCAAGCGTATAAACTTAAACTGTATACATACCTCGGACATGATATCAATATTATACTCAATGTAATACCCAGTCTGGGTCCCCACCTTTCTCCTTTGAAAAATCTTAAGTGTTGATCTCGAGTAGCTAACTCCTCAAGCTACATAAAAATATATAAACAAATATACTAAGTACTATGCTCGTATACTCAATAAGATGCTCGGATTCTCAACTCTTTCGGATAACTCATCCAAATCTTATAAAATTTCAATATTCATGCTATTGCTCAAACTTAACTTTTCTTGATCTTTTACTCAATCAAATACTTAACTCATCATATATCATATCTCCCAAATTTTAGATATTGACTTATTCTAAATTTTCATTTAATTAACTTGAAAGTGAAAATAAACTCAAGTCATACTTCAACTTTTAATCATAACATTTAATCATGATATTAATATGGCATACTTAATACAATCTTTATAAGATTATATTCTCAACATATTAAACTAAAACTTTACCAAATTGTTCATCTGTAATATCCCATTCAGTAATTAATAAAAGTAATTATTCTAAGTATGAACTAGTTACTTTTATTAATGCTCGTTCCTAGTTTCGAGCCAGTTATTAAGTTATTCAGTTAAAAATTCGACTTTAAGTCGAAAGTATTCTCGGTTCAATGTTATTCAGTACTCGAGCCAGTTCATTAAGTAATTCCGGTCTGTTTATTTTTAGAAATGGACTTTATTAGTAGGGATTAATTATTTCGAGTTACTCGACAAGTTTTCTGATTAATTAGACATGAGTGTCTAATTATTCTAGATAATTAATTTATTTAGACAGTTGGTCTATTTAATTAAATTCAAAGGTTAGCTGAGATAATAGAATATTTGTTTCAGTATAGTGAGATGTTATTATTTTAAGCATTTCCGGAATGGTCGATTTTATATTTCTCGACTTATTAGTATTTATCGAGATCAAGATAAGCCTTATATTTTCAGCTTATAAACTATATTTTCGGTCATGTTAAGAAAAGTATCCGGACAGATATACTAATTAATGTTTTAAATTTTCTTCAATTCAGTTCTAAGTATAATTATGGCAATTTGTGTTATTTAAAAATTCTAATAAATTTTGATTGATTATGGGTAATGATTCTAATAATTTAGCATGACTATCAGATGTTTAATGATTCATTAAATAGTTTAGTTGATTTTCGTAGTGTGCTTAAGACATATTCTAGCTGAAATTGTCCGAACACGTTACATAATCATCTGTGAGGTCATTTGTTATCATATCTAATAGTTATTGTTCCAGCTCAAATGAGATAAATTGAGGTCGATAGCATGCGGAGATGTATAGATTTTTCCAGCTCATATTAGTTGCTGTAACACGCCACTATTCTATAGTGATTCATTAGCAATTGATTTTCTTTGAATCATCTTAAATTTTTCACGCCTCATTATGTGTAGTGGGTTGGGATAAAGACTAGTATTATTTTTTTTTATTCTTCTCCATTCTATAGTATATGTTATTTTTTTAATAGCTAAGATAGCTATATTATATATATTGTATTTTAGTTAGCGTGGATAAGGGGTTCTATCATAGCTAATAGATAAGAGGTGGATTTCAGTGGGTGACTAAGCAAATAAATTGACACTAAGGTTGATTAATAGAATTAGTGTCCTTAGAAAATTTAATTATAAGATCACCACCTCTTAAATCCATATATATATATAATTAGTCTCGGTTGAGAAATGGTATTACTCCATTTTACTTATAAAAATTAGCGTAAGCCATTACTCATATGGAGAGAAGCCGTGAGGGTATGTCCAGCATCTTAAAGAGTGTTATTGCCGAGAGTAATTTTCTATATCCTACATATGTGTGTTATTGTCAATGAAGAAAACGGACAGCAAATTTTTAGTTTTCTCTCCATCCAGTCATTTCCACGAGCATATGTTCATGCGGCAACTTCGGGAACCCCGTCAGCTCTCGTTAAGAGGGCCTAATATTTACGAAAATGCGTTCGTGAAAGCTTGAGAAGAGGAGACGCCGGTAGATGTGTTTATTTCGCATTTCGATGTCCCGAGCATTTATTTAGAAGAACCCAAAGTTGACGTATAAATAGTAGATAATGATCGAATTGTCGAGGACGAGTACGAGCATTCGAGGCTTCGTTTTTCTCGATTCTTTCCGTTTCTCGTATATTCAAGAGGAGGTATAAGCTTAATTATCTTTTTATGAGTTTAGATAGAAGGATTAATTAAATTTATTATAATTGTGAGATAAATATATGAATTAAGAAAATTCATGAGATTGAGTTATTTTAGTAACATTGAGTTTAGAGAATTTGTTTTTAATTCAAGTTAAATTGAGTAGTAGAAAAAGGTTCCGGTTCGATTAAGCGGAGAAAATTATCCTAACAATATTGAGTTTTTGGAGAGAAAAAATGAAGGAAAAAAGTTTTTGGAATTGTTCTTTAGGTCTGGGGGGTCGTTTTGATATATAGAGCACGAAAAACAGAGCTAAAACGAGAAAAAACGAGCAAAATAGAAAAACAGGGCCGACTCAATCGCGACTCGCGAGTCGTCTGGGTCGCTGGGCTGGACGCAGGGCGTGCGCGCGCACAGGGCAGGTCACGAGTCGTGGAAACAGGTCGCGGGTCGCGAAAAGCTGGGCGTCCTTCTCTATTTTTCTCGCAGGTCGCGAGTTTGGGTCGCGGGTCGTGCGCGTCTGGGCCTGGGCGTGGGGGTGCGGTCGCGGGTCGCGGGTGCAGTTGCGGGTCGCGACTGGGTTGCACTGCGTCATTTTGCGTTTTCGCCTCGTTTGAGCTCGTCCGAACTCGGAATTGAGTTCCGTTTTTTCCTACGCGTCGCTAATGAAACCCTTTATCCAATTATGCTCTCGAAACAAATTTTTTCTGAAGATAAAATTAGGCCGAAGCTCCCAACCTACACACCAAAAACGACAAAACACAAAAAAGACCGAAAAAACAAACGAAGAATACCTAAAGACTCAAAGAAAAACACATAATAAAACACGAAACGGACTAAAAATGAAAGAAACGGCCTAAAATGGGGGAAAAGAAAAGCAAAACGAGTACGAAAAATGCAATAAAAATGGGACAAACAGGGTGGCAAGAAGGCTGGCACGGTGGATCCGGGTGGCTATGTTCTGGATGAACCAGGTACGGGCACGAGCAATCCTTAATTTTCGTCACAGAGCTTTTTCTACTGAGCTCTGTCGTCAACCTCCGGAATTACAAGCACATCAGTGGAGCAAGTCGAGCTGAATCCTACTCACTTCGTAACATAGTGCAATGGCCTCGAAGACGGAAACTCCAACTCAGAGCTGGGAGGAGGGACTAGAGAATCTGTGAATTCTTAATCAAGCCCATGGACCTCCTCCTCTGATGTATCATTCCCGTCTCTTGGGAGCGCATCATCTTCTTCTTCGGCCTCACACATTTGCTTCAGAATATGAGCTTGAGCATCAAGAATAAGGTGGGGTCCGTCGACTTGTGCCTAGATTGAGTCGATATGAGCTGTAAAAGTCTCCATTTGTGCGCTCAGTCGAGCACATCCGAGCTCAATCTCCTCATCCTGAGTTGTTTGGGCAGACATGCGAGCAATATTGAGGCCGAGTTTTTCAGCAAACGTCAAAGTATCCTCCCGAAGTTCATTCTTATGTGTAGATTCGCCTTGAGCGGTGGGCTCATGAGAGAAATTGTTAACTCGATCCTCCAGGGCTTGCATGCGCTCCACTAGGTTCTCGATTCTGGACTCAAGATTGCTCCTACGGGCTGCCTGGGATGCCAAAAGAGCGAGAGCCTGATCAAGCTTTGCATTGTACTATGAGGAGTCCTCGAGGGACTCACATGACTGCTCGAACCGGCGCAAGCATTCGAGGAGGTGACTGAGTAATCGTGTTCATGTGATTACTCAGACGGGCACACCGCGCAACGGGGTCTCTTCTTCCTGAGCTAACCGGGATGTTGCAAAAACATAGATACGGTCGAGCTTCTCGTTAAACTCGTGGGACTCATAATATTGCTTGACTGGGAAGGGGTCCCAGAGCTGCTCAGAAGAGTATGGATATGATTGGTAGTGGTACCCGGCGGAATAGCTTGGCTCGTTAACCCAAGATTGAGTGTTCGGTAAAGGGAACACATGGTTGAAGTTCATAATACCTGCACACCAAAACAGAACAACCACACGTAGCCATGAAAAGAAAGAAAAAAAAGAGACAAAAACAAAAAAGACAAAAACAAAAACAAAGATGCAGAACAAGAACACAAACGAGAAAAGCACAAAATAAAGAGAAACACAGAAATTAAAATCAACACCAAAACTAAATATCCTACTTGCCTTTCCCGGCAATGGCGCCAAATTTGTTGTAGCAAATTATTTTATTACCGTGTACCGAATCGAATGATCCGTTCCCCGGGTTGATCTCTCGAGGAAGGCAGTTCGGAATCTAGAATTGGCGTCGATCACACACGAAAGCAAAATAAATCCTAAAACTTCACGCGCGTGAGATTTGACACGGGGCCTTGTGCCACGTCTGCCTTAGCGCCGCTATACCCTGTATCTAGCGTGTGATCATGAGGATGGTCCGAGCCAATAGCCATGCATGGCCGATGCGAAGACCACCATTAGGACGAGATCCCGAGCTCCCTTAGGACTGTTTTGCTTTCCTCTTTTCGAGACTTTTGAGTGACCAACCGACTTGTCATTGGCCTCGTATTTATTTATTTTGTGAATGAGGAACCGAATTGTGGTTGCCCATTACGCTTTTGTAAGCCGTTTACCGGTTGTCTGAACTCAGTTTTGATCTATATATTTACATTTAACGATAAATAAAAAATCCTAAACACTCTAATCATAATTAGGGTTTGAACTATCAACTAGGAAATAACAGAAAAGGCATAAAACATAAATTAACTCAAAAACATGAAACAAACAATGATAAACAAGCTAGGGAATCGGGGACATTTGTTTCAGTTTGAATTGCAGTTAACGAGTAAGTGATTGTTCGGTTAAATGATTCGAGTAGAGATTCATCCTCAATAACTTTTCGTAACAAGAGAACAAACGTGAACGGAAAATAAACGATTCATTTAACACCTAGGCAATACAGTTACGAACAAGCCTAGTTTATACGAGCTTAGATCGATCGGCTCCTCCCCTTTCGGTTCGAAGAGCCGATTAAATTATTCTAGAAGATGGTTAGTCAACTAGTCCATTTAGAATTAACAACGCGAGAACGAACCAAATTCAATTGAAAATCAATTGGAGATTGAAGTGTCACCCTTCAACAATTCTTAACATTCAAGCATAATCATCGAAAACCCTATTTAAGAATAAGTCGTATGAATTGAACAATCAACAAAGACAATAATCACAAACGAAACCAATACATCATCTGCTAAAGCGCGAGGTATTTCATTCCAGAGGCCTAATTCGAAGGGTTGTTGCCCTCCTATTTAGTGTTATATACTGAAATCTTGGCTTTGCATGTTATTACACATTTTCCCTTTATGAATGAGAATCATGTTAGATTAAAAAAGTTCTACGTTATGTTGTTTTGCACTTAGATGGAGTGGGTCGTCATTGGGCGAACCGAAGATCACTCTATCAGTTACTTGCGAACAAGAATAGTTGTTCACAACCTAGATGGACATGAACATCCTATTCGAACGGTTGTAGCGTCAACTGTACAATTTGTTTTGACTGATTAGTTGCACTAGTACATTTATGTATTGAACAAGATCCCAGAGAGGAGAAGTTCATTTTATACTGATCGTCGTAAATGAACTAGGCCTCGGTTAATTACTGCATTCTCTTAACCCGTAAGATTTTAAATAGGCAGATATTTATAGTATATATTACTTTGATTCACTTTGGTGAGGTTCAGTTCACTGGATCAATAATCCGACTATTTTGGGTGATATTATTATATATAAGATGTGTTGGTAGGATATTTACGGTCACCATGTGCGTTAGTTTGATGATGTCCCCAGAGTGAGTTCATGAAGGATTGTTATGCTAAACCCTACAGGTGGATTAAGTTCCAGCATAATAAGAATGTGATGAACGAACGCTAGATTCGGTGAAATAATAATAAATTAATTAATTCTTGATTGTCAGTAATTAAATTAATTAATGAACATTATATCTTAAACGTGGGGAGGTAAATCGAGTAATTATTGTTGGAGTCTCAAATTTAATTTGAGCTAGGAAAAGGGAGTGCAATAATATAATGTTGGTGGCCCATTAATATTATTTAATTAATTAGAGGAGTGGGCTTGGCCCACAGTTAGTCTAATTAATTAAGAAACCCTATTCCTAATCTCCTAAGGGTCTCTACTGTAGCTCTATATATACATTATTAAGCTCATGAGAAGAGAAGACATCTGTCATAATACAAACACACGCCCCACGCCCCTCTCTCTCTCTAGATCTCATTCGAGCTTTATCTTCTTCTTGTTGCTTCACTGATATAAGTTGAAGAAGGGTGTATTGAGTAATATAGTAGAACATCTGTAGGTAAACTGGGACAAAATATATTTTATCCTACAAAACTAACCGGAGATCCGATTGAGGAGTGCAGCATACCCAGACGACCGTCTCGACGAGATCTTTCCATCGCCGTTGTCCGCCGCTGTCCGCCGCCGCACGCGCCCTCACGCACCGCCGGAAGCTCCCTGACTGCAAGATTCGTCTTCATCTGTTTGCACCCGTTTGATTCGATTTTGATCTGATCTTGTTCGTGCAACCCAAGACGTGATTTGATATCAACCGTTCGTGGTCAACCTGATCTACATAAATTTTAAGCCGTAAGTTCTCTACGTCAAACCTTTAGATCCGCTGCGCATAGGTTTACGTTTGTTATAGAATTCGTGACTTGTACATAATGAGATCCTCATAGATCCTAACACCCTATCCCTAGCAATTGGGTTTAGCCACTCATATTCAATCAACACCATCAACCACAACAATCAAAGCAATCATATTCATGGATTAAATGAATAGATAACTTACAACTAAAATGGAATTAAGAGCTGAATCTGAAATACAAGATTACTCCAAAAGTAATGAAGAAATCCAAGTGAAAAACAAGATCAAGATGGTGTTCTTAGGGTAAGAGAAGGGGATAAATGGGGTTTTGGAGGATTTTTTAGGTCTGGGAACGAGTCCCAATGCAAAGTACTCGAAGAAACAAACAAAATCTCACTTTTAAAAATTTGGTCGCGACCTCCGCTACCACGGAAAGCTCCGAGGTCGTTAGATTTCAGCTGTAGAAGGGCTACGCGGCCGCGGGATTCCTCCGTTACCCGCGGTGAAGAAAACTGGGTTGTTGCGCGCGGCTTTATGTTTCGGGCTCGTTTGAGCTCATCCGAACTCAGAATTGAGTTCTGTTTTCTCCTACGCATCACTAACGAACCCATCTATCTAATTATTCTCTCGAACCCAATTTTTCTTGAAGAGAAAATTCACCCGAAGCTCCCGACCTACACACCAGAAACGACAAAACACGAAGAAAACCGAAAAAACAAACGAAAAAACACCTGAA
The DNA here is from genome assembly GCA_008636005.1 of Striga asiatica. Classification (NCBI taxonomy): domain Eukaryota; kingdom Viridiplantae; phylum Streptophyta; class Magnoliopsida; order Lamiales; family Orobanchaceae; genus Striga; species Striga asiatica. The sequence goes on along the minus strand of BKCP01006715.1, from coordinate 43,252 downwards.
GACTCAAAATGAAGGAAAACACAGAATAAATCACGAAATGGACTAAAAACGAAAGAAACAATCTAAAACGGGGGAAAAAGAAAAACAAAACACGCACAAAAAATGCAACAAAAATGGGACAAATAGCTACATGAGCCAAGGGGTTTAGTATTCCTTCAATAAATGCTCATTTTATTTGTTTAATTTCTGCTGCGTTTCACCCCGTACGGTAAAGCGAACCCAACAATTTTGTCGAAGGCTGATAAAATTTCATTCATTCATAAGACATTCACTACACGTACGTATTAATTTTCATCTGTTACATCCTTTCTCATTTTGAAATTTTAGAGATGAAACCAACTAGTTGTGGAAGGTTGCTACAATATCGCTTTACGCTGGACATAAAACAAATGCACAATGAAGGAGCACGGTTGGTAACTTATTATTAACGTTTACCATATTATTAAATAACAGCCATAGATAAATAAATTTAAATCTGCGACCTTATTTTTTAAATGATATCATTTCATATAGTCGATTCCAATGCCTTTCTAGAGGTCAGATATCAAAGGCAATGATAACAACACTATTGCAGTTTTGCAAGTTGGTAATGCTCGATAAGAAGTTGAAATAGTTCACACTGAAAAAAAAAATTTGTGGTGGTACGAGGGAATTTCTTCATGACAACGACATTTTCAAAGGGTGCATGTTCACCCTCATTCTCAATGACATGATTACTACAGAGGTTAAAAAATATTATGGTTGTTATGATGCAACTTTGTTATATCTATCTTCTGTGTTGTCAGAACTTATGGTTTGTTTCTAATAGTGAAATGAACTTCACCCGGGATCCTTCTGTTGGTATATGTGTCCTAGAGACAATCTTTTTAAGGACATATATACATGATCACATTAATAATTATATTGCATTATAATTATGGTATTGCAATTGATTAAATAATTGTTTGATTGTTTGAAATTTACTAATTAATTGCTCCCTTGAGTTAATACTGTCATTAGCAGAGTGAGGTGTTGATTGATAAGGTATAACTCTCAAATCGCCTCAATCGATGATCATTAAGAAAGAGATATTAATCACATGCGATAGATTGACATGTGGTCTGCATCATATTCTTGGAGAATATAGTCTGTCTCACTACTATGAATAATTGTTATTCGTGATGGACACATGGATACTTTGGAGAGTATTGGCATACCCTACCGATAAACCATTTGTTTATGTGTCTATCGGAGTATCGGTGTGTGGAATGGTGTAATAGTCCTTTGACTTGAGGACAATACGCAATTCATGTATAGAGTGATTTACTTAGACCTAGTCCAACGCTTACGCCCTTATGGGTAGACACGGGCTTGTATTGGGTAGATCACGATATACATGGAATTGGTAGTTGAGTTAAGATAGAATTCATTCCTCGAATATAGTTTCGAGAGAACACTCGTTTTCTCTATATTGGGTTGATAAAGTCATTGACCAATGCACGTGATTATATTTGAAATGGTGTTCAAATATAATTAATTAAAGTCAACCAGTAAGATGAGATAAAATGATTAAGCTGTTTGGGTAGACACATGCTCATGTCCTAAGCTTAATCGAGTGGGTCGTGAATGAAGGGACCGTATCATCATTGAGTTCTAGACTAAAGGTTTGTTTGCTTTGTCTACGTAACGTACTTCATATTTTGAGTTCGTCCTTCGACGCAGTCTAGGAGTTTCGTAAGGATCATAAATTAGATTTATGTTAATATATGAAGGCCTATAGGGTCACACAATAAGCAATCAGTTTTCCGGCTAAGAGTGAATCGAGAGTGTTAAATATTCAATTGGATTGGAATATTTATGAGCATTGAAATTATTTTCTATTTGATAGAAAATATTTAATTAAGTTAAATTAGATTTATACTTAATTAAATTGTTATTGGATTGAGTCCAATTACCTATTGGGCCATAGGATCTCCTACGGTCCATATAATTAGGTTTGACCTAATTATAAATAGGTAATTATCTCTTCGTATTCTTCATCAGATTAGATCATAAGAGAAGAAGAGATACATCATGAAATAAAACTCTCTAGCCTTCTGACTGAGGATTCCTAGCTTCTTCATCAGAAAGGATTCATTGACGTTGGATCGTGCACCGAGAAACTGGATTGCGTGGATACCATAGTTGAAGACAAAGCTTAAGCTGTAAGTTTTGGTTAATTATTCACGTGATCTAGGATCATATCGAATAGCTGTAGTCGGATTTTCATTTTGGTAAGAAAATTTTAAAATTTCGTTGTGCGTACGCTAAGTTCGTACGTCTAAAATCCAACACCTTCTACCTTGGACATTCTCATACCTGCAAGAACTCAATGCCGGGAGGGGTCTCGACGTCGAGCCTCTGATGCCTAAGTCAGCAGTTGCCAGAGATAAAGTGCAATATGAGAGTATAGTAGTGAATGTAGAGAAAATGTGTTTTTGTGATGTCTTATGCCCCTTTTATAAGGGAGGTGTACATTAGTGCCCAAGTTTGGCTTGAACAATGTCATTATGACATATGTCCTACCCCATGTGCATATTTATTTCCCAGTATATTGCTTTTTATCTATTAAAATCGGTCTAGTATGATATTCCATGTCAATTTGATATGATGAAGATAACAAGTTGTTTTATTGTTGCTTGACTTTTGATGTCTGTTTGGTGTACTTGGCCATGATTTGGATGTTCTGCGGGATTGCCTTTTTGCTAAAGAGGTGTGGTCCCGGTTTCTCTCGGATGCGAATGTGGGGGACTTTTTTCACCAACCACTTCGAACTTGGCTATGGATAAACATGTCGACGGTAAGGCGTGGACCTCGTACCAATTGGAATGGAATTTTTCCCCTTGCTGCTGTATGTGGAGGTGGCGCAATGACCGAGTCTTTAATCTCTGCATTTCTAGCTGCGAGACTCGTAGCCAGGAGATCTTACGACGGGCAGATTCTTACTCTCGAGTGGCCGCCGCCTGTCTTCAAGTTGGTGCAACAGTACATGTTATGCGACTGATTCGTTAGACCCCGCCAGCATCGGGGTGGATCAAAGTGAACTCCGATGGAACAGTTTATAACACCACGGGCTTGAGTAGTGCTGGCGGGCTGCTTCACGACGAGCTCGGTGGATGGGTCAGGGGATTCCTTATGAATATTGGGTATACCACCATTACGGGCGCCGAGCTTTGGGGTATGTTTCAAGGGCTGCAATTGGCTTGGGACTTGGGAATTCGTCAAGTAATCGCTTAAGTTGATAGCTTATGTGTGACGAAAATGATCCTTGGACCCGAAGATAGATTTGGAGCTAATGATGCGTTAGTCCGGGCCATACGCAGTTTGATTCAAAAGGAATGGAGCGTGCGGATCCATCACGTACATAGGGAAGCCAACTACGCGGCTGACTTTCTGACGAGCTTGGCTTCTTCTTCCCTCTTGGTTTGCATTATCTGGCTTCTCCTCCCACAGGCTTGGGCGCCTGGCTTGACCATGATCTTATCGGGGTGTCCTATCCTCGACGGGTTCTAATCTCCTCAACCTCCTAGGCCTTTGGCCCCTTCATTGTACCGAAANCAATCGTTATAACCTATAAGAAATACCACTTATAAAATATTTCTTGAACAATCATATTTGTTTTAATTTTTGTTATAAATAAACAACAAAATTCTCAACATAATATAAGATTCGTCAGTTTATTGATTACAATATTCATTAAAATAAAAAATAGTCCGTGCACAACACAACCATAATCCAGCTTGTAAAAAACATAAAGAAACTAGAGAATACAATTTGTTTTGTTTTGATAGGAAAAAGAAAATAAATTAGTTTCTGTTAGGGGAAAGGTAACAAATAAAATCCGGTGGGAAAACCTAAAACGTCAAAAAGATTCTTTTCCGTGGGCAAAATCTATATTAATATAAAGAGGTTGATGGAAAAATACAAAAATAGTATGTTTGACTTGAAAATAAAGTTTTGACTTACTAATTTAAGTAACACCAATGGGGCCCACGCGTTAAAATTAAATTTAAGTAATAAATATCTCAAAGCAAAATTAGTTCAGATTTTCTTAACCAATGTCAACAGATTCTGTGAGATTTTATTCTTAACCAATCTCAACAGATTCTGTGGGATTTTATATGTTCACAATTTTCATAATTACTACAAGATCTTGAAGATAATGATCGAAATTGCCTTACCAAAATTATTGAATTTTGTTAACTATATTGCTAAGATTTTGATTGCCTTACCAAAATTATCGGATTTTGTTAACTATATTGTTAAGATTTTGATTGCCTTGCCAAAATTATCGTATTTTGTTAACTATATTGCTAAGATTTTGATTAATTTTATATATGAATTGTTACCAATTTTCCATGATAACTACAGATTTTTAGGGCAGCTATAAAATTGACGATTTGGACGACTTTTCACATTTTTTTGGAAATTATTCATTTTTTTTACCAACAGATATATGATCCGATTTTGTAGGACTGTACATATTACAAATATTTTTGTCAACTCATCATAAGCAAAATCAAGTAAATCGGATAGGATCCGACTGGATATTGATCATATCACAATAAAAAATATCGGATAGCTGTTGAATCTGACGGCATATTAATCATATCACTATAAATATTCTATCTTTCTAATGCATTTGTCGTATTATTACATTCAAACTTATACTCTCGATTCCTTCTACATAAAATAAAATATAAAAGAGCGCACTCACTCTAATGTTACTTTGAACTTATCACAAATAACTGGGCAACACATACAAATCGTATTTTGAGATTAGCAATTTTTTTTTTATTATTAAATTTATCCAATATCTAATGCCGACATTCGTTTTTGTTTTTTGGCAGACGAACAGACTGACATATAGACTTACTCACAGATTCGTGTGTGAAGAACCTTCAAGTTGTGAAGAACAGAGTTGGAGGGAAAAACAATACCGATGACATTGTTCACAACATCATCAGAAAACGAATGCTGTAAGTTTTTTTTTTTTTTTTAATTTTTTTTCTCTTCTTCATGTGTAAAGATGAACTTATTTTTTATTACAGTATACTTACTATTTCATGTTTAATAGCAACAAACACAAGGATGAGTGGACATCTAGCCTACGGAATGGAAGGAAAAACAGCAGATAGAAAAAAGAAAGGGAAAACAATAGCAGCTACAGAACCTCATAACACACTTCATGTAATTCAGATTAACAGAAGCAGATTTTATGACAAAACTCAAATAAGTACCTTTAAATTTTGTTTTTTTTTGTTTTACCTTTATTTTTAACACTGAATTCTATATTTTATGCATAAAAAAAATATGAAAAAATTTGTTTTTCAATGAAATCTATCTATTTTATATTTACCTTTGAGTTTGTTGTGAATCTGTTAACTTTTATATGATTGTCATTTCTTCTCATCATCCTCTGCCATGAAATAAAGAAAAAATATTTAAGTTATAAAAATACTTTATTAATATCTAAAGAGAAATAATAATACAGTTCGGTTATAAAAACTATATTTGAAAAATTAAAAACAATACATATTTACTATATGAACAAGGCTACCTGTTATTGGTGTTATTTCCATTCACTTTGGCTGTCAGATTCTTCGCCTTTAACTTCATTTGCTCCAGTTGAAAACCTCAGATTTAATAACAAAAAAGGTTAGTATTTATATATAATATGAATTCAATATACAATATTGATGGGTCTACTCTCAGATCTGGAGTGAACCGGTGGTAAGGAGCTCAGATCTGTTTGTATCGCCTTCGAACCGTTGCTAGACCGCGAGAGTACCGGCAAAAACTCAACGCCGGAGGTGTTTCCGGCGTAGAGCCTCCGACGCTCAAGTCAGTATATGAGAGAGATGAAGAGAGGCTGCGCAGCAGCTATGAGGGAGAGTGGAGAATGAATGAGAGTTAGGGTTTTGGGTTACCTCACCTCCTTTATATAGGAGTGAACACTTACCTGAAGTACCCGAAATGCCCCTGTCAACCTGTGTGAGAGGTCCAAAATGCCCCGGTCGGTTCGTCTCCCCTTTGCTGCTGAGTCATCATAAGATTCCCTTTTATCCATTGGAGGATAAGAGACTTCAAGAGACACCAAAAGTATATTGGATCGTCACTTGTATTGATGTCATACCTCTGCTGATTTTCAATTTTTCGAGTCTCTACGTTATTCGTATTTAAAATTGTCTTGTTTGTTATATTTCGTATATCTTCTCCCCAACCCTTCTTGCGAGCTGGTCGAAGTCGAGCAATGATTTTAGCAGCTTCATAGCTGATAAACGCAAGTTTTTCAACTCGTCTTCTCCCCAACTCTTCTTGCAAGCTGGTTGAAGTCGAGCAACGATTTTAGCAGCTTCATAGCTGATAAACGCAAGTTTTTCAACTCGTCTTCTCCTCAACCCTTCTTGCGAGCTGGTTGAAGTCGAGCAACAATTTTAGCAGCTTTGTTGCTGATAAACGTAAGTTGCATTACTCGAGTTATGCTCTTAGCTGCATAGCTATCTCGATGCTTTATAGGTGTGTTTAATTTGGTTGTATTAAATTTTGTATTTTTTAAGTGTGACAACTGCACAGTTGTGTAAATTGATTTCATGGTTGTGAGCTTTGTAGTGTGCTCGAGATTCTGCTCGAGAATTGCAACTTCGTAGTTGCGTTAGTCGACTTCGTAGTCATAGGCTTCGTAGCCTGCTCGAGATTTCGCTCGAGAATTACAACTTCGTAGTTGCGTTAGTCGACTTCGTAGTCGCAGGCTTCGTAGCCTGCTCGAGATTCCACTCGAGAGTTACAACTTCGTAGTTGTGTTAGTCGACTTCGTAGATGAAGGCTTCGTAGCCTGCTCGAGATTCCACTCGAGAGTTACAACTTTGTAGTTGTGTTAGTCGACTTCGTAGTCGAAGGCTTCGTAGCGTGCTCGAGATTTCACTCGAGAGTTACAACTTCGTAGTTGTGTTAGTCGACTTCGTAGTCGAAGGCTTCGTAGCCTGCTCGAGATTTCACTCGAGAGTTACAACTTCGTAGTTGTGTTAGTCGACTTCGTAGTCGAAGGCTTCGTAGCCTGCTCGAGATTCCGCTTGAGAGTTACAACTTCATAGTTTTGTTAGTCGACTTCGTAGTCGAAGGCTTCGTAGCCTGCTCGAGATTCCGCTCAAGAGTTACAACTTCGTAGTTGTATTAGTCAACTTCGTAGTCGAAGGCTTCGTAGTCTGCTCGAGATTCCACTCGAGAGTTTACAACTTTGTAGTTGTGTTAGTCGACTTCGTAGCCTGCTCGAGAGTTACAACTTCGTAGTTGTGTTAGTCGATTTCGTCATAGTCGAAGGCTTCGTAGCCTGCTCGAGATTCCACTCAAGAGTTACAACTTCGCAGTTGTGTTAAATTGATTTCATAATCATTGGAGAGTTAGTCGACTACATAGCCGTTTTGAAAAATTCGATATTCCAGGTAATCATAATAAAGTCGACGTATAGATATAAGGAACATAATTGAAGCATAAAATTTGAGATTCATTTCATCATTGAACTTGATTCAAATATTGTTCAGTACAAAAAGAAGCTTGAAACATTTCCTTAAGCGTAAAAGCGTTTGAGATGGATCACGTTCTAGGATCGTGGGAGTTGTCGACCCTCTCCGTCCTCGAGCTCATATGCACCTCTCTCAAGCACCTTCGTGATAGTATAGGGTCCTTCCCAGTTAGCTTCGAGTTTCCCGACATGTTTGAGAGTGTCGGCCCGTTTGAGGACAAGATCTCCAACTGGAAAACATCTGGTTTGGACCTTCTTGTCCAATGTTGCTCGCATCTTCTGTTTGTATTCAATGGATCACACCCAAGCTTCCCCTCTCCCTTCTTCAATAAGGTCGAGGGCCTCCTCAATCATCTCCTCATTTTTCTTTTCTTCATAGAACGTCGATCTGTGGGAGTCCAAGCCGACTTTTACGGGCAGAAGTGCGTCCATTCCATAAACCATGTGGAATGGAGATTGTCCAGTCGAGCTTCTTGGAGTCGTCCTGTAAGCCCATAGGACTGTTGTCAGCTCGTCGACCCAGGCTCCCAACGCTTTCTCCAATCTTTTCTTCAATCCTTGGAGAATGGTTCGATTGGTTACCTCGACTTGCCCGTTTGCTTCTGGGTGTGCGACTGAAGCAAATCGTTGTTTGATTCCCATATCGAGGCACCAAGCTTGGATGCGCTTCCCTTGGAATTGAGTTCCATTGTCTGAGATCAACACCTTTGGAATTCTGAATCGACAGTAGATATTGTTGAATAAGAATTGTATCATCTTTTCTTTAGTAATTCGAGCCAAGGCTTCCGCCTCGACCCACTTGCTGAAATAGTCCACTGCGACCACTAAGAATATTCTTTATCCCGTCCCCATTGGCAACGGGCCCACCAAGTCGATCCCCCATTGAGCAAAGGGGATTGGGGAGCTGATTGTCGTCATATATTCAGCTGGAATATGGGTGACTTGGCCGTGTCGCTGACATCTATCGCATTCTCGTACAAGTTTTTCTGCCATTGCCCGCGGTTTAGGCCAATAATACCCTGCTCGTAGGGCTTTACCAGTTAGAGCTCGAGATCCCACATGTGCTCCACAACATCCTTCATGTATTTCCCTCAGAAAATGGATTCCTTCTTCCTCGGACACACATCACAGGTGGGGCCCGACCAGCGATTTCTTGTATAAGACCCCATCGACTTCAAAGTATTTGCTTAGGTATCGAGCGGCTTTTTCCGCCTTGTTTGTCTCCTGCAGGGACTCGACCCTGCAAGAGTTCTCGGATCGACTTCCTCCAATCATCTTTCTCGCCTACTTCCATTGCTTCACTCAGAACACTTCCTTCTAGGTGCATTGTAGTTATATGATTTCCCATCTTTCCCTAGTTAGAACTCGCGATCCTTGCGAGCCAGTCGGCTCGCTTGTTTTCCTCTCGCGGGACTTGTGTCAATTCAAATTTTTCCAGGCCTTGTATGAGGCTTTGAATCTCCTCGACATACTTCATCATTCTATCCTCCTTAATTTCACAGGTCCCCAGCACTTGTCCGACGACGAGTTGTGAGTCAGAGTGTGCCGCGATCTCTGTCGCTCTGCCACCGACAGCGAGTTGAATTCCTTTCATTAGTGCCTCATACTCTGCTTCATGGTTCGAGGCTTTGAACCCCATTCTGATGGCGAAGTCGAGCTGCTCACCCTCGGGAGATACGAGGACGACTCCCAAATTGGATCCTTTGGCCGCAGAGGACCCGTCGACATGCATGATCCATTTCCTTTCTTCTCTTTTGGTTCCTTCTTGAATAAATCCGCCAAAGCTTGGGCCATTATGGCTCGTCTGGGCTCATATCTGATGGAGTATTCGCTCAACTCGACTGCCCACTTCACGAGTCGACCCGAGACAGTAGGTCGACCTAAGTTTTCTCCGAGTTGAAAGTTTGTTCTTACCACTATCACATGGTTCAGAAAATACGCCCTCAACTTTCTAGCCGTTATTACCAATGTTAAGGCGGCTTTCTCGACCTCGGGATATCTTGTTTCCGCACCTTGGAGTACTCGACTTGTGTAATAGATCGGCTGTTGGGAACTTCCTTCTTCTCGCAGTAATACCGAACTTAAAGAAACTTCCCCCACCGAGATGTACAACACCAACTTGTCTCCGGCTTGTGCTTAGTTAACAGGGGCAACTCGCTCAGAAACTCCTTCAATTTTTCAAAGGCCATTTGCGCCTCGTCGTTCCACTTGAATGTCATCTTCTTGAGCAATTGGAAGAAACGGAAACTCCTCTCAGCCGCTCGAGCAATAAATCTGCTCAGGCCTGCGATTCTCCCCGTCAGAACTTGTACTTCCCTTATGTTTCGTGGTGGAGCCATGTCGAGTATGGCCTTTACCTTTTCTTTGTTTACCTCGATCCCTCGTTCTGTGGCGACATAGCCTAGAAATCGTCCCGCCCTTACTCCAAAGGCGCACTTTCTTGGGTTCAACTTCATCCCGAACGCTCTAAGGGTTTTGAATGTTTCCCTTAAGTCGTCTGGGTGTGAAGTCGAGGACTTGCTTTTTACCAAGATATCGTCAACGTATACTTCCATACTTCGACCAATCTGAGGTTTTAACATGCGATCCATCAATCGCTGGTAAGTTGCTCCTGCATTTTTGAGGCCAAAGGGCATGACGACATAACAATATGTCCCCTTGCTCGTCACGAAACTCACTTTGCTTTGATCCTCTGGGGCCAATGGAATCTGGTGGTACCCTTGAGATGCGTCCATCATGCTCAGTAATTCGCAGCCAGCCATGGAGTCGACTAGCTGGTCGATTCTCGGCAAAGGATAATGATCTTTTGGGAATGCCAGGTTCAAGTCACGAAAGTCGACGCACATACGCCATTTGTTTAGTGCCTTCCTCACCATCACCGTGTTGGATATCCACTCAGGGAATTGGATCTCTTTGATGTGTTTGGCTTTCAGCAACTTGTCGACCTCGACTTCAATTGTTTTGTCGATTTCAGCTCCACGATACCTGAGTCGCTGCTTCACAGACTTTCTGAGGGGGCGACATTGAGTTTGTGTTCCATGACATCCGGGTCGATTCCTGTCAGCTCTTCAGGGGAAAAAGCAAAGATGTCCCTGAATTCTTTCAACAATTCTACCAACTGTTTTCGCAACTCGTCTTCCAACTCTCTCCCGACTTTGGTGGTTTGGTCCTCCCTTTCTTCGATTTGAATCTCCATCAATTCTTCGTGTGGCTCAAGATCACTCCCTCTCGGCCTCTTTTCGCTCGACATCGGCTTCTTTCCCTCCTTGATTTCGGCTCGTTGATTAGTTTTGACCGCGATCTAATAACATGTTCTCGACAGCTTCTGGTCTCCTCGAGCTTCTCCTACTCGATCTCCGATGGGGAATTTTAGTTTCATGTGGTAAGTCGACACCACTGCTTGGAAGCATTGAGCGCCGGCCTCCCAAGGATCACATTGTACGCCGACTCGACGTCGACCACCACAAATCTCACCATCTTCACCTTCCTTAAGTCACCTTCCCCTAGGACGACCGCGAGCATGGTTTCTCCTAGGGGAGCGACTTCCGATCCATTGAATCCAAAGAGTGACATGTGTAGAGGTGTAAGCTCGATGTCGAGTTTCATCCTTCTGAGACATTCATAAAAGATAACGTTCACCGAACTCCCGGTGTCAACAAACACTCTCTGCATTTCATACCCTGATACTTGTGTGGTTATCATTAGAGCATCATTGTGTGGTCTCTCGACTTCCCCCACGTCGACAGGTCCAAAGTTCATCATTGGTCCGCTCTCACCGACCTGCTGTACCTTGACTTTTGCATATCGACCTCGAGCATACGCCTTTCTTGCTCGATTTGAATCCTCATCAGTGGACCCTCCAAAGATCATGTTAATTACTCCCCTTTTCAGTGGGGGTTCCTCCTTCTCTGGTGACCTTGCCCTCTTGCGAGGGCTTTTGCTTCTTTCTTTCCTTCTGCTCGACCTCTCGCGATCTTTGGATATGAACTCTTTCAAGTGGCCCACTTTTATCAACCTCTCGATCTCGTCCTTGAGGTGTCTACAATCGTCAGTGTTATGCCCATAGTCTTTGTGGAATCGACAATATAAGTTGTTTTTGGGCTTCATCGGTCCATCCTTTCTCGTCCGCGGCCATCTGACCACGTCGTCTCGGATCTCTCTCTCCATTACTTTCAGTATTCTTGCATGGGGAGCCGTCAGAGGTGTGTATTGAATTGGCCGCCATCCCCTAGATCGTCCTTCACCCCTGTCAGCTCGTGGTGACCCTCTTCTTTCCCCAGTCGAGTGAATCTTCTTCTCCTTCTTGTCGTCTCGACTTTCGATCTGGGACATCTTTATACTTTGCATGTAATCAACTTCTGCTTCTTCGACATTCATGTACTTAGCACATCTTCCCAACACGTCGACGAAACTCCTACCAAGTCGCTTGGCCAAAGAGTTCTTACATAACCCTGGTAGTAGTCCTCTCGTCAGTCCTCCCGATTTGATTTCCTCTGTTGCTGTCGAGCAGTCGACACACGCCCTTGTAAACCTCGCCACATATTCTCGCAGCGACTCGCCCTTCTTCTGCTGCATGCTAATCAACGAGAGGTAGGATTTCTCCTGCACCCTAACACTTGCAAACTGATTAAGAAAACTCGAGCTGAAACCATCAAAGTCCTTAATCGACCCAGCTGGTAGTTGGTGGAACCAGTCCTGGGCCGACCCTGTTAGAGTCATCAGGAAAGCGCAACATTGCACCGGGTCACTATAGCGGTGAAGCACTGCCATGTTCTCAAAACTCCTCAAATGTCGAGACGGGTTAGTAGAGCCGTCGTACCGTATGTTCAACTCCCTGAAGCCTTTGGGTAAGTCAGCTCTCAGGATCTGTTGCGAGAATGGATGCTCCTTTGCTCCTCTGCTCTTCCTTCCCCCGACTCAAGCCTGCAAATCACGGACCTGGGCCAGCAACAGTTCCAATGTTTCGTCTCTCGCTTGTGGATTGATAGTTCGAATGGAAGACTCCTCCTCGACCGCCCGCCTGTTTTGCTGCACGTTCGACTGGGCCTGCTGCTCGACACGGGGCAGTTGCTCGACCCTCGGGTTCTGCTCGACCTGAGGATTCGGCTCGACTCGCACCACCTGCTTCATCTGAGCGGCCACAGCTTCAGCAATCATCTTTTGCATCTCACTCCTCGTCATCGTCAGAGTCTGCTTCTCAACGCGGGGTTGTGTTTGTGTCTGCTCTGGCACCTCCTGGATCTGTTTTCCCTCACGTCGACACATCTCCGTTTGTTTATTCTCTCCAACATTTGGATTAGGGTTTTGACTTGTTCCTATATGGGTCAACACTTGCACCTTCATCCCGAGTGGACTAATGGGCGTTTCTCCACTCAGATTCATCCCCGGCGGCGGAATTCCCCCAAATGGCGGTAGTCCCAGCATCTGCATCACCGGAGGTCGAGGGGTAGAGATGGGTGGTGGTCTTCTGTCTGTCCAAGCTCCATTGAACTCCTCATTCAAGTTCCCCTGCAAACCTTTCTTCTCAGCCATCAGAAACAGATTGGAGCTAGGTGCAAAGCTCTTGTTTCCCTTAAGAACTCCCCACAGACGGCGCCAATATGATGAATCTACTCTCAGATCTGGAGTGAACCGATGGTAAGGAGCTCAGATCTGTTTGTATCGCCTTTGAACAGTTGCTAGACCGCGAGAATACCAGCAAAAACTCAACGCCGGAGGTGTTTCTGGCGTAGAACCTCGGACACTCAAGTCAGTATATGAGAGAGATGAAGAGAGGCTGCGCAGCAACTATGAGGGAAAGTGGAGAATGAATGAGAGTTAGGGTTTTGGGTTACCTCACCTCCTTTATATAGGAGTGAACACTTACCTGAAGTACCCGAAATGCCCCTGTCAACCTGTGTGAGAGGTCCAAAATGCCCCGGTCTGTTCGTCTTCCCTTTGCTGCTGAGTCATCATAAGATTCCCTTGTATCCATTGGAGGATAAGAGACTTCAAGAGACCACAAGTATATTGGATCGTCAATGATGCATACCTCGAGGCGCACGGAGTCGACCTCGACTACCGAGAGGTCGATTTGGGTTTTCTGCATATTCGGAGGCTACGATCTTGTTAGCCTTCTAAAGGGAAGGTCGACTTCTGGAGGTCGACTTAAGGAAGTCGACTTACTGGAGTCGACTTAAGGATATCGAGTTCTCGGAGTCGACCTGTATGGATTCGGCTCTCCTTTGTATTTGATGAGAAACCGACATTGCAGAGGTCGATCTAAGCGTGTCGACTGGGACACGTCGACGCGTGTCCGATCTGGCTGATTGTCTGATCAGGTAAAACGTCCTTAGACCGGCCTATGATAATATGGCTATATCATATATGATAAATACTTGATGAAATTTTAGGAACAACAATAAATACTATCATTATATCCCAGTTTGGTTATGATTATTTGAACTCCACCTCATACAGTAACAATGATATATTTCAAGTCAGTTATATAATTCTACGATTACAGACTTAATATAATTCTTAATAGTTGCTATCAAATATGTTCAGGTTATGAATTTTAATGATATAGTTTTACTAACAAAAACATATGCATACAATCAATAGAATGTCATAGCCGATGTTTAGTGTTAATATGACTGTAGTTTACAGATATACAAACTTATTCTAGAAATCTCTTAGATGCAATTATATATCTTCATGATATGATAATTAATAACATTATTTTAGTACTAAAACAAAGGTAATCATCAAAGTACAACAAGAGCCAGTCATTACTGTTAACAGGGTTATAGGTAAATTATGATAAGACCATAATTACAGTTACAGATATCCCAACACTCATTACAGTAACAACCCAATGTTGAGTAAAAAATAATCATTAAAATTACACCATATACATATAACTCAGTGATATACCAAATACCAATAGACAAATTGTACATTCTTCATACAGTTCAAGAAGTTTGTTTCATAGTACAAAACAATGATACATAGATAATCATATGATAAATTTTTAAAGAAACAATATGTTTTTTTTTCAACCATATTTTTTGCTCCAGTTTCTGAATCATTAATGAAGTATAGCAAAATGTCGACTCCTGAGGAATCCATTTTTTATTTGTTAGTCATCTATTTAAGAACAAACAACAATACGGCAATATAGATCTGCGTTAGTATTTGAAATGGTATCAATGTTCCAAAAAAACATAATTTTGAGGTGCACATTAGTTTCAATCAGAACAGTAACAACAAATCGATGTAGAACTTAAAAGAATTAAATATTTACAAAGTATTACAAACATAATCGTTCGTAATAGTAGTTTTCATGTTACTTTTTCTTAGAACTTTCTGATTTTGACAGATATTCGAATGAATAAACAAGATTCGTATGTGTTTTTGGATCAAATGTTCGACATTCTAAAAAATATAAAATTTAAAAAACAGGACACACTAAAAAAGTGTGAAGTACAGTTACTGTTCAGATTGAATTTTAAAAATCGGTCTGAAATCTGATTAAATACCAGATCTAAAACTTTTTATAAATAAAATTATATACTTTAGTAAAATATCGATACTTCATTTCTGGATTTCATTTTTTTCGACACAAAACTTTCGGATTTGAAAGAAAATTCAAAAAATTAAACCAGATTGGTCATATATTTTAATAAAATTCACAGAAAATGATAGCGAACTGAAAAAATCATAAAAAAATATCCATAAATTGAAGAAAATCCATGAATAGTAGGCTGATCTATAATATTTTTTATCATTTTTTGAAATCGGACTGTCTATTCACATTATCTGTGAACAATGAATCAGTAGATCTATATGGTAAAGGAAAAACGACCTTCGATTTTTATACAATAATCCCGAATACAAAATTAAAAAAAAAATTTAAAAAATGAAAGACCTCAGTCGTTCATAAAAACTTTGAATCTAGTGTGTCATACATATTCATTAGATCATATTCGACTGAGATTCTTACCAAACTCGACTAACAGTAACTCAAATCGATGAAAATGGAAAATAAAATAGTAATAATAAGCTGAAAAGGCCCATATCAAGTTTTTTGAATCCGTGCTCAAAACAATATGCATCATTTCGTAATCGACATAGATTCTCATAAAAATCGATTATCATGAGTTGAGTTCATCCAAAATTAAAACAAAAAGTAAAAAAAAAATTAAAACAAAAAAAAAAAAAAATGAAACGAAAGGTCGGGTGAAGGGTCGAGAAAGATGAATCGGTGGGAGAGAGAAATGAGAAGAAGCTGAGAGAACAAATGACAAACCCTAAAAAATCATGTTTTTATTACCTTTTATAGCATGCTTTATTGATTTCAGGCCGTTAGATATTGTTTGACTAATATTAGCCGTCCGATCGGCTATAGTTGTTTATGGACCGAGTTTAATCAAATGATAATGGGTCAGATTTTTTGAAATATATTGGGCTCAGTTCGGACGGAATCATTAAAATTTTAATAATGAACCGACTTTACACCACTGCTAATGGACACACTTTACTTTAATTATATATTTAATTTAATGGTATTTCATTTTTTTATTAGTAAATGTAAATATATAAATCAAAACTGGTGTACAAACGACCAAAAGTCGGCATACAAAAGCGCAATGTGGAGCCACAAACTCGGCTCCCCATTGGTCTATAAATCAAAAATGGTATTTCACTGGCCTATTGTTAACAAATCTCGGATTTTGGTAACAAATTTGATCGAATTTTAATAACAAATCTCATATTTTGGTAACAAATTTGATCTTATTTTGATCACAAATCTCGGATTTTGTTAACAAATTTGATTTGATTGTGATAACAAATCTCGGATTGTGATAACAAATCTTTTAAGATATCGGTTTTTCTTTGGTAACACACTTCATAGTTATTTACACACAATATATTGTCGATAATATTTGGGATTTCTTTTGGTAACAAATTTCACAATTTTTTTGATTGTTTGGAGTTAAATATTGCATAAAAAATCTCGAGATTTGATAAATGATACATATCAAAATAAAAATATTATTTTTCAATCAATCCAAAAAGCCTTACCAAATTAAATTGTAACAAACTCCATTAATTTTGGTAAACATTATGCCACAATGATATGACACATAATCTTCAAAATAAAATTTTAATTATTGATTTACTAATATAAGCAATATCAATGGGTCCCACATGTCAACAAATTTAATTGGATTTTTATAACAAATCTCGGATTTTGGTAACAAATTTGATCTTATTTTGATAACAAATCTCGGATTTTGTTAACAAATTTGATCTGATTGTGATAACAAATCTTGAATTTTGATAACAAATCTTTTAAAATATCGGTTTTATTGGTAACACATTTCATAGTTATTTATACATAATATATTGCCGATAATTTTGGGATTTCTTTTGGTAACAAATTTCACAATTTTTTCGTATTGTTTGGAGTTAAATATTGTAGAAAAAATCTCGAGATTTGATAAATGATACATATCAAAATAAAAATATTATTTTTCAATCAATCCAAAAAGCCTTACCAAATTAAATTGTAAAAACTCCATTAATTCTGGTAAACATTATATCACATTGATATGACACATAACATTCAAAATAAAAAATTAATTGTTGACTAACTAATATAAGCAATATCAATGGGCCCCACATGTCAACAAATTTAATCAGATTTTTGTAACGTCTCGTTTTATTTTAAAGAATTTACCGAATTTATTTAATAAAAATCAGAGTTATTTTTTTTTTTACATCCAAATTAATACATTTATCGAGGAACGGGCGCTACTCACTAACAACAACAAACAAACACATCCAACAATTCAAAGAACCCACACCTGCTCGAGCTATCAAAATAACCAATCCCATGAAAGAACATAAGTCTCAAAATCATTCTCAAATCGTCTAGCATAAATCAAGGTTCAAACGTAACTCGAACATAGTTCGAAAGAGAAGAAATAAATAATCCAAATCGACGGAAGCATTAACAATCCAAAACAAAAGCAAGTAGTTTAACATAAATAAAGTCAAGCGGAAGCAAAGACACATCCAGTAAATGACCACCATCTCGCTCGTCTTTACGCCACCGCCTCCACCTCGTCTCAACCTAAAGCAAAGGAAGAGAAGACACAACAAAGAAAAATAATGGGAGTGAGCATAACCAACAAGCTCACCATTATCGCACAGTTTATCTCGCATAACATTTTAAACCATCATAACCATAGTATTCAGTATGCATATATTCCAACAGTCTAACTCCCTACTTGGCCCTATCGTAAACCTCCTATGTACATGCAACAACCTTCCGATCACACACGGCAAGGAAGTAACTGGAAACCTTCCCATCACCGAATGGCTACGGGCCTGGGATCCTTTCCAGGAGACAATAGAGATGTTTTTCCCCCCCGAAACACACACGGATCAGGGCGTCTCCTCCCAGATACAACGGGCATGTGACCTCTCACTGTTATGAGTTCGTCAAAGGCACTACCAATAGGATACTTAGACTAGGGTTCTCACGCATACAACATTTTTCAAAAGAAGAATTATACGAAATAAATAGTGCGATAAATATGGAATACATCATAAATGTACCCACCTGATTGCAGCAACAGTTCAAAATCACGAATCTCGAAATGAGGCGAGGTCAACACCTCTAGACACTTACATTAAGTCCAGATACTAAAGTCAACACTTTAATCTAGACTTAAGTAGAAAATTCAGAAATTGACTTAGCCGAACTTGATTCGACCAAGTGGTTCGTGAAGTTCTGTGGATATGGGAACTCTAGGACTTGGACTCGATCAAACCACATATTCAAGTGCACATAATCACAAATGAAAGACACTCAAACGAGCCACAAGTAAACACATAGCACATTTGGTCAACAACACTTAACAAATTTTAATATAGAAAAACGATTTCCAAAATTCACACTTGAATTAGAAGGTATATCAAATCGACGACTTAGGTTCTGAAAATTTTACATAAAATTCACCTCCCGGTTCTAAGAAAAATAACCAAGTTTCAGCTTCCAACTCATTGTACATAATTTTATAAAATTCAAACAAGTTTTTCAACAAAAGCGAGTTTAAATTAAAGACACATGATAATGGACGATTCAGGCCATGAAATTTTTATCTAAAATACTACAGCATATGAACAGCAACAGGTAAAAATATTAGCCTTAACCACTCAACATGTGAATTTAGAAAACTAAAACAACATTCAGCCAACTATCGAGTTTCTATCAGAACTGACCATAAACAGATTCCAAAAATTTCAATACTTTTACAGAAGGCTAAACACCACATAATCAGCTCCTCATCCAAAATTCAGGATTTTTCAGCTTCAGAACAATTTATTGTAATTAAAACAAATTCGGACTGAAACACAAAATAAATCACCAACCCTATCAAAATTAGTCCAAAAATTCTAAAACTTATAAACAATATATAATCATACCTGAGATATAATATACTCGAAAATTGGCCAAAAAGGAGCACCACACAATTAATTATGTATTTTACAACAAATTGAACAGAAATCAAATTAATTTTTAAAAATAGCTAAAGACCTTCAAAAATCACGAAAATGTTACACAAGCTATAGATTCATCAAAAACAGCTGTACCTAAAATTTCAAGACAATCCGACCAGTATTCAATTTATGGTGAATTTTACATTCAAAACAGCCAATATAAACTTCGAAAAATCATAACGGCAAATACACACCTCCAATCGACACAAGGTCAGCGCCATTGTGTTCGAAATAATCCGAAGTTCCTAAATCCACAGTAACTCATTACTTATATTCAGTTCTCATTCGATTCGCATGAATCGACGAGTTTCACATCAAAATTACGACAATACAATATAACGAACGATAATATCACATAAAATCACATCGCTTCTCCATTCCATATAACATGATAACAGCACCTAAACACATAAATCGTGAACAACACGACATATAATCGCTGAATAAATAGACGAAGATTCGAGACTCGATACCGTTCTCGGGAATCGGGCGAGAAAGATTCAAACGGGCTCGACGGTGAACTTCATCTCGCGAAAGAAGGGAGCTCGACATGCGTGAGGAGAACTCGCTGCTACCAAGTCGGGCTTGCGAGAGGGTGCTGCAGGGTCACCGGAGTTGCTGCTCGAAGGAAGGTCGAACTTTGCCGGACAATCTCACGAACAGTGGTGCTGCTCGTCGGAAAAGGAGTGCTGCTGGCGGTGTTGCTCGATCAGAGAAGGAGCTCACGGCGCGGCGGGAGTTGTTGGTCGCGGCGTGGCAGCGTGACGCGGCGTGGCGGATGTGACGCGGCGTGGCAGCGTGACGCGGCGTGGCGGATGTGTTGGTCGCGGCGCGGCAGCGAGGAGGTCGTCGGAAGATCACGAGAGAGGGAGGTCCTCGTCGTCTGGGCTCGTGGATTGCTCGTGGTCGATCAGACTCACCGGAAAAACCCAAGAAACAGTTATATTTATACGTATAATTAGGTTAGCAAAAATCTTGATACCCAAGATATAAATCTCCATACATTTCACGCGCGTGAAAGAAAGAGGAGGAGAAAAATCTGCCGGGCTGGGCCCAACTCGGGTCGCAAGCTATTGTGGGCTGGGACGCTGGTTCAATACATACGGTTCTCTCGGACTCAAACTCTCGGTTTATTTTGCCAAAATAAAATGGCTCAATTCGCGCGATAATTTAAAATAAAATTCGGCTTTTATAATAAATATACTACACACATTATTAATAATAATGATACGCATTTAATAATTAACATCAAAATTCAATTAGACATTTAGACAATTTATCATTTAGTCACACTTAGGCAATTAATAATATTAAGACATTCAAAAATAATATAATTATATTAATATTATCACGAAAATAATAATCATCCACAATAAATAATAATATCAATAATAATAAAAATTCTCAAATAATCCACAAATAAACGCACTACAATTTTGGTAACAAATTTGATCGGATTTTGATAACAAATCTCGGATTTTGGTAACAAATTTGATCATATTTTGATAACAAATCTCGGATTTTGTTAATAAATTTGATCTGATTGTGATAACAAATCTCGAATTTTGATAACAAATCTTTTAAAATATCGGTTTTATTGGTAACACATTTCATAGTTCTTTATACATAATATATTGCCGATAATCTTGGGATTTCTTTTGGTAACAAATTTCACAGTTTTTTCGTATTGTTTGGAGTTAAATATTGCAGAAAAAATCTCGAGATTTGATAAATGGTACATATCAAAATAAAAATATCATTTTTTAATCAATCCAAAAAGCCTTACCAAATTAAGTTGTAACAAACTCCATTAATTCTGGTAAACATTATATCACATTTATATGGCACATAATATTCAAAATAGAAAATTAACTGTTGACTTACTAATATAAGCAATATCAATGGGTCCCACATGTTAACAAATTTAATCGGATTTTGGTAACAAATTTGATTGGATTTTGATAACAAATCTCGGATTTTGGTAACAAATTTGATCATATTTTGATAACAAATTTTTTTAACAAATTTGATTTGATTGTAACCAATCTTGGATTGTGATAACAAATTTTAAATTTTGATAACAAATCTTTTAAAATATCAGTTTTTTTGGTAACACACTTCATAGTTATTTACACACAATATATTGCCGATAATCTTTGGAATTTCTTTTAGTAACAAATTTCACAATTTTTTCGGATTGTTTGGAGTTTAATATTGCAGAAAAAAACTCGAAACTTGATAAATGATACATATCAAGATAAAAGTATTATTTTTCAATCAATCCTAAAAGCCTTACCAAATTAAATTGTAACAACTCAATTAATTTTGATAAACATTATGTCACATTGATATGACACATAATCTTCAAAATAAAAAGTTAATTGTTTACTTACTAATATAAGAAATACCAATGGGCCCCACATGTCAACCAATTTAATTGGATTTTGGTAACAAATTTGATCTTATTTTGATAACAAATCTCTGATTTTGGTAACAAATTTGATCTGATTGTGATAACAAATCTCAGATTTTGATAACAAATCATTTAAAATATTGGTATTTTTTGGTAACACACTTCATAGTTATTTACACACAATATATTGTCGATAATCTTTGCGATTTATTTTGGTAACAAATTTCACAATTTGTTCGGATTGTTTGGAGTTAAATATGGCACAAAAAATCTCGAGATTTGATAAATAAGACATATCAAAATAAAAATATTATTTTTCAATCAATCCAAGAAGGCTTGCCAAATTAAATTGTAACAGTCTCTATTAATTTTGGTAACATTATGTCACATTGATATGACACATAATTTTCAATAATCGACAAAATTTGAGACACATGTAACACGTTGCACATTTTTTGTTTTTGTTTTTGTTATAACAAAAACGGATAAACATATTTTTTGAAGTCGATCGTAATCACATTGTTTAGGAAAATAAATTCTACTCAAATTAAAAACATGACGTAAATCAATTTTGAATTTATATTTTATACCAATATTTTATTGATTTATATAATCTACATTATCCAAACTACTAATGGTTGTTACAAATATATATCTAGAAAACAAGTAACTACTCGGATAAGGGTTTGAATAATAGAATTGATAAGCGTGATCTTATTTCTTAAGCTTATTCGATCGTTTTTAACTTGATATTTTGTAATTATATCTGCTCTATGGGTCTGTAATGAGACACGATTGGTTGTGACAAAGCTCTCCACTCACGTTCTCGAGTGTAAGATACTCACTGGGAATCACGCAGGTGATAAAGTGTTGATTCCAAGAATTACTATATTCTGATGTTAGAATTCCTTTCAAGTTTCAGCGTCGGCAGTTTCTAATTATGGTTTCTTACGCCATGACTATAAATAAGAGCCAGGGACAATTATTTGCATGTAAGCTTATTTCTTAAGGAACCAGTATTTTCTCATGGCCAATTGTAGGTTGTTGTCTCCCGTGTCACAAACATAAATAGTTTGAAAATCCTAATTTGTGGCGACGATTACGTTTCAAAGAATCTCATGGCCAAGAGCCAGGGACAATTATTTGCATGTGGGCTTATTTCTTAAGGAACCAGTATTTTCTCATGGCCAATTGTATGTTGTTGTCTCCCGTGTCACAAACATAAATAGTTTGAAAATCCTAATTTGTGGCGACGATTACGTGTCAAAGAATCTCATGGCCAATTGTATGTTGTTGTCTCCCGTGTCACAAACATAAATAAGTTTGAAAATCCTAATTTGTGGCGACGATTACGTGTCAAAGAATCAAATCATGAACGTTGTGTATAAAGAATGTTCAATAATATATAGATTTTATTTCCATTATATTTATTAATCTATTAATATATAAAGAGGGAATGATAGTTGTTTGAAAAAATCAAGGAGAAAATCAACAAAAAAAAAATAGAGTGCAATTCCCGCCTAAATTTTTAATATAATGAGCAGGATTTTTTGGCGCAAAAAATAAAAATCCCACCCATGCCCATGCAATTCGATTTTTTTGGAAGTTTACTGATTTCCAGCGCCATTCAATTTAATTTTTTTGGAAGCCCATGCAATTCGATTTTTTTGGAATTCTACTGATTTCCAGCGGTATGCAATTCATTTTTTTGGAAATCTTTACTGATTTTCAGCGCCTATATATAGAAACCGTTTATTATGGGATTATGTGATGAGTTTATTTAAAGATTCGGTCAGATTTTTATGCCACATATTTGTAGATATCTTAATAAAAATAACAGACACAAATAATCATAGAATCCTACCTATATAAATACATTGGTTTATCACCTTCTCCAAAGGTGCACAGAAAAAAAAGAAATGGCACGATTCTATGGTACACTCGGGGACGTCAATAGGGCCACCCAACCATATTTGACATTAAGAGTAGTCAACATTCTTGAATCTAATTTTGAGCTGCAGTCCAAGAACAATATTCAAATCCTGTTTCATGATGAAAATGTAAGCATTTCAATTATTTTATGAAACATACATAATTATATACATTTTTTTAGTTAATTGTATAAATTTTTATTGTAGGGTTTACGCATAAATGGCATCATCCGTTCTCGAAGCATGGGATTATATTGAGATGTGTTCAAAGAAGGCAAAGTTTATGCAATCCACATCTACAATGTTGAATTCAATAATCACAGGATCAATACAACCGGCCACAGATGGATGCTTGTGCTTCATCCAAAGACAAATGTATTCACGTACGATGGAAATTTTCTTCATCACTAATGAGGATTCCGAGATTATGAAGATTATTGCATGGATTTCTTAGGACTTATGAAATTGTTATATTAAAATTTTAATTCAAGTTGTTTAATAATTTTATTCCATGGCATTGCTAGGGTTTGATAATATTTATTTATATTTTGAGACTTTTATGAGTATCGATTTGATTTCATGCTTAAATATTGATTATTGTATTTTAAATTGATCTCTATAAATATCAACGAAATTTTGGTGTAATATAAAAAAATTAATTAATACTAAAAATTAAATGTTGATTGTCATTACCAATTTTTCGACAATTTATAAAAATGTAAAAAATATTTGATATAACTAACAATCAAAACAATATTTATCCAATTTAAATCAAAAAAAAACTTTGATTTTTACAATTTTCGTTTATATATTCATACAATTTAAAATTACCACATTTTTGATAGATTAATAATTAATAATTTAGATATTTACTAAAAAAATTTAATATTGAGATACGAAATTCGTTTAAATATTCATATTGTTTAAAATAACCATATTTTTTCTATTAATAATTAATAATTTAGATATCTATCAAAAGAGTTTAATATTGAAATAAATATGCTCATATTCTTTTAAATATTCATTCTGTTATAAAATAACACATTTTTTTCGATTAGTAATTTAGATATCAATCAAAATAGTTAAATATTGATATAAATATGTTAATAATAGATAAATATGTTAATTATAGACAAATATGTTAATAGATTTTATATGACCCATCAAATTCTACTCAATATTTATCTGATTTAAATCAATGAAAACAATTTGATTTTTAAAAAAATTGTTTAAATATTCATCATGTTATAAAAGTCCAATATTTTTCGATTAATAATTTAGATATCAAATAGATGAGTTAAAGATTGAGATAAATATGTTAATAGATGTGGACGGGAACAAACATCCTAATCAATGTTTACAAATTTCGTTTAACATTACCATATCTTTCGATTAATATTTTGGATATCAATCAAAAGACGTAAATTTCGAGATAAATATGTTAATAGATTTGCTAGGACTTATCTAATTGTAGAATCCCATATTTTTTAATCACTTACAGATTTGGTTAGATTTTTTAGTCAATTATTTGTAGACATCTTAATGAACTCATTCCATAATTAATGCTCACGGGACTCATACGCATTTCATTAATTTCTATAATCCGTTTTTTTATCTCTAAAGATGTTGTCAGATTTTTCTGTTAAATAGAAAGGTATTAATATAAATTAAAAATTGACTTATTTTATTAAATAGATTTTTAGACAAAATCTTACAAAATAAACGCATTTATTTATCTACTTAACATAATAAAATCACGTAAGATTTACGAGTTAATATGCAACAATAATTGCAATAATCTAATTAACAAAGTAAATAATATTTAAACATTTGTATTCTTAATTGTATCCTAATAAAATACAACTACATGATAATATCGAAAAAAATATTAAATTTAGATAACTAAATCTGAAAATATATTGATATTTATCTACTTAACAAATTTAATTACGTAATTTTCACTATAAAAGACCAATGCATTATGTTATTTTGTATTCAGCACACACAAAGCACATCGTAAAAAATACATCTTTTTGTTTTTTATTAGTATTCTTAAGAAAATGACTCAAACATGAGGTTTGATCAAGGATATCAAGAGGTCCAATAGGCCATTCCTCAAGCTTCGTATTATTAACATGTTTCAAAGAACTTCCGAGAATTTCTCTAACAAAAAAGTGCTTGAGTTAATTTTCCATGATAATGAGGTTTGTCACAATGTTCTATTTTTTTAAAAATTACGTGCTTATATTTTTAATATAGATTATTGTAATTATTTTTTTTTTAGGGTGATAGGATAACCGGTCTCATAAGGCCCGTTCACATATCTCATTTCATTGACGAGCTTAAGGATGGAGAAGCTTATGCCTTCAATCATTATCAAGTGGAGAGTAACATAGGCATTTACAAATCAACTATTGGCAAATTTCGGATCATTCTTCATAGGGGAACTGAATTCTATAAACTCAAGACCTCATTTCCACTCTATCGATTCTCTTTTAGAGAATTTCTCACTTTATGTGATATAGACAACGTCGACGAAGCAATTTTGTTTGGTAAGTCCTATAAAAAAATTTATATTTGGAAGAATCTACTTATTTATTATGTTCAAATTTTTTAATTATGAATTGATGTATATTAATAGATTTAAATAAAAACTATTTTGTGTAGATGTTATTGGCTTGGTGATGGAGACCCATCCAATTCAAATAAAAAATGTGAAGAGTGGCCCGACCCAAATGATTAATTTCAGTCTTATGGATTTGGGGTTAGTTGTTTCGATTTATTTTGTTCAAAGTTGCACTCGATTTTTTTATAGCTTCTTATTAAATTTATTGTATTTTATTAGTTTTTAGTGGACTTACCATGACATGTACCGTTTGGGGAGCCTATGTGGATGAATCTATTGCTTTCGAGAATTACTATGTGGAGGCCAATCAACCATTTATCTTGGTCATACAAATGTGCCGTGCAAAGCCTTGGAATGGTAATTTTCTTTATTTTTATTTTTTTTATCTCGAATATAAACATGAAACTTATTTAATTATAATTTTAAATTATGAGAATTGCTTAACGATTACTTATTTCTTCATTAGGTGAAGTTCAAATAACAACTTCAAAGGATGTCACACATTTGATTGGTGTTCACGATATTCCCGAAGTTCAAGACTTTCTGCAAAAGTAAATAATTTTAAATTTATGCCTTACATAATGGTTATGGATATATTTATTTATTATATTTTAAATAAATATCTTTTTTGTAGGATGTCAACTAGCAAAATCGAAGGTGAGAAGCTTAGATCGAATAGCTCTTTAGTTGTCAAGAGTGAAGTTCAAGGACTTGAGGATGGTGATGTCATCGTTAGCTCTGTTGATTCTATTCGTGAGACTGAAGAGGTAGTTTAATATAAATATTCCAATTTTGTACTTATAATACCGGTTTTGTATATTAACATTCCGATTTTGTTTATGCTTACAAATTCAATGTTTTTAGTTAAAGGATATGGATACTTGGGTTTGTGCCTCAATCGACTCTGTTATTGATAATTGGTGGTGCCTTGGTTGCAAAAGATGCAATAGCAAGATGGATATTGAAGATGGTGATATGCATTGCACCAAGTGCACTAACACATGTGGCATTGCACGGTAGGAGCAACATTTTTTATGTTTGTCTTTTCGCATATTATTAGTAATAGTTTACGTTTTTGATTTTTTTTACAGGTACAAGATTCAATTTGGAGTCGCTGATTGTACTGCAAGTGCTGTTTTCATGTGTTGGGATAGAGAGTGTGAAAGGATGATTGAAAAGTCTTATGATCTTCTAAAACGTGAAATTTATGTGCTAAATGTGACTTTTATTAAAAAAAAAATATGTATACTTTAATTAGAAATTAAAGTTTATTTATAATTCTTATAATTATTATTACTATTTTTTTGTAGAATAAAACTGTTTTTGAGCTGCCGGATGATCTAGAGGACTTGGTTGGGAGAACCTTTCTTTTCAAGGTCCGAATCAAAGCAAATAATAATGAAAAAAGGGCTATTCATCTACTTTCTCCGTTTTGAGGGTTATTCTTGATCCAAATTTGGTTTCCAAGTACAACCATTGGGTTGTAGAAAATGATGTAAGTTTGTATAATTAGATTTAACAATTTAATTATATTCCTTTCGTATACAATACATGATTTGAAAATTAATTATGATGCCTTTTCTTTATAGAATTTGGATTTTATGACCCTTTTACAAAGGGAGGAAGCTACTAAGGTTAGTATAAATACTTATAACTAAATATTAAATATATTTACTTATAAGTTAAGTTTATGTTCTTTCAAGTTTATACTTGACTTTATTTTGAATAGGACGATGATGAAGAGGAAGTTATTTCACCGCTTAAGACTGTTTGAGCTTTGAGCAAGTTAGTGACACATCAATTGCAAAACGCAATTTGATGGATGAATTTGCTATTGACCCCGAGGGTGGAGAAGCTGAATCTGTGATGAACAAGAAGGGCAAGGCTAAAGTTGATGAGGATGGGAACTTACTCTCTACTGATGGAGGAAATAATTATTAGCTATTTGGTTTTTTAAATTTGGAAGACATTTTTATTATTTTTATTTTGCTTGGATGGTTTTTTTTATGATGGTTGTTTAGTTTGATAATGTTTTTGATATTCTGGAATAAATAATTGCAACTTTATGTTGCTTCTTGGTTGACGTCTCTAGGAAACATATAGTTTTCGAGATCTCAATCAACTTTTAATAAATTGATTTCCACTTTGAATTTCTACGTGTGTTTAGTTTTAATTATTTTTAAGCTTCACATATTTATCTTTTTTTTAATATATTATTCTTAAGTACTTATGTGCATTAACAAAAGTACTTATTAAATACTAACTATTCCCACCGAGTCATAAAATAAATTTAACGAATTCAAACTCATATCGTAAATACTAACAAATATATCTAAAAAAAACTAACAAGTACACTAATTAAAATATATTACTTAATATTCAATAGTTATGTATTATCAATATATTTTGATATTCCGAAAAACAAAATCGTGATTATAATCTTCCTCTTCAGCAAAGGTATAGCAGGCATCTCTGCAAAGAGAAATCACGAACAAGTTAACGTCAAAATAGATAAACCACGCACAATAACAAAATCAAATACGACGCTCGAAAACACTTAACAAATATCTGGGTCGTTCTCGATCCGGATGAGATCGAAAGTTTCTGGAGTAGGAGGAGAAAAAGACTTATGGGTGAGGAGGCCACAAAAATGTAAGAGGTTATTATCGTCGAGCAAAATTTTTGATGCAACGGGCTTACGGTTCCACACAGCAATCCGTTGGTCAAAGATGGCGTTGGGAGACGGTACCGCATACTCACGCAGGAGCTCCTTAAACCACGGAGTCGGTGCCCAAGGGAAAGTTGGGTTAGGCTCGACAAAAGCGAACTTGTCTTTTCACTTGGGGACGTTTGAAGGGGTGTCCGAAATAAAGTGTACATCATTGCGGCTCTTAAGGTAGAGCCCTTGAGAGTGTTTGGAGGGGATATAACAATAATGGAAAAAGTCTAGGTCGAGTTGACCTAGACGGAGGTGGCAGAGGATGATGAAGACGGTTAAAAAGCGGATAGCATTCGGTGAGAGCTGGTTCAAGGGAAGGTCAAACCACTCGCAAATGTCGAGCAAGTCTTGGCATAAAGGAAAACGGGCACCGAGTTTGAATTGAATTTCGAAAAAAGTATAACAATTTTTGGGAGGACGGTCATAAGTGTCCTTAAGGTCAGGGGACACAAAGACCCATTTAGCCAGGTGGCTGACCTCATCAGTGGTCAGCCAGCCGGCTATAAGAGCACGGGAAGCAGTCTTTTTAGAAGAGGAGGAGGTCGTGGTTGACTTGCCCTTCTTCTGGGTAGCCTTAGAAGAGGTAGCGATAGGGGCACCTTGGGATGTGAGAGGAGCAGCGGCGGTCGAAGATTTCTTAGGAAGGCTCGAAGAAGTGGCCTTAGGAAAAACAGAATGATGAGAGAGGGGAATGTCATCCTCATCCTTCTCGGCGGCGGCCGTAGCAGCATTGAGAGCCGCTTTAGCGGCGTCAGAAGCCCCAAACGCCGGGCAAGGGTGAGTGAGGGAAATGTTATCAAGGGACTCTTCGTCTGATTCATCAATCAGATGATGAGGTTGGGGAGAAGAAGGGGGTGTCGAGTAATCAGAAGGGCGAAGAAAGCTAAGAGGAACGGGGTTGTAAATCTCGTCAGCAGAGTTGGACGAAGAATGAAAAATAGGTCGGCCAATCGGGGAAGAGGACATGTCAGCCATATCCTAGCCGGAATGGTGAGTATTCTCAGAGGAAGCAGCGGAATCTGCAAAATACAGGAAAAAATTGTTAAAGGAAAAGCCTTTAGGGAAGAGAGGAGAGGAGAAGAGGAGAGGAACTCCGCGGTTGGGGTACGGACAGAAATGCAGAAGAGAAGCGACGAATCATAACAAGAAAAACATACCAACACAAAGTTAAAAGCGCAGGGAACTTACTCATGATCGCGATGGAGAGAGTTGCCGAAGAGCTTGAAGCCAATGGAGCAAAAGCGCCGAGAGCAAGAAAATTCAATTTGCAAGGGACAAATTAGGGCACAGAAGAAATTGAAAGTTGCAAAAGTGTGAAAAGAGTTGAAAAATGGCAAAGTGTGGTATTTATATGGATATAGATGAAGACAAGTGGAAGAATTAGGAGAGAGAGCCGTTAGATTAAAGTAAGATCTAACGGCAGGGAGAATTAAAGAGACACGGATATCGAAGCGGCGCAAATCGCGAGGAGACACGATGATTAAAAGTACTAAATAGATAAGACGCGTGGCAGAAGAAAACAGTATCAGTAATGAAGGAAAATGAAGGATGGAGGGAAATTTACAATGGTACCAGCCACGTGGTCGAAAAAGGGAATGAGGCTCAATAAATGGTCGAGGAATAGGAAAAACATCGTTCAAGTGGTCGAAGAATGGGAGCGATATTGGTCTGATGATCGAGGGAGGAGTACGGATCCAACTAGAAGGTCGAAAAGGCAACAGATCGAAGAGGCAGGCACAAGCTCACTCTTAGATCGAGTCATTCAGACTCGACCAGAGTGGGGGGGACTAGATGATATGGGATATATATACTTAGAGAATATTCCGGTTCGCGGGCCCGGTCATACAAGCCTAATATCAGAAAAACCAGGCTGGTCGAACAATAATAGGTTGGAAGAAAGTGGTCGAGCATGATAGCAGATTGGATCAATGACCGACCTAGTGAATGGGAGCTCGATCAGATCGAGCAGTCGGTATGTGAAGAGAAATCGGGGGCGTTGTTGGAACGCGAGGAGGCGCGTGGCTCTCGTCAGGAAATCTCAAGGGAATATTCAAGAGGATAATTACCCCTGCACAGCGGGGCACGTGGCAAAAGCACACTGGTGCAGAGAGAGAGTGGCGATAACCACCTCTGACACACACACTGTGTGTGTACGGACGGGCAGCGCGGGTAAGACAGCTCACCAGATTCGGACAGCTCCTAGGACAGGTATCTCACTCTTATATATATAGGAGTGAGCCCTTTCTTATGACTTACGATTTATCCATTACATACTTTGGAGAATTGAGTGATATATAGACTGACTTAAGCATCGGAGGCTCTTCACCGGAAAAATCCCCCGGTGTGAGAGTTCTTTGCAGGTACGCGGCGTTCTACTGGCGAGGAGGAGGAAGACGAGCTGATTTCAAGCCGGTCAGAGTGTTTTGCGTTACTAGAAACGCAGACTGGCTCTGATACCAAACTGTAACTCCCCACTTTATTTTAAAAGATTTATCGAATTTTTTGCGAATCTCGTTTAAGTTTAAAATTCAATGGGCGCTACTTATTTTACCAAGAGCAATTTATCAAACATACAAAATAGATCAGAAAGAACCTACACATTTATCTAGTCCAAAATAACAATTAAATAAAAGCATAATCCCAAAGGTTCAAATCCGTCCAACATTTTTCCAAAGTCAAACCAGTTCAAACATGATCAAATAAACCATAATAAGTTCATAAATGCAGAAGTAAATAATAGTCTTAAAAAGCAAGACCACCCACTCGCCTTGCCTCGTCACTCGCCAACTGCTTAACCTGCATCCGTGAAGAGCAGGTGGGAGTGAGTACAGTTGGAAATATCGTACTCACACTATGCATATGAATAACATAATATTGCTATGGTCGCAGCATGAACATAAACAATAATCAGATCATGTCTCATCTCTTATTCAATATCACACCATTTAACCTTACTCCTTTGCGCATATATCGCTAGCCGCAGAACGGGAATTCATTACCGGAAGGCGGGAGTACGTGCCACTGTAACAGACACGACCTTCCATATGGGCTTACGTCCCTGACACGGGCACGGCCATATCAGGACTTAAGGAGATTGCCACACAAGGGCACCGTACCGTAACTCGACAGTGACTCCTCAAACACCTACATTTAAGCGAGATAATAATTAATAATTTTTCTTACTACCCGGAATTAATATATAAATCACACTTAATCAAAAATAACGATTAAGGGATTTTATCGGATTTTTTTCGTGGACTTGGACCTCTCACATTTTTGAAAATAGGACTCGGGGGCTAAATTAGAGTCTCGGGACTTAAAATAATTTTTTCCAAATTTTTCTCATATGAAAATATTTTTAAAATAGAAATAGGTATTAAAAACGGATTTCTGGAACACAAAATAGAGCGAAAAATCGACTTGGGCCGCGCTGGGAATTCTGCCGCGAAAATGGGCTCATGTGCACTGGAATTTGGGCCACAAGTGACCTGGAGCGCAATTTGGGCCGCAACACAAGGGCCTGGCCCAACACTGAAGGGCTGAAGACATGCGGGCTGGGGTTCGAGTTCGCGGGCCGAGAGCTGGGTGGGGGAGCGGGCCGCGCGCGGGCTGATTCCAGGCCGAACGGCCCGCGCGCCTTGAACAGACTTGGGCTGTGCGAAAAATAAAGGGAAAAATCGCTGGCTGGGCGTGGGTTTCGAACCCAAGATTAAAACTAGAGGCCTCCGACTTGAGAAAAACAGAGACAGAAAAGATGTCGAACAAGGACAGAAATTTTCCGGCGATAGATTTTGACGCCAACATCTCACAACAACCGGTTTATTGAGAAATATAACATTATCAGATAAACATATTTCCAGAGTTCGAACATTTATAAAACTCGGGTTCGTAAGGTTCGAAAACGGAACGACATAACCGGCTCGAAAATAAACAAACGGCAAAACGAACGAGATGACTCGGAAAATCACAACGAGTCTCCAAATCTCATACGATTAATCACAGCAAATAAAGGGTTCGATTTATACGAATGAGAGTCCAATAATTCCACGATATATTACGAATCATAATGTAATACCCCATTTGGCTATGGAATTTTTGAGGATTATTTATTATTATTATTATTAACTATATTTACATGTTGTTATTATTATTTGTTGGATGCTAAAATTGTATTAAATTTCTAATATGATTTATTTGTCAAATTGCGATTTAATGCCTAATTGTCTGAATATGATTTTAATTGCCAACTTGTAATTAAATGCTTAAATGTTATTATTATCTAGTTAAATGTATATTCGTATTTTTATTAATATTATTATTTTTAAAATTAAATTGTGTGTGTTATAAATATAAATTTAAAACTGGTTCATGAATTTAGTTTATCGAGCCCGAGAAAACCGTATTAAAGCTACGTCTAGTCGGGCCAGAGAGCCGAATCATTTTATTGAACTAGCCTGACCCGCGAGCCCGACAAACCGAACCGGCCCGCCCAAGTGTGTGTCGTGTGTGAGCTACGAGACAAAAACCCTAGCCCTTATTATTGTCTCGCTCGTTCATGATTTTGTAGAGAACCCGCAGCTTCATATTATTCTGTTTCCTTTATCCCTCTCGATCGCTAGCGTGATTCAGGCAGGAGAGATTTCTCTTGAAAATTTTGATCGACCATCATCGCCATCATCTTAACCCTTCTCCCTTCTCTCGTTAAATCGATCCCAGACCCTCTCATCATCTTCCTCCTCTCCAGACGCCATCACCATCATCATCACCTTCTCCCGTCACCAGCGGATCGCCGCCATCATATCGCCGTAAACCACCGCAAACGTCCTCCACTCGCCACCACGGACCAGCGGCGACCTCGATGGACTCCGGCGACCTTCTTCCGCCGTGAACCAGGGCCATGCCGCGAGATCCTTCACTGTCACGCCGCGAAGCCACCGCGAGCCCTAGCCGCGAGCAGCATCCTTTCCGACAATCCCTGCACAGCAACGCCGCGAACTCTCTTCCACCGGCGTCTTCCCGTTCACGAGCAAGATCCAGCAGCGACGACATGAACTTCCGGCGAGCCCTTCCCTCGTAAGCTTTCCAGCGAGCCCAGCAAAGCGACGAGCCTCGTCAGCCGCAGCCTCCCTCCGGTGAGCCCCTGCACCACTCGCGAGCCCTCCTCCTCCGCAGCGGCATGCCCAACGAGTCGCTGCTGTCGCTGCCTCCCCATTGCGAGAAGGTACCACGCAAACGAGCCCATCAACTCTCGTCTTTCGTTCCATTTTCAATCAATTTCTGAGAACGGTACAAGGCTCGACTTGTCCCGTTTAATTCTTTGTATTATTTGATATGTTCGATTCTGTGAAATGGGTGTTGAAAGTGCTTCGTGAATTTAAATTCATGCCTAAGATGAGTATGTATGAGAGTTATATTATTCAATTGCGAATTGGATACCAAAGTGATTGTTGTCACTTTGAATTGTTGTCGAACTGAATGTAATGTGGTATACTTCATGGAAATCCTGGACTTATAGGTACTTGGAGTTGTCCTTGATTTATTGATATTTTTTTGAGGTCATATCGAGTTATGTGTAGGGAGATATGATTTTTCTAAACCGAGCATGCTGCTGAACCGAAATAAATTCACCATAAATCGAGTTGTTATCCGTTTGGGCTGAATTTTTTATATGTTGTGCCTCTGAGTATATGGTATGTGTGTGCCAAGCCCCAGGGTTTATTTTTGAGTTTTTGGTATCAAATGCTTAAAACGGTTCATTAAAAATCGTACACTTGGAGTTTTGAGCTGAAACTTTGAGAAACCTGCTATTTTGTGATGTTTTATGTTGGGTAAACATTTTAGATTAAAATTCGAAGTGTAGCTATGCGAACCAGTAAATACTGATTTCAGTGCTGTTTTTCCTTAAATTATTTAAAAATGCTCCCGGATGAATTTCGGGCTGAAACTTGGTGAGTTTATGTGCTTTTGCATGCTTTATAATGTGGTAAAGTTTCAGGTCGATTGGCTGAGCCTAACTTCTAATTCTGAATTTTATTCATTTAGGGTTTAAATGTTCGGTTATCGGTTGTTTAGGTTAGGATTCAATTTTATTAATGTTGGCATGATTTATGTGTATTATATGAAGTAACTGAGTTGTGTCAAGGTCTGGTAGTCACTCCATAGTACCTAACTCGATCAAGGAATCCACGAGTCACTTAATCGATATGATTTCGGCTAAGTATATGTGCCTTATGTGTTGTTTTGAATTGGATAGTAAGTGATAGGTTATTATAAATTGTTGTAGTTTCTTCGAGCTGAACTTGCCATAATTCCTTCAACTCTGTGTTTGGCTATACCTCTTGCTACATCCAGGTGGGTTTTATTTGAAAAGTTTCTATGCATTAATTAACAGTTATTGTTGTGGTATGATCAAAGTATGCATGTGAACCATGTAGCCTTCGATGTGAGCTATATTGGCCGTCGAACGGTTATCCTCGTAGCTATAGAACATACCCGATTGGGTGTCTCCTTTATTTATGTATGGGAGTTAGGGCGTGAGCCTTGGCTGGTGATCCTCGATGTAAGTCCAAAGGGATGTTTCCGGGCATTCGGGGTGGATTTACTCCTACTGGCTGGGCATCGATTGTAAGACCCGCGGGGCATTTTGATACATGTATCATCAGTGGTCTATTGGTATAGGTGTGCACATGAGAGTTGACTCTGGGAAGGAGATGGGATATTAATTGATTTGTGTTCAAACTGCGACCATACCTGCCTTATTCTATGAAATTGAACATTAATTATTGCATAGTGGTGAGCACCTCGATTTTTCTATTGTGCTCATCCCCACCTGCTCTTCATTGATGCAGGTTAGTAATTGCGGGCACGACAGAGGGAAGCGAGTGGTGGTCATGTTATTGAATATTTTCGCTGCTTAAATTGCTTATCATGATTTATGCATTTCTGACTTAAGTTGAGAACTGGATTATTGATAGAAAGTGTACTCCCTATTATTTATGGATTTGATGAACCCAGTTTTGGGAGTTGATGTCATTTATTGAGCCCGGTTTGGGTGTTGACTATTTATGGTTATCGAACCCGGTTTGGGTGTTGATTATTCATGATTATTGAACTCGTTGGGAATTGCATATGTGATATTGTTGAAATTGTTTTGGAAAAGGAGTAACGCCTCAAGTATTTTGAAATAAATTTTGAAAAATTTATTCTAAATTTCGGCAAATAAAAGTGGGGCGTTACAGTTTGGTATCAGAGCCAGTCTGCGTTTCTGTAGACTAGTTAATGTGAATTATGTGATTACATGCTTTGACTTCATATTTTGACCACTCGCTCTCGTCGTGCCGCGCCAGCTCAGGTATGAGTACCTGAATGATTTAAGATTATCGTGCATTGATTGGTTATTGATTATTGAAATGAAATCGGGGCTTAAGAATTTATCCTCTTACTTTTAAACGTTCTGGAACTCTAGATGAGTGGCGAACCTTAGTTGTATGAATTTGAACTCTAGCGATATAGAGTTAAGTTCTAACTTGAGGTTTTGTTTGTTTAGAAATTTGATATGGTGTTATCGAACTAAGTTATGTGTATAACAGTCCTCTCGATGTATTTTGGTGTCTTCGGAAGAGGACCATTCGCGAGCCATCTCGAAAGGAGAAGGTTTAAACGACGGGAGCAGACAACCGAAGAAGTCTGAAGTGTGGGATATTCGGAGGTCTGTAACCATGGTTATTAAGACCATCAGATGTGAATATGCCTATGTTAATTTCGTATTCATGAGTTTGAAATTGGTTTAAATATATGTTGAATATATGTAGACGATCTCTTCGATTTTGAGAAATCAAACGAGACCTCGTCGATTTGTGATATAGTCACTGTGGATTGGGACGTTGTATCGTCCTCAGTCATATGGCGAAGACTTCGGACGAATTCATCGTTAAACGAGTCGTAGATAAATTGTTGAACTTTAATAACTGCTGTTTTAGTGTTGGAATTATTAAAAGTTATGTATTGCTCCGTTTGCCTTGAAATTTTGAGGGTCTTGTCTTCTGTTGACCATCTGACTTATGTTAAAATTTCGTAACTTTCCAAGGCCTGTAGCTATTTTAAATAATTAGAATGATTTCTGGTCAGTTTCATGTAAATTACATAATAAATTGTGTAGTGATCGAAATTGGAGAAGAATTGAGTATGTTATGCCTCTGTTATGATTGCATTTTGTGTAAAATGTTTAGAATTTTTGGACTAAGTTTGATAGGGTAAATAATTTATTTTCTAATCCTACAGAAAGTTGTTTTATTTATCATAAATCGGTTAGTTGTTGAAAAATTCTGAAACTTGGCCGGAGTACTTGTATTATGTGTGTTTTCAAGCTGTTCAAAGATGAGAATTTTTAGAGTTCAATTTGCTTTGATTTTGACTGAATTTCGATAACTGCTGAAACTTGTAGGAATTTTTAAAATTCGTACAATTAATGCCCAGGGCAAAAATTTTGACATGTTGCCACTCTCATGCTGTAGTCTGTGGTATAAAAATTTCATAGGTTTAGTTCATTGATTTAATCTGGTTGCTAATTTATGCTCGTTTTTGTCATAATCTTGCTCGAATTTTATAAAATAACACAGTTTGAGTTTGGGGCTGAAAACTTGTGGTATTGCTTAATTCTAGGAGGTGGAATTTTGGTGAAAATATCAGAGTTAAATTTGTATGATAACCTGACCAACCTAATTTTGTGATTCAAATCTAGTATTTTTAAATATATGGCTTTTGCAATAAAAACTGTGAATCGACTCGTTTTCCGGTTCTTTAAGTGTTTGGCTTGGTCAATGTTTGTTTTGGACTATGTGAACCCCCATGTGTATTTGGTTGAGTCTTAGTGTCGAGTCCAAGTGTTCCAACGTCCACCGGACTTCACGAACAACTTAGTCGAATCAAGTTCGACTGAGTATAATTGTGAATTCCGTTTAAGTCAGAATATATGTTGATTATAACATCTGAACTTAATGTAGGTGCTTGACGAGCCGAGCTCGCCGCCTGTAAGTGCTTCTGTGTTATCTTCTGCTATTATCGAGATGGAGTGTTTTTCCACCTTAAAGGATTATGCAGAAATCTTTTAAGGAGGATAGACGAGTCTGGAGCAAGCACATCGTGTAGTGCAGAACCGTCATTATTCTAAATTTTGTTCATCGTAAAATTTTTTGTTCTTTTCCTCCCTTCTGAATCCCGGGAAGAACTTCACGTTCAAGTTCCAAAGTGTGAAGATTGGGAAGTGAGTTGCGTTCGTTTAGGACTGCTGACACGATTAGCTACCCGAGGAAGAGCTGACGTGTCGGCCGACACTGTTAGTCGGAAGAGCCGAAGCGAGCTATCTATTTAAAGGCTCGACAGAAGCTACTGAGAGAATCGCCATGAGAGTTCTTTTGAGATTTAGCATATCGTTAGATCTGTGGCGTATTGCGTTTTGTTGTTTTAGAAAGGAAGTGGACTTGGAACTCGGACTTATACCTTTCTATTTTTGGAAACCCTTGAACTTTAAAATTGTGGAATACCTGATATATATGTTGTTTTGTTGACCCTAAAATTCTTGAAATTTGGTAAAACCATTCCTTTTTGGCAGCCTTGAATTGTAACTTCTTGTGGAAACTTGGACCAAACGCCGATCCTGACTGGGTGAAGCCACGCGAAGTGGTGGCCGAGCACGCACGACCGTACTGAGAGACAGGAGGCTTGCGCGCGGCCGACCGTCAACTCACACGCGAACTGCAGCCGCCATCACCGAATGCACAAACTCCCCAGGCCAGCGTGTGCGGCTAAGCTTCGACCTTACAGCTGGTCTCCGAGTAGGTGGGTACGCACGCGTCCCAGCGCCCCGCTTATGCAGCGCCAGTGAGCGTGCCGCCTCTTGGGTGGCAGTACACTAACCCCGAACCTCTGATTCATTTCGTTGATCGACCAGTTTTTACTGAGCTATTTATGTTACCCCCGAACCTTGAACCGAGAGCCCCAAGTTCCACTAAAATGTGTATACATTCTTAATCGATGATTTTTGATTAAGGAGTGTAGTCGATGAGTCCCTATGCTTTACTTGAGAGTTTCTTGAGTCGGCAAATTGGGAATGTCCTGTTGCTTTGGGTCAAGCCCTATGTTTATGCATAAGGGTTGCGTTCGAATCGTGGAGTCGATATCATGAGAGTGTGAGCTTGTTGGTGTCATTCTTTATGTATGTGGTATCGTGTTGTGGTCTCGGATGGAGACGCACGGTCTGTGATGAAATCGTGAGCAAGTTGTCAGTGTGACTCGAATACGAGACTGAAACTTGGTGTCACGTGTCCACCTTGATGGTGAGGTAGTCGGAGTATGCTGATAATACACTGAACGACCTGTTGAGGTCTTGTGTGCTGTTAGATACGAAGCAAGTCGTTGATACTCATGAGTATAGGCTAAACCGAACTGGGTCCCTTGCAAGAAGATGTACACCTGAGCTCGGGCAGGACTGATCACCCTCCCAAGCAAGAAGGTAAACATATGAGCATGGGCGAGTCGGTTGGTTCTTGTATGTGAGTACATGCCTTTCGAGTATAAGGCGATAGGACTCATGGGAACAGAATCGAGTTCCGGAGAGTGAAGCCGGACCTCGTGATTGAAAATTCCCGTTCGAGTCTGGCGTTCCTTTTAGATGTGTCTTCTTTCGCATTTCCGAGGACGGAAATGTTTTAAGGAGGATAGATTGTAATGCCCCGTTTCACTATGGAATTTTTTAGGATTATTTATTATTATTATTATTATTATTAACTATATTTACTTGTTATTATTATTTGTTGGATGCTAAAATTGTATTAAATGTCTAATATGATTTATTTTTCAAATTGCGATTTAATGCCTAATAGTCTGAATATGATTTTAATTGCCAACTTGTAACTAAATGCTTAAATGTTATTATTATCTAATTAAATGTATATTCGTATTTTTGTTAATATTATTACTTTTAAAATTAAATTGTGTGTGTTATAAATATAAATTTAAAACCGGTTCATGAATTTAATTTATCGAGCCCGAGAAAACCGTATTAAAGCTACGTCTAGTCGGGCCGAATCATTTCATGGAACCAGCCCGACCCGCGAGCCCGACAAACCGAACCGGCCCACCCAAGTGTGTGTCGTGTGTGAGCTACGAGACGAAAACCCTATCCTTTATTATTGTCTCGCTCGTTCATGATTTTGTAGAGAACCCCCAGCTTCATATTATTCTGTTTCCTTTATCCCTCTCGATCGCTAGCGTGATTCAGGCAGGAGAGATTTCTCTTGAAAATTTTGATCGACCATCATCGCCATCATCTTAACCCTTCACCCTTCTCTCGTTAAATCGATCCCAGACTCACTCATCATCTTCCTCCTCTCCAGACGCCATCACCATCATCATCACCTTCTCCCGTCACCAGCGGATCGCCGCCATCAGATCGCCGTGAACCACCGCGAATGTCCTCCACTCGCCACCACGGACCAGCGGCGACCTCGACGGACTCCGGCGACCTCCTTCTGCCGTGAACCAGGGCCATGCCGCGAGATCCTTCACTGTCACGCCGCGAAGCCACCGCGAGCCCTAGCCGCGAGCAGCATCCTTTCCGACGATCCCTGCACAGCAACGCCGCGAACTCTCTTCCACCGGCGTCTTCCCATTCACGAGCAAGCTCCAGCAGCGACGACATGAACTTCCGGCGAGCCCTTCCCTCGTAAGCTTTCCGGAGAGCCCAACAAAGCGATGAGCCTTGTCAGCCGCAGCCCTGCCTCCGGTGAGCCCCTGCACCACTCGCGAGCCCTCCTCCTCCGCAGCGGCATGCCCGACGATTCGCTGCCGTCGCTGCCTCTCCGCTGCGAGAAGGTCCCACGCAAACGAGCCCGTCAACTCTCGTCTTTCG
This sequence comes from Striga asiatica, assembly GCA_008636005.1. Taxonomy (NCBI): domain Eukaryota; kingdom Viridiplantae; phylum Streptophyta; class Magnoliopsida; order Lamiales; family Orobanchaceae; genus Striga; species Striga asiatica. Next base: position 2,562 of record BKCP01006715.1, on the reverse strand, counting down.
TTTCGTTTTTTATCGATTTCTGAGAACGGTACAAGGCTCGACTCGTCCCGTTTAATTATTTATATTATTTGATATGTTCGATTATGTGAAATGGGTGTTTAACGTGCTTCGTGAATTTAAATTCATGCCTAAGATGAGTATGTATGGGAGTTCTATTATTCAATTGCAAATTGGATACCAAAGTGATTGCCGTCACTTTGAATTGTTGTCAAACTGAATGTAATGTGGTATATTTCGTGAAAATCTTGGTGTTATAGTACTTGGAGTTGTCCTTGATTTATTGGTTTTGGTTTGAGGTCATTTCGAGTTATGTGTAGGGAGATATGAGTTTTCTAAACTGAGCATGCTGCTGAAACGAAATAAATTCACCATAAATCGAGTTGTTATCCGTTTGGGCTGAAGTTTTGATATGTTGTGCTTCTGAGTATGTGGTATGTGTGTGCTAAGCCCCAGGTTTTAGTTTTGAGTTTTTGGTATTCAAATGCTTAAAACGGTTTCTGGGCAGAAACTTGTAAAATTCATTAATAATCGTACACTTGGAGTTTTGAGCTAGAACTTGGAGAAACCTGTTATTTTGTTATTATTTATGTTGCGTAAAAAGTTTATATTAAAATTCGAAGTGTAGCTATGCGAACCAGTAAATACTGATTTCGGTGCTGTTTTTCCTTAAATTATTTAAAAATGTTCCCGGATGAATTAGGGCTGAAACTTGGTGAGCTTATGTGTTTTTGCATGCTTTATAATGTGGTAACGTTTCAGGTCGATTGGCTGAACCTAACTCCTAATTCTGAATTTAGTTCATTTTGGGGTCTAAATGTTCGGTTATCGGTTGTTTAGGTTAGGATTGGATTTTATTAATGTTGGCATGATTTATGTGTATTATATGAAGTAATTCAGTTGTGTTCAGGTCTGGTAGTCACTCCATAGTACCTAACTCGGTCAAGGAATCCACGAGTCACTTAATCGATATGATTTCGGCTAAGTATATGTGCCTTATGTGTTGTTTTGAATTGGATAGTAAGTGATAGGTTATTATAAATTGTTGTAGGTCCTTCGAGCTGAACTTGTGCCATAATTCCTTCAACTCTGTGTTTGGTTATACCTCTTGCTACATCCAGGTGGATTTTATTTGAAAATTTTCTATGCATTAATTAACTGTTATTGTTGTGGTATGATCAAAGTATGCATGTGAACCATGTAGCCTTCGATGTGAGCTATATTGGCCATCGAACGGTTATCCACGTAGCTATAGAACGTACCCGATGGGGTGTCTCCTTTATTTGTGTATGGCAGTCAGGGCGTGAGCCTTGGCTGGTGATCCTCGATGTAAGTCCGAAGGGATGTTTCCGGGCATTCGGGGTGGATTTACTCCTATTGGCTGGGCATCGATTGTAAGACCCGCGGGGCATTTCGATACGTGTATCAGCAGTGGTCTATTGGTATAGGTGTGCACATGAGAGTTGGCTCTGGGAAGGAGATGGGATATTAATTCATTTGTGTTCATAGTGCGACCATACCTGCCTTATTTTATGAAATTGAACATTAATTATTGCATAGTGGTGAGCACCTCGATTTTCCTATTGTGCTCATCCCCACCTGCTCTTCATTGATGCAAGTTAGTAATTGCGGGCACTACAGAGGGAAGCGAGTGGTGGTCATGTTATTGAATATTTTCGCTGCTTAAATTGCTTATCATGATTTATGCATTTCTGACTTAAGTTAAGAACTGGATTATCGATAGGGAGTGTATTCCCTAGTATTTATGGATTTGATGAATCCAGTTTTGGGAGTTGATGTCATTTATTGAGCCCGGTTTGGGTGTTGACTATTTATGGTTATGGAACCCGGTTTGGGTGTTTATTATTCATGATTATTGAACTCGTTGGGAATTGCATATGTGATATTGTTGAAATTGTTTTGGAAAAGGAGTAACGCCTCAAGTATTTTGGAATAAATTTTGAAAAATTTATTCTAAATTTCGGCAAATAAAAGTGGGGCGTTACATATAATCCGACGAACAAAACGAAAATACGAGCCAATTAACGAACCAAACAAACAACAAGAAATCGATTCAAATAGTATGAATATAATCGAACGAGTAAGCACGAGCACGAATATATCAAGAAGGTTCTCTGATTACCTCTCTTCGAAAAATTTACGAGCTCGGGAAAGCTGGAAAGGCACGAACGAACGGGAATCGATCGGACGGACGAAACTCGAAAGGTCGGGCTCGACGAACAAAAAAACGGAATGAACGGACCAACACCTCGAAAGCTCGGAACTCTCCGTACACGTTGCTGCTCGCGAAAGGATGGACGTTGGTTTCTCGAACAGCTGACGGAGGTGTTCGCTAGAATTAATGGTGGGCGAAGCTTTGGTGTCGGGTTTTGACGGCGAACGGTTCGGGCGATTGCTGCGTGAACAGTGCGGATTGCTCGGCAATGGAATGGAGCTGCTGCTCGGAATGGCAGTCGGCGACGGTAGGGATGGTCGCCGGAGAAGAAGGTGCGACTGAAGAAACTTTCTCATTTTCTTTTTTTTTTTAAAAATAGAATTAGGCTT
>BKCP01006704.1:278395-313267 GCA_008636005.1 Striga asiatica | reverse complement strand
AGAATTACCTCCTTCTCATGGCAACGAATATCAGCTCGATAATTCGCTAACCAATTCATTCCAAGTATGAGATCGAAGTCCCTCATTTTGATAACATAAGCCTCTAATCTCAAGATTTTTCCTCCAATATTAACACTAAGGTTCTCTACCTTAGAGCTTGTCTCTATTTTCCTCCCTGAGGCTAAACTTACCTCAAGAGGGTCAATAGTGTTAATAATCTTAACTCCAATGGCATCTATACATCTCTTCGACACAAATGAATGTGTTGCTCCAGTATCAAATAATGCAAAAACAGGCATTTCATTTAAAATAATCATCCCAGACATGGTACCTGGGTTCTGCTCAGCTTCAACTTGATTGATAGCATAGACCTGAGCTTGTGGTTCTCCTCCCCTCTGCTGCTGAGGTTGACCCTGAAACTGCCGCTGCTGCCTTTCTGGACAAAACTTCATACCATGCCCAGGCTTCCGGCAATGGTAACATACATTTTGTCCAGCCAGACATTCTCCTCTGTGGAGCTTTCCACATTTGGTACAAGTTGGAGTTTGTCCGCCTTGCTGCTTCTGCTTATTCTTACGATCATTCTTGTATCCTTTCCACTTCCTCTTATTCTTTCCTTCCTTCTCTTGTGGAATAGGCATCATTTGCACTGGTGGTGCTGCTGGAATTTGTGATATTGTCTGTATCACAACTTGATCACCTCCTCTCTTGAAACTAGCTTCGATCTCATTTGCCTTGGTCACAACTTCAGTATAAGTATGAATATTGTGTCCAGCCACATGGTGACGAATCGAGGGTAGTAGGCCATCTCGGAAACGTCTCGCCTTCTTCGCCTCCGTCTCCATTAGATAGGGAGCAAAGGATCCCAATCTAGTAAATTCTCGTTCATACTCATCTACTGAACGAGTTCCTTGAACTAACGCCAGAAATTGGCGTTCCATCTCCGCTTTGTAATAGTCAGGGTAGTACTTATCATTCATCATCTCCTTAAATTTATCCCAAGTGAGATTTTCTTTCTCACTAGGACGCATGCCCCAGTAAGAATTCCACCAGAGACGAGCATCCCCAGTCATTTGCAACTGAGCACAGAGAATACGATTTTTCTCCGAGCACTCAGTAATCTCAAAGATTGACTCCAGACCTTGAATCCACTCCTCCACTTGACGAGGATCTCCTTGTCCAGAAAACTTCTCAGCATTGAAACCACGAAACTAGGCAACTACTTCTGCTGATGTCATCTCTCTTTGACCTTGGTTCACTCTTCGTGCCATCTGGATTTTTAATCCATTATTAAGTTTTAGCACAATCATATTTTCAAGATAAGCCATTATTTCTATACAAGTTATTTATTAACTTGATAACTCTAAATTTATTGGGAGTAACATGATAGTCTTAAAATCTTTGCTTAAGTATCTTTTCTAATTTGGATATCCGAATCTTATTGAGCATAGACTTAGTAATTTGCTTATATAAAAACTTTCATAAAACTTAACAACACTTACCTGGTAGTCGGCGAGGTGTGAGTGTGGTGTGGTCGGTTTTCCTGAAACTTAAACTTTTAGTATACAGAGCACTTACTTTGGCTCTGATACCACCTGTAACACCCCGCTTATCAGAGTAAATTTTTCGCAACTTTTATTTCGAAATTACTTATAACTCTTTCGAAATCTTTTTGCGAATAACTCGGGATGCTACTTAAACTCCTTCTTCCTAAAAATCTGTTTAACTTTAACTTTGTCTAATTATTTATTTTAGACATAACAAAACAGATTTATATATATACTTGCATTTAACTATATCATGTTCATATTTATGAAATGATAAAAACTTGAAATCTGAATTTATTTAAAATGCAAGTTCACATATTAATAAGCGTAGCGGAATTACTTAAAAACGTGAATAATTATACAGACTTATTTCATTTATTACAAATGTCCTTTGAAATGAGTACTCGACCATCACCACCACTTTATTTGCTCACACCTCCGGCCCGACCCTGTTACCTGAAAAACATAATGGGGGTGAGTACTGGTCCTTTTGTACCCCGTTAATACCCATACTAAAGTAAACATCAATAATAATACAATATCATGATCTTTGGTATATATATAATAACTGTAACTTAATCTGGCCGATATATTATCGGATACTTGTGCACAATCTGATGGATATTTCTAAGGCACGTATCGCCTCCATCAGAACTTAGGATATAATCTTCGAGACAAATTAATGCCTCCTCATCCCAAGCGTATAAACTTAAACTGTATACATACCTCGAACATGATAACAATATTATACTCAATGTAATACCCAGTCTGGGTCCCCACCTTTCTCCTTTGAAATCGTAAGTGTTGGTCTCGAGTAGCTAACTCTTCAAGCTACATAAAAATACGTAAACAAATATACTAAGTACTATGCTCGTATACTCGGATTTTCAACTCTTTCGGATAAATCATCCAAATCTTATAAAATCTCGATATTTTTGTTATGGTTCAAACTTTTCTTGATCTTTTACTCAATCAAATACTTACTCATATTATTTCTCCCAAATCTTATACATATGGCTTATACTCATTTTTCACTTGATTATCTCAAAAGTGAAAAATAACTCAAATCATACTTAACTTTTCATCATAATATTAATATGTGAGATTTACAACAATCTTTATAAAATTGTATACTCCACATATTAAACTAAAACTTGGTCAAATTGCTCATTACTCATATAAGAATTTTTTTCTAAAAATTCCATTTTAAAACTTAACCATGTACTAAATACTCTTGCATATAAAATCATCTTGACATGTAGTCATCGGGATTCATTAATTCATCAGGATTAGTTAATTGGATGAATGACGTGGCTTAAAAAATCGGGGAAAACGATATCGACACATAGCGATAGCACATGCTGGATAACGGACGCTTGATATAAAGTGATACATCGATAGGCAAATAATCGAGAAATAACGAGAATCTACAAATTTTGACAGGAACAACATCCATTTAAAGAGAAAGGAGTACAAAGTTCAGTAAAAATTAATAATGATCTAACTCCAATACCCTCTCACTCTGCGTAGGTCTCGATCTTTACGAAGTATGCATATTCTCCAATCGAGACTCGAGACTTCGCCCAACGACAAAATGGAACTTTTATCTGGCCAACTCAAGAAAATCTCGCATATGGCATATGAACTAATTGACAAGCCTCTCTTAATCATGAAACATTGATTAGGAAATTCATACAATGGTTTGGTGGAACTTGGAGTTCTCAATTTAAAGCTTGAAATGAAGGGTTCAAAAGATCAACATACAATTTGACCAAGGATACTGATTCAATGGCTCAAAGAGAACATAGTCAGTCCGGGGTTTAATGCACTGTCACTCGAGAGATGACACACACGCTGGCACTGCATATGCGCGATGCTGGGACGCGTACATGTACCTACTCAGAAACCAGCTGCAAGGTCAAGGTTTGGCCGTACACAATATCCTGAGGAGTTCGTGCGTTCGGTGATGGCGGCGGCAGCTTTCGTGCGAGTCAACGGTCGGCCACTACAGTTGGCCTTACATCTCTCAGCATGGGCGTGCGAGCTCGGCCACCACTTCGCGTGACTCCACCCAGTCAAGGTCGGCGTTCAGTTTGGAGTACAATTTAAGGAATTCTCTAATTCAGGGTTCGTAACGGCAAAGGTAACCCGATAGAAAAGGTTTTCGCAAAGCTTCCAAAACAATGGAATTTAAGTTTCAACAAAAACAATTCCCCCAGCATTTAGGTGTCCAACAATCTCGAAAGTTTCAAGGGTTTCAAATCATGACAAGGCATAAAACTGAGTTCCAAGTTCGCCACCTTTTCCCTAATCGATACAATAATCACACGAATATTAACGATAGAAATAACGAAAAATTCCCAAAGAGGTCGAACATCGGCTCCCCAGCCAGGAATATTCCTAACTAGTGGTCATTACCGAATAACGGAATGGTAGCTCGCTCGACTTTTCCGATCAACAGTGTCGGTCATCACGTCAGCTCTATCTCATGTAGCTAAACGTGCCAGCAGTCCTAGACGAGCTCACTCTCATATACACTGCCTATAGCTTCTATACTTCGAGATCTTAGCGTAAAGCTTCTCTCGTAAGTGGTCCCAGCCAACAATATAACACCGATCAAATTAAGTCCAATATAAATCATATTGGTCACATAAACATGCATATTCTAAGAGATAATATCATTTTGTTGAAAACGAAACACAATTTACATAATAATCCAGCATGCACGGCGAATTTAAAATAGACAGAATTTTCAGAATACAAGTTATATAAGCATAACTCCATTGGCATGTGAACTCTAAGTCATGCACCTACAACTTTCGTAAAGATCATAGTTGCAAAAAAATTTAAGAGGTGATAAACCGATAGACATTTAGATCATGCTTTTCTGTCAGAAAGCGGAAAACAACTTATACAGGAACTCAATAATTCATGCATATCTCGAGATATGATCATGATAAAACTATGATTCAAAAATCACTGGAAAGAGAGCACAATAATCTACAACTTTCATGTTGAACACCTTCACATTTGAGCACGTTTGATACCCTTAAACGGATCATACATTAATTACATGCACCCAGTCACGATTTAAAAAAAAATTGAGTGCACAACAATTTTGTAAAAATCATAACAAATTCATTTTAAATCCTTTTTCCAAGATTCCAGAAAGATAACAGAATATACCTTATTTCATTAGAAGAACTCATCTCCAAGAAACGGGTTCTTGAAGGTCAAAACAATGGCACAACAGCGACACGAAACAGGAATTTTTCATGCAATTCATAGAGAAACCTCATCAATTAAATCCCTATTCATAAACCACTTAATTAGAGCCCTAAAACATAAATTCTAGCATATCATAACATAATTTTCAACTGGAATTTCCATCTTTTAAATAAATCACATAAACATGCTTGAACATCAATAAATCACATAATCCTTATCTCATACTCAACTAATCCTGCTTTAAATTAACATGAATTTCCATCCGAAATTTAACACTTCAAGCCCAACGTTTCCCCACACATGCATAAATGTTCAGTCAAATAGTACGATAACGATATACATATCAACTCACATGTAAACCTTCTATCCTCATCACGAGGGTGTCCCTCTCGGCTTAATACACGGAGGATAATTTTGTCGCCTACTTCAAGATTGAAGTGTCGTCTCGCAGTCATGGCATAGATATACACGCGGTGTTGGATCGGTCCACTCGTCCCATGAACGATGTCGTATCCTTTCACCCAAGCATCATTCTTTTTTACTTCCGCTCGAGTTTTGCACGAGAATTGATAACCATCGCCCTTCTCGAGGTTTAGCCATCCTTGAGAGTTGCGACAGTGCCACGCACTGGATTTCACTCCCAGTTTTCATTGACTAGGTCCTATGGTTATAGACTTTCGAATGACCCACACACCTGAGACTTCTTCGGTCGTATGCTCCCTTCATTTAAGCTTTTTCTTTCAAGATGGCTCGTGATTAGTCCTTACTCGAGGACACTGAACAGAATCTTATAGCGTGAAGATGCTATGGACAGAACTTAACTTGATAACGACATACCAAAAACTCACAACGAAAAAACCTCTACAGTCAAAATTTAACTCTATAGCACTAGAGTTCAACATTAACCGAAGGAGGATAGTTTATCCTAAGCCCCAAAATAACATGATACAGCAATTCACATCACAAGTAGTTTCATTGCTACTTATGTAAAACATACAACTCACATTATAAGTACTTTTATTAACACTTATATAAAACATACCATTGAGAGGCGCGGCATGACGAAGACGAGTGGTCGAACACAAGGTCACAATAACATTAGTCACATAATCACATAAACATGTAATTCACACATAGAGCAGTCTACAGAAATGTAGACCTCGCTCTGATACCACACTGTAACGGTCCACTTTTGATTTTAAAGAAATTTCGAACTTTCAGAAAAATCAAGATAACATTTTCAAAATTCATTTTTCGAAATCAACTTTAACATGGGCGTTATCGTATTTGAAGTCATATTTGAAGCCTCACGGGGATTCATTACCAAGTTTTTCACATGGACCTCATTGCCCCAACACATATAACTCCACATGATATTCAAATAACACATCGATCATGAATGTCCAAACATAGTTCAATAATATGAACCAAATTTCAAATCCAAATTCCAACATTTTCAAAGCACAAGTTTGAAAGCAATCTAACATGTCTGGAAACCCAAAACATAAGGTTCACAAGACCCAAATAACTTGATCATAAATCAAATGCGGAAGCACGTTAAACTAACATAAATAAGGACCAGCCACTCGTCCTTTCACCGTCATGCCTGCCCCTGCTCAACTTGGGAAAGAAAAGTGGGGATGAGCACAATTGGAACCCGTGGTACTCACCACTATACAATATATCATTTATAACAATAAAAAGGTATGGTCGCAACATGAACATAAAACAAGTAATCCTGTCTCATCTCCTATTCACACACCATTAACATTACTCTTGTGGACACATCTTTCATTAGCCGTGAAAAGGGGATTCATTACCCTAACGGAGGGAGTACATGCCTCACAAGGGCACGACTTTTCATAGAAACTTACATGCTCACAAGGGCACGGCCTATGACGTCTTAAGAAGACTTTCCTCACAAGGACAACCGTATTACATCGATGGGGACAACCATACCGCGGCCGAAACAGCACACGTCGGTAGGCTACATGGTTCACATGCATAAATCGATCATATCATCACAACAAGACTTAAACAATTTATCACATAGAATTTTTAACTAAAACCCACCTGGATCAACGGAAGAGATAACACAAAATGATGGTAGAAATGCGAGCTCGACACGTCAAACACCTACATGCAAAATCGGGATCCGAGAAAGATGATGCTGATGGAACAGAAGAAAATAAGGAAGGGCCGGATTTGGATTTGGAGATGAACGCCTACATTATCTTATGTTGGGTCCTTGAGCGCTGTGAAGAAAGAAAGTTGTACGACTCTCATGACTTGAGAGTGTTTCTGTTCCAGAAATTGGAAAAACACGGATTTGATCTGGAGATTAAGGCCGCCCACATCCCTGCCGATGATGACGAGCGTGAGTACTGCGTGTGGAGACTAAGTCGGTTTGATGCGATGGTGGATAATCCTGACTTCATCCCTTTGTCCGCAGAGCGTGAGAGAATCCTCCGACGTGCGTATGTGGATATGTTGCTTGAGGGAGAACTAGATAAGCGAGGCGAACTGGCTAAGGTGTTTGTTGATAAAGTGGCTGAACTTACTGTGGCTCAAGGTTTTGAGAACATGATGCCCGAGGCTATTCGGAAAGCCGTTGAAAAATATTCTGCAGACAGAGGTGAAGTTACTGATGGAGAGAAGAAGACGACAGAAGTGGATCCGAGAGCTCTTGACCCCGAGCAGCAGATGCTGTTCGATCAGGTCCCTTTCAAGGATGAGGCCGTCGCGGCTGCTACAAGGGCGAAGGAGATAGCGGCGTTGGAAAAGTTTGCTGAGCAAATGAAGAATTCCGGCCCCGACGTAGGAGAAGGCAGCGGCATAGCTAAGAGTAAAAATGGGTGATACCAAATTTTTAGGTTTTTGAACTCTTTTTTATATTAGTTTTTGATGGAATATCTTGTTTTAGTGTTTTTGGCGGAGAGTCAACGTGTTTAGACTTCCGACTTATTAGAAAATGATTTCATAATGTAATAACTTTGCTGCAATGAAATGATCGCAGATTATATTCGCGTTTATCTCAATGTTCGATATTTGATTCTGTTTTATTGATCTCCAGAGTAAAGATAAAACACGGTGTTCTTAGAAATATCAGTCTACATAAATCTTTCGTCTCAGAAAATATAAATATTCTAGAAGTCGTTGATGAGTTTATTTTAAATTTCAAAGAACCAAGTAAAAATAGCAATGTAACAATATCACATTTTGCTTGCATATTTTGTGGCGAAAAGTGCTGACTTGTTTTTCTTTGTTCCGAAATCGTATAAGATTTTGGCCAGGAAGTTGTTTTGTGTTTTAAGTCACTAACAACTATCCAAATGCTTCGATCTACCCGGCATTTTTCGTATCACAAAAACTGAAAAGCAGTTATAGTACTGAGATATGGTACATTTGGAATCGTGATCGAAAGGGGATCTCAGTAATCTGTATAATCGGAAATCATTGACAATTAACTGCCGAGGCCTTTTCCGTACTTGAAATTTTCCATACTTGAACCTTGATGAATTATCGGAATAAGTTTGGATTCTCTATTTGATAAGATACCGGAGCAAATTTGGGTTTACTATTTAATTAATATGACTTTGGTATTTCTAGTGAGATACCGAGATGAACTTGGATTTTTCCATTATGAGTACCGAGGCGAGGTCAGATTTTTCTATTGTGAATACCGAGGCGAGCTCGGATTTTTCTTGTACGAGGTACCGAGGTGAACTCGGATTTTTCTATTATGAGTATCGAGGCAAGCTCGGATTTTTCTATTGTGAGTACCGAGGCGAGCTCGGATTTTTCTATTATGAGTACCGAGGCGAGCTCGGATTTTTCTATTACGAGGTACCGAGGTGAACTCGGATTTTTCTATTATGAGTACCGAGGCGAGCTCGGATTTTTCTATTACGAGGTACCGAGGCGAACTCGGATTTTTCTATTACGAGGTACCAACGCGAACTCGGATTTTTCTATTATGAGTGTCGAGGCGAGCTCGGATTTTTCTATTATGAGTACATGATGCTGCGCGGATACAAATTAAATATTAGTTTGGCAAATAAAATTTTTAAACAATAATAATTATGCCATTAAATAAATAATCCAAAAATCCAATAGACAAATGGAGCATTACAGGTAGGTTGCTCGGTTTCCTTTGATTGGTGTTCTACCGCTTTCTTGGTAGTCACCAAGGGTTCACCTTCACCGGCCAGTTTCTTGCCTTCGGCTTTTTTTTCGAGGTGGGCTTTGTGTTTCCCACAATTGAAAGTAGAGTGTCCAATGAATTTGCAAGAGTTTCAATAGTGTGGGACATACTCATATTCTACCTTTTGCTCGAATAAGAAGTTCCCCTTGGATGAGACGGGGATACTAAGGACTCTTTCTTTGGAAAGGTCAAGCTCCACCAAGACCCGAGCATAGTTGCACCGGTAACACGTAGCCATGAGTTTGTCGGTTGTGATGGGCTTGCCGACACAAGAGGCTATCTTGCTAAGAGCATTTGCGTTCCAACATTCCCTAGGAAAGAGAGGGAGATTGATCCAAATTGGGACGGTTTTGATGTCGTTTTCCCCGAATTGGAACCAGTAGGGAGCACTTTGAGGATGAGTCCTCTACCATAGATAGTGTAGGGACCCCATGGAGTACCTTCTCTCTTCTTCATTTTTGAACTTGAACACAATCCGACTATTAACGTTGGGGATATAGTCGTATTAAACTCCCCACGAGTTGCATATTTTCAATAACGCCTCTTTGCCCGGGTGTCGTTGGGTAAAAACCCAACGAGGCAAAAGCCCCAAGTGCTCGTTACATCCCATATGTCATCACCATCGAGGTCCACTCCATTTTCCTGTGGAATGTAGTTCCATTTAAGGGCAAGAGATGCCTTGCGGTTATCGCCAAAGAGGGCCGAAGAGGGCCTCTTTAATGTGTCGGGAGCTCTTTATGGCATTTTATCGATCACCTTGTGTCCACTATTTTTGAAGTGAATTATAGTCTTCTCTTTCAATGGTTGTTCACCAACACTAGCATCCTCATCTAAACCAATGATATCATTAGGTAAGGAAACATTAGAGCTCTAAACCCTTCCCTCCTTCCCCCTCGAAACACCATTAATGGCGGCTTTTGAAGTTGGAGAAGAAACTTTCGTTTCGGCCACGATTGGTTGTTCTTCTTCCGAGTCCTCTTTGGAAGTATCATCATGTTCATTGGAGTGGCTGGAGCACTCCTCCTCCGTCAATTTCCAGTAACGAAGCTTTTACTTTGATTTCCCCATGAATGTAGGTTGCAGAAATACTGTAGCTAGATTACTGTAGCATCGGGAGTGTGACGTGCTATTTCATGCCTCAAATTTGAAATAAGTTATACCAATGGAATCAGAATAGGTGCAGGAGGATTTTGCAACTCAAAATAACCTCAAATTCGCTTCGAAATTATATGGAGGTGCATCAATTTGGCAAATATTTTGAAACTCTGTGCGCACTAAATTTGCTATCGAATTCAAGAAATTCCACTTAAAATGGGTTGAGTGGATTCAGGACAATGATAAATAATTCGAGAGTGAATAATTGTAGCTAATAATCGTAGGAAAACAGTGGATTGCGAGCTCGAGTGGTGCGGGCGCTAAGAATCGAAAATTCCTAGTGAGAGATGGTGTGCCTTCTCTCTAACCCTTCTTTTGACTGAGAGTTGTCCTTTCTCTTTTTATACTGTGCCTCAAATGTTTTCAATATAACCTCATAAACCGTCGTGACTGCAATTGATCCTCTGTAACTTCTCCAACCTCATTTCTAATGGGAAACTTGATATTCATGCAATAAGTAAAAGTAGCAGCTTGGAATGAATTCAAGCTAGGCCGCCCCAGTATGATGTTGTACGCCGAGCTGGCATCCACAACCAAGAAATGGACCATTTTCACCTTTCTTAACGGTGACCGCCCCAACGCCACAGTCAGGCTAACTTCGCCAATGGGGCGGACCTCGTTGCCGCTTAAACCATAGAGAGCGGTATGAACGGGATCAACCTTCACGTCTAACTCCATCTATTGTAGACATTTCCAGAAGATGACGTCCGCCGAGCTCCCCATATCTATGAGTACCCTCTACACATCATAGCTGGTCACCTCTGCCGTGATGACCATTGCATCATTATGTGGGACAATAAGCCCCTGAACATCGTCAGTTCCAAACCTCAGAGTAGCCGAGCTCTGCTGCACCAGTACCTCGACCACTTCGTTGGCAACACCTTTCCCTCGGTAAGTCCTCTTTCTCTCCCTATGTGAATCTCCATTCGTAGGACCCCCTGCGATCATGTGTATTACACCTTTCTTGACTGGCCTATCAGGTTGCTCATCAGTCCTCCTTCGTTTGTCATCTGGTTCGCGCCCTTCGCGGCGATCTTCCTGGCGCTCCTTATCCTTGATCACGAATTCCTTTAAGTGGTCGGCCCTAATGAGCCGCTCAATTTCAACTTTTAACTATCGGAAGAAATTGGTAGAGTGGCCATAATCGTGGTGGTACGGACAGTATCTATCCTTTCTGGCTGAAAATTTTTGTGGAAGGGCCAGAGGTTTGGGTTGTGCGAACAATTTGTCCTCTCCCCTCTTTTTCATCATCTCCAAGATCTCCTGCAGTGGCGCATTAACTGGTTTGTAATGCTCATACCTTGGACCCCTGAACTGATCCTTGACTTTGGACTCCTTAGGAGTAATTCGCCGATCACTTTATCGAGGCTTCTCGTCTACCTGCTTGGCCTTTGTTTTGTCACTATGAATGAAATCCGCTTCAGCCTTCTCTATATTCACATATTTGCTACACCTCTCGAGTAGCTCATCAAAGGACCTCGCCAGCCTCTTCGTCAGTGAATCCCTGCACTTGCCAAGCCTCAACCCTCGCATAAGACCCCCAGCCGTGATCTCCTCTAAAGCAGAAGGTACTTTAACACACTCCTTAGTATATCGTGAAACGTACTGTCGCAGACTCTCCCCCTCCCTCTGTTGCATGTTGATTAGCGAGAGATACATCTTCTCATGCTTCCTAGAACTTTCAAACTTGTTTAAGAACAGAGAACTGAACCTCTCGAAGTTGTCAATAGAACCCGCCGGTAGCTGGTGGAACCAATCCTGTGCTGAACCCTTCAATGTTGTTAGGAAAGCTCGGCAATTGACAATGTCGCTATATCTGTGCAACACAACTATGTTATCAAATGACCTCAAGTGCCTAGCTGGGTCCGTCGACCCATCATAGGACAAACTCAACTCCCTGAAGTTGCTAGAAAAATCCCCTCCTAAGATATCCTCTGCTAAAGGATGTCCTCGTGAAACTATGGGTCTCTTTCCCTAGATGCGTGCTTGTAGATCGCGTATTTGAGTTGCCAACCTTTCCAAGGTTAACCGATCCAGCTGTTTCCGTGCAGCCGGGCGAGAGGTTACCGATCTGGTGTCGTCATCCTCACCTCTCTCCTGACACTAGTGCTGCTGTTGTGGGACAGATGGCTGTAGTGGTGAAGGCTGCCAAAACGATTCATTAGGAGCTATCCTATCCACCTCTTGAGCTCGGCCTATCGCTTCAGCAATGATCCTATCCAACTCCGACCTGGTCATATGAATGACTTGATCCCCCTTTGGTGCTGGAGGAGGATTGTCCTCCGGAGGGTTTTGTCCTTCTGCCACGACCACCTACCTGCTATCAATGGAGCCCTTATTGCCTCTGCTACCCCCAGATCCCAAAACGATCTGGTTCACTCCTCCAACTCCTCCATCAACCAGGGTGCCTGGCTCATTCCCTCTGTCTGTCTGACAAAGTCTCCTTGTGCCCTATCCTCCTAGGTTCGCCAAGTTCCCCTGAGCTCCTGGTGCTGGTGTCAACGTCGTGCCCGGGATCGACAAAGTCTCCTTGTGGTAATATGCAACGGCGACGACCCCGGCGGCGGCCCTGTTCCAAATGCCCACTGAGTCCATGCTACATCCATATCCTTCGCCAAGCTTTTCTTCGAATTATCTCCTACCATGGTTCTTGCTTTGGTGAGGAAAAACCAGCCTCTTAATACTCCGGTAGAAGACTGAGATTTCCCATAGACGGCACCAATTAGTTAAGCCACAAAAACTCGAACCGTTTGACCGCTCCTCTCGAACCGGGTTGCGCTTCCTTGATCGCCGGTACCTGCAAAACACGCCGGGGGTTGTCCCAGCGTAGCGCTCCGACGCTCAAGTGAGTAGTTTGTCTGAGAGAAAATGACAGAGAATTGAGATAATGCGTTTGTGTATGTGTGTTGTGTAAAAATAATGAACCTGTGCCCTTTTTATAGGTGAGGTTGCGCCTGGGCTGAAGAGTTCTTGCTGGACCAGAGGTCTTTCTGATGTCTACCTCTGGATTAGGTCAAATATATCAGATCTTCAGAGTCCTTACCACTACAAACTTCCTCATGACTTGGTCACGAAGCCACCTCCAGCCCTAGTCCCTTCGGCAGAAACCCTTGGCCGAGATGCCTAGGTGCAGAGGTGCCTAGGTGATCTCATCCACCTAGCTTACCAACCTCTGGTATTCCTTCGGAGTACTGACACCAAGCCAGTCCCCGCCTAGCTTCTGAACTCGGATAACGACCGGTCTTAGGCGAATTTCTATTCACGGCTGTATCAAATCGAAATATTGAAAATTTTATAAGTAAAAAATAGATAATTAAATTTAAATATCAATTTGTTTGATCAGTTGAAAATTTTACATTAAATACTCAAAACAACTTATGATTTATATTATGAAGATATATTGAGTATTTTAAAATCTATCTTTAACATTTTATATTATTTTTCAGTTGAAATCGATAATGTGCATTCCTATGGACACTAATATGCAATTCATATACCATTATTGTGCAATCTATTGAGTGAGTTTTCCTTTTTACGTGCATTTCAATTTTAGAGAACTTTAGTAATGTGTATTCGAATCAATATTTTGCATATGTCAAATTACTCGTACAATAAAAATATATTTAAAATTTTTTATGTTTATTTAAATTATATATTTTCGTTTGTTGAACATAAAAAATATACGTAGAAAATATAATAAAATAATATTTTGTGTTTTTTTATTGTGCGTATTCTCGGTCAATATTGTGCATCTTACTCACCATTATTGTGCATTTATTTAACTTTCATTACATTACACATTAGCACGAAGTACTAAATTGCAAATTTATTAAAAGTTAAAAAATTACATATTGGACCTTTGCAAATAGAAAAATACATTTAGTATTTGAATAATTACATTTGATATTTCATAGGCCAAATGGCCGGAAAATACACGATCTTTACTTGATTGGTCATTTAATCACGACCTTTTAACCTTGGCAAATAAATACACGACTTTTACTTTCTTGACAACCCGATACACGCTTTTAACAGCCGCCAACGGAAAGCTGACGTAACAATTTTTTTTAACGGCCACGTCACCGAGAAATCTAACTCAGCACACAGGAGCCAAATCGTCATTTACTTTTTGGCAGTTTAATACACCACCTTTGCTTTTTTGGCAACCCAATACACGAGAAATGAAATTAAATCAATATAAGGAAAACAAGGGAAATGATAATACACATTTAATAAATAAATTACTAATTTTACTAATTTACTAACTTTTATATCGTAATTGATACACATTTAATACATAAATTACTAATTTTACTAATTTACTAATTTTTATATCATAATTGATACACATTTAATAAATAAATTAAGTACAAATTTTATATTTAAAAGTGGTAAAATAATTCGTTTAATACCACTTTTAATTATAAAACTCATACATAATTGACTATATATAATATTTTGTTATTTATTATATTTATTTATTTAATATAAAAATAAAATTCAATTAAAATTAAATATACTAAATTAGTATAAAAAAATATAAATGATATAAAAGTTAGGTAAAACAAGGTAATTTAATTAGCATAATTAAATTATGGAAAAGTATTATAATTAAAAGTGGTATTAAATATAATTTCAATTTCTTTTAATTATAAATTTTAACCATAATTTATTCATTAAATATGAATTAACAACAAAATAAAAATAAGTAAAATAAATAAATAAATAATATTATTTAATTACCTTTTTTTATTTAACTTTCATTATTATGTAACATAATAAAATAAATAAATATATAAATATACATATATATATATATATATTAAATAATGTAGGATTATTTATCTATTTATTTAATTTACATATCTTAATTTCGTAATTGTTACATATTTAATAAATAAATTATGTATAAGTTTTATAATTAAAAGTTGATAGAGTTATTATTATTATTATTATTATTATTATTATTATTATTATTATTATTATTATTGTTGTTGTTGTTGTTGTTGTTGTTGTTGTTGTTGTTGTTGTTGTTGTTGTTGTTATTATTATTATTATTATTATTACTATTATTATTATTATTATTATTATTATTATTAAATTGAGCAATGTCGATGTGGCAGTTTTTTGCCAACAATGTTTTAGTTCGTGTATCGGGTTGACAAAAAACTAAAGGTGGTGTATTAAACTACCAAGAAATAAATGATGGTCTGGCTCCTGTGTGCTGAGTCAGGTTTCTCGGTGACGTGGTCGTTAAAAGAAACTGTCACGTCAGCTTTCCGTTGACGGATGTTAAAAGCGTGTATCGGGTTTCCAAGAAAGTAAAAGTCATGTATTTATTTGCGAAGGTTTAAAAGTCGTGATTAAATGGCCAATCAAGTAAACGTCGTATATTTTCCTGCCATTAGGCCTATTTTATATTATTTGTGGTTGAAAAGGCATAATATATAAAAATAAAAATAATTGATAATGTGAATTATTACATACACTAATGTGCAATTCACCTGACATCATTTTGCAGTCTATGTGAGTATTCCAATCAATTTTTAGGAATCTTTAAGAATGTGTATTCCAATCAAGCTTGAGAGTTCTTCTCCTCGCTGAGATCTTCTCTCCTTGATTGAGAGTATTTCCTCCTCGGAGCATTCATCTTCCATTAGGGAGTTCTTCTGTTTAGTAGTGGCTTAGTAGCGGCACCCTCTTTAATGGAGGAAGATCTAGGGCCAAGATTGGGCAAATGCTCCATATCAGAAATCGAAGAAGCGTTCGTTGACATCAAAACAACTTATGTGAAATTTAGTCTCAAAGAATGTAAAGCAAACTGGGTGGGCATAAAGCGCACAATGAACTATCTGTGGAAATTAGGTAATACATTGGAAGTGAGGGAAATCAGCCACAACTTCTTCCAGTTTCTTTTTTCCAGAAGGGAGGACCTCCTCAAAGTAGTGGAAGGTAAAAGCTGGATTTTTGAGAATCAGCACCTCATTCTCAGAGAATGGACTGAAGGCACCTCGGCATCACATCCAATTTTCGACGAAATAACCCTCTGGGTTCAGGCGCACGGAATTCCGGTCCACTGGATTAGCACTGAGGTAGGCTTGAAATTAGGAAAAGTGTTCAAATCTGTGAAATATGTCAATTTAGCAAAGACCGGTGGGCAAAGAGGGAGAATAATCAGAATCCATGTGGGCATTGATCTAAAAGAACCCCTACCGCGATGGACCAAAATCAGATTAGGAGAACAAGTGGTTACAATCCAGTTTCAGTACGAAAAGCTGGTAAGCTTCTGTTACTATTGTGGTAGGTTGGGGCACACTGACAGGAACTGTAACAAAAAGGAAACAGATTTGCAAAACCATGCCCTAAATGAGGGCCTCTTTGGTGAATGGATGAAGGCTCTTGATGGAACTATCATATCCAGCTCCCCAACACACATCGCCCAATCTCAGCCATCTGAGGAAGGTTTCAATAACCAAGGCACATCAACCAGAAGCAGCCAAGAACCATCTTCCCCATCCCAGGGCTTCAACCTCAACATCAATCCCAGTATTCAACTACTTCTGAAAATTAACCCTGCAACTGACCAAGGTCCACAAGGAATTGAAGAATCCTCAGGATCCTTTCAATTCAACAACCAAACGCCAAAAGGAAAAGAAATTGTAGCAGTATTGAACCCTACTCCAGAAAGTAACTCTAGCTCACAGCCATATTCCAGTAGTCAAGACATTATTCTGGGAACCAACATGGCTATGCAGGTGGCCAGTGGTAAAAAATCCACAGTTCATATCATTAACTAGTTGCTGGGAAAACTTGGAAGAGAGCTGATTCCAAGGTGGGCAGATTGGCCAGAAACCCGGTGGAGAAACAGGTCAATCCAACCACTCAGAGGAAAAAGAGAGAGCTAGAAGGTGTAATCATCTCTGACAATATCATTCCCAGCCCAGCTATTGAAGTCCCTAAGAAGCAAAAGCTATCAGAGTCAAAGGTGGAGGAAGCCAGCTCTAAATGGCCCCAACCCCACCCCTCCCCCCCAATGAAGGCCATGGTGTGGAACTGCCGAGATCTGGGTAGACCCCCGACAGTCTCCCACATAAGAGAGGTAATCACATCTCACCACCCCAACTTTATTTTTCTCTCAGAAGTTAAAAAACAAAAAGAATTTGCTATGGCAGTTTGCAACAAGTTAGGTTTTGTAGATAGAAACTGTTTTGTGGACCCTCTAGGGTCAAAAGGGGGTCTTATGTTGTTTTGGAATGATGAACCTACTATTCTAAAGATAAAAAGCTCTGATTTCTGCATCCAAGTTCAATTCTCCATGCCCAGTTCAGATGTGATATGTTGGATCTGTTTTGTTTACATAAACACTGATAAAGCTATTAGAATTCATCAATGGCAAATGATTGAGGAGGACAGGAAAGAATGGGGAGAAAACTGGCTTATTTAGGGTGACTGGAATGACATCCTCATCAAGGAGGATAAGAGGGGAGGCAAAGTGAGAGCTCTAGCTACATGGCTTTCCAGAACTTCATTTCAGCTATGGGTATGGATGAAATACCATTAACAGGATACCAGTACACTTGGGGCAATAACAGAGCTGTGGAAGGCTATGTGGAAGAGAAACCGAATAGAGGCTTTGGATCTCTGCAATGGTTGGCTAATTTCCCTCAAGCCCAAATAGCCAATATCTTCGAAAGTGCATCAAACGATGGAGTTCTCTTACTTGATGATAAAGTGAAATCAATGAAAAAATCAAGGAGATTTATCTTTGACAAGAGATGGCTAAGCAGAGAAGGATGCCAAGAGGTGATTAACCAAGCTTGGTCTGCCCCTCAACAGGGAACCCCTTTTTCCAGACTCAAAGAAAAAGTCAAACAAGCTAGAATGGCCCTTTCAAAGTGGAGCAAGCTATTCAGAGCAGAACAAAAGGAATAGATGCAGGAACTCACTTTAAAACTTGAGGAGATGAGATCACTTGGAGAAGGCAAAAACTGGGAAGCATGGGAAGCCATTAAAAGAGAATTTGAGCAGGCACATTTCTCTGAAGAACTATATTGGCAGCAAAAATCCAGGGTTCAATGGCTAAAGGAGGGAGATCAAAATTCCAGCTTCTTCCATACATATACAATGCAAAAAAGAAAAAGAAATGCAATCTCCAGACTTATAGATGCCCACAACAATATATGTGAGTCCCAGGAAGATATTGCCAATAAAATCTCCTCATTTTACCAGCATCTGTTCACTTCAGACGGATCTCAAAGGGTAGCAGACATCACCAATCACATTCCTAGAACCATAACTGATGAGATGAATGAGCAGCTGTTCAACCCTATCACTGAAGAGGAGGTTCAGAGAGCATTATTTCAATTGAATCCTATAAAATCACCTGGAGAGGATGGAATGACTCCTCTATTCTATCAGCACTACTGGCCCATAATTAAAGAGGACTTTTGTGAAGCAGTCCTCAGCTTCTTCTCTTCTGGTCAAATTTTAAAGTATTGGAACCACACTCTTGTAACACTGATTCCCAAGTGCCCAAATCCTAGCTCCATCTCTCAGTTCAGGCCCATAAGCCTCTGTGGGGTAGTCTACAAAGTTATTTCAAAGATCTTGGCCAACAGATTAAAGATGTGTCTCAACAGCTGTATTAACCAGTCTCAAGGTGCCTTTTTATCAGAGAGAAGTATCTTAGACAACATCATAATAGCCCAAGAAGCTTTCCACTACCTCAACAGACACAGGTCAGGCCCACACTGTTTCATGGCCCTCAGGTTAGACATGCTGGATGCCTTTGACCGAGTAGAATGGAGCTGCATCAGAGATATCATGGCAAAAATGGGTTTTGACTTTGCTTTTATTAAATGGATCCTAGCATGCATCACTTCTCCCACCTTCTCTTTTCTTGTTAATGGGGAACTTGTGGGTTACATCAAGCCTTCAAGGGGATTGAGATAGAGTGATCCCCTGTCTCCATACCTTTTTCTCTTAGTCACTGAAGCTTCATCTTCCATCATTCATTCAGCAATGGGTAATGGCACATTCAAAGGGCTAAGAACAGCAAGAGGAGGACCTACTCTCTCCCACCTGCTTTTTGCAGATGATTCCTTAGTCTTTTGAAAAGATGAGGCCAACCAAGCTAATCTGCTGACGACCATTCTCATGAAATACCAGCACTTCTCAGGGCAAAAGGTCAACATGACAAAATCATCAGCCTTCTTCAGCAGAAACACATCCCAGCTCACTAAAGCCACCATTCGCAATATCCTAGAAGGGATCACTCCTCACTCATCTACCAGATATCTAGGCTTACCATTAGGTGAAGATCAAAAAAGGAGGAATTTGAATATGTCCTTCAATCAGTTAGAAACCAGCTCATCAACTGGAAGAATAAGTATCTCTCCACAGCAGGCAAGGAAACTCTTATCAAAGCAGTGTTGAATTCTCTACCTATCTACATCCTGCTTCAAGCTTCCTGTTGGAATTTGCAAAGTTCTGTCTCAACTCACAGCTCACTTTTGGTGGAGCAAAGGCAAAGAGATTGAGAGAGGGGTGCATTGGAAAAGCTGGAAATACCTTTCCATTCCTAAACAACATGGGGGACTTGGTTTCCAAGACTATAACGTATTCAATGTGGCCTTGATTCTTAAGCAAACTTGGAAAATTACCACTCAGCCTCAACTGTTGGTTAGTCAACTTCTCAAAGCTAGTTATTTTCCTAACAGCTCTATTTTTGAAGCAAAGAAAAAAGCCTCAGCCTCATGGCTCTGGAATACCTGGTTCTCTTTGATCCCTACCTTTAAGCAGGGCATTTGGAAAGAAATCAGAGAGGGGACTCAAACAAAAGTGCAGGACTATGGCTGGGTTCCTAAGCTGGGAATCCTCCCTCTTCAAAGTATTACCAAGAGAGAGAATCAAATGCTAGTCAGTGACTTAATGTGTAACAATGGCAGAAAATGGATAAAGAGCTCATCCAAAACTTGTTCAATGAAGCTGATGGTCAAGCCATTTGGGAAATCAATACTCTCAAACTAGGTTTTGAAGACAAATGGAGATGGAAGTTTGATCCCAAAGGTCTTTTCTCTGTATCAGCCTCTTACTCTCATCTGATGGAAATGAAACTCTATGCTATGGATCTCCCTGAAAGCAGCAATTCTAGAAACCTTGACATATCCATCAAACAGAGAAGTTGGACTTTGAAAGTGAATGGAAAAATCAAACATTTCATTTGGAAATGCTTCACAGGTACTCTTCCTGTTAATGTGAATCTGAGGAAAAAAGGCATGCTCATTGATCCCATATGTAAAACCTGTGGAGAGGGTGAAGAGACAATTGAACATGTGCTCCTCAGATGCAAGAGAGCCAAATATGTTTGGGATCTGTCCCCTTTACTCTGGGATGGTATAGACATTGAAAACCGCAGCTTCAAGAGCTGGTGGTGGCAAGTTTGTTCAACTAAAAAATCAGAAATCTCCGAGGCAAGAATTCAACTCTGAACTTATATTCTATGATGGCTATGGAGATTGAGGAACCTCTGGCTATTCAAACAGGAACTTGTCCCAGAAAGAAGCATTGTCAAAGGAGCCCTCATTGAATGGCAAGAGTTCTGCAATGTTGCTTTCCCTCTAAACAAGGCTGCTGTGAGTTGCGGTTCACGACGATTGAGTCAGCTTCATTCTTGTCAGTTTTTAGTTTATAGTCTGTTAGTAGTTTTCTTATTGTTGGGAATTTTCCTCCTTGTTGGGTGTTTTCTTTCTGTAATAGTTTGTCCAGTGTTTGGTTTCTGTTTTCCTTTGTGGTAACTGGGTCAGTTTCTCTTGTGCTTGTTTTAGTGGTGGAGGGTCGGTTTGTTGGTGGTTCTTCGGCTTGTTGATTGTAGTTTATTTCTAGCAACTAGCTTGTTGATGGTCGGCTGTTTAGCACACTCTGTGTTGCTCTCAGGTTCTAGCCGGTGTTCTCGGGGTTGCCCCGCTTGTAAGACTTTAATTTCTATTTTTATGAGAATTCTATCGTTGGAAGAAAAATCAATATTTTGCATTTGTCAAACTCATCATACAATAAAAATATATTTAGCATTTTTATATTTATTTAATATTATATATTTTTTGTTTATTGAACATAAATAATATACATATAAAATATTAAAAAATAATATTATGCGATATTTTATTGGGCATCTTACTCACCTTTATTGTACATTTATTTAACTTTCATTAAATTACACATTAGCCCCAAGTACTCAATTGCAAATATATTAAAAGTTAAAAATTTTCATATTGGTCCTTTGCACATGTCTAATTTTCAAATCATGGCCAAACCCACANCATAAACTGTTCTTTACCGCCGTTCACCGCCACACGTCGCCGCCTACCTGGCGGCTCTTGACTCCGTCAATCTCGCCGTCGACCACCGTTTAGTAGATCTTCTTCGCCCCGTCTGACCTCTATTCCGACATGGCGATATCATCTCCGGCTGCAATACTAGGTCTCTGTTCGACGCTCATCGTCGCCACATCATCGTCGTCCGCATTGTCGTCGCTTCACCCCTGCGATCTAGAGCTCCAAGAACTCGACGAAAAGGACCACTGCTTGAAAGCAGCTTCGAACAAGTTGTCCGCTGGAACACTGAAATCGAACACGGTGATGGCGCAGTGGCGGAGGTTGTCAGATCCGTGATGATTCCGCGAGGCAACGGTCTATCAGCAACCAGGTTCGTGGTGCTTCTGACAACGACGTATGAAACAGCTGCCATGGTGGGTGGTCGCTGGGGTGACCGGCGACGTTTGACAGCGGTTCTCGACGGTGGTGGCCGATGGCTTGTGTCTGTGAGAGGCGGCGGGACTCTCAGGTGGTGATTGTGCGTCGCTCCAGCAGTGTCGGTAATTCTTTTGGGCCGTGAGTTAGAGAGAGAGAGACGTGTTGTGTGCGTGTGTGTATGAGAGAGAGAGAGAGAGAGAGAGAGAGAGAGAGAGAGAGTGGAGAGAGGAGAGAGAAGAAAGAGAGATGGGGAGGGTGAGAGAGTGAGACGTAATAGGTGGCAAGTGGCAAGATATGTGTGTGGGTGGGGCCCACTGATGTTGATGATTTATGAAATGTCCAAAGTACCCTTAATGAGTGTAAAAATATGGTTTTTTTTGCCGTTGGATCATCCGATCAGATGGCTATGATTTATTCTTATTTCTTTCACTAAGCATCATTCTCACAAGAGCGCGACCCTATCTATTTATATTGAAAAGGTGGATGGATAATTCGAAAGTGAAAAGTTGACTTTTTGTTTAAATAGTTTGACTTACTTATTAAGGAAATTTTTGAATAAAATTTAAAATTAACTTTTATCCTTATGCAAGAAATTTAGTTTTCAAAATTGTATTCTTAAATATTGTCCTACTTTTTTTGCTTCTTATAGTGCACTTTAACTTTCACAATTGTAGGCCAAAATATTGTCAACTTTTTTTGAACAATTTATGTGTCATATTATTTGAAAACAATTATGTATCACTAAATTCGTTTAAAAATGTAAACACGTTTAAAAATGGACAACAACAATTTTGGTATTACGTTTTCCATAATAAATCTCAAACTATGAAAATTAGCCTTTACAATAGAATCCTAAATCGAATATTTGCAGCATTGTAATTACATATAAAATTATCGTGATGTTTAAAAAGTTTGTATTAATCATTTCTCATTAAAAAAATTAATGGTAGAAAATAAAATAATTAAGAATTAAATAGTGGTAAATGCTAATTTTTCACAATTAATTTATTTATATAGTACTTTTTATAATAAGTACTTATATATATTATATAAGCGAAAATATTATTACGTTTAAAAACATAATAAGTGATATGTAAAATATCTTTAAAAACAATGGGTAAATCATGATTTTATTCAAGCGAATCGAACTGGTCGATAAACCAATTTCCGATCCATAGGTCGAACTCTTCGGTCCGGTCCAATTTTAAAAACAATGGGTAAATCATGATTAATGTTATTTATATATTTCATTTATAATCCAAACATAATATTGTTCCCCATGCATTGCATGGGCCACATACTAGTATATATATATATATATATATATATAGGGGATGGATCCAATGAGACCACTCCTTAAAATGAGTACGTGAGACTCAATCTTAGCCACTCATTTTGTCTAGATCAAAATCAATTAAAATATACATTAATTAAATAATAAAATAATTATTAGTTGACTCCGGCGTTGACCGTTGACTTCCGACGTTGACCTCCGACGAGAATCGTTGACTTCCGGCGTTGACCGTTGACTTCCGGCGTTGACCCGTTGTATTGAAATAAATAACCTAGCAACAAAAGACACTCAACCTTGAGTGGTGTAGTGGTTGCAATGCTTGTTTTGCCTCCATGAGATACCAGGTTCAAATCCTATGGGTTGCATTTTTTTTATAAAAAAAATACAACTGACTTAGCAACATCAGACAACTAACCTAGCAACAAAACACAACTAACTTAGCAGCATCAGACAACTAACCTAGCAACAAAACACAACTAACCTAGCAGCAAGAAAGAACAACTAAACTAGCAACAAAGACAACTAACCTAGCAACAAAACACAACTAACCTAGCAGCAAGAGAGAAATAACCTAGCAACAAAAGACAACTAACCTAGCAGCAAGAAAGAAATAATCTAGCAACAAAAGACAACTAATCTAGCAGCATCAGACAACTAACCTAGCAGCAAGAATAATCTAGCAACAAAAGACAACTAATCTAGCAAAGAAATAATCTAGCAACAAAAGACAACTAATCTAGCAGCATCAGACAACTAACCTAGCAGCAAGAATAATCTAGAAACAAAAGACAACTAATCTAGCAGCATCAGACAACTAACCTAGCAGCAAGAAAGAACTAACGTAGCAACAAAAGACAACTAACCTAGCAACTACAGATAACTAACCTAGCAACAAAAGACAACTAAAGAAATAACCTAGCAACTTAAGACAACTAACCAAAGAAATAACCTAGCAACTTAAGACAACTAACCTAGCAGCATCAAACAACTAACCTAGCAGCAATAAAGAAATAACCTAGCAACAAAAGACAACTAACCTAGCAGCATCAGACAACTAACCTAGTAGCAAGAAAGAACTAACCTAGCAACAAAAGACAACTAACCTAGCAGCAAGAAAAAAATAACCTAGCAACAAAAGATATGCTCTCTCTCTCTCTAGAAATTTTCTCTGCCTTCTCTCTAGAAACCATCTACCAAAATTCAACCTTTTCACCCGTAATACCTTGCACTTGGCCAGACTTTTCACCGGCAAGCCGGCGCCGGTGCCGGCCGGCAGCCGGTCTACAGCTTCCTCTCCCAACAAAATTCAAAATAACCAAAACTTCTTTTCTGTTTCTTAAATTATCGTTCAGATTTGCTTTAATCATTTTAGTTTCCAATTTTTAGTTCTCGTTCAAACATGGCTCCCCCGGTCACGTCTCCGACCAACAACCAATCCACGGCATCATACCTTCTTTCGGAGCTGGAGCTACTCATGCCAAATCCGGACATACGAGAGGCTATCTCAGCCTTGCTCGATAAAAACATATCAAAAACCATAGAAGAAGGGGAAAACAGAAATGTGGAGGAAGGAGAATTAATTGAAGGAGTTGAGATAAATCATTTTGAGGCCCTCATGTCGGATCCGAAGCAAGCAGGTCGAGGAAAAACAGAAAATCCCGTCCTCCCACCGCAAAAGTTTTTACTGCCGGAGATGTCGTCTAAGGCCGCCACCCCTTCGATGGGAGTCGTCTCGTCGAAAAAGTCGGCCACCACCGCCGTCCCTTCTGGTTTGACTGGTCAGCAACATCCACCAATCAGCTTTGGGCAGTTACCTCCAATGCCGAAAGTCTCGATGGAGAAGACGACCATCGCCGCCACACCTCCCATTTCAACACCTCACGGCCCAACTCGCCCCCTCAACTGCCTACAGCCCATCACCCAACATACATCGGCCCTCACCCCACATCAAACTCTCAGGACACCACCAAACCCATTCCCCACCTTTACGGGCCCGCGACACAAAAACAGCTCACATCTCAGGCCACTTCCTCACAGGCCGCCACTCAGCCCACCTCATCTCAGCCCGTCATCCCCTCCACCTCCCAGCCCGACCACCACGCCATCTCTCAGGCCGTCAACACGCAGCCCTCTCCACAACCCGTCAGCTCCTGCTGCCACCATCACTCAAGCGGCCGTCGAAGTTCACCGGCCCATCTCCGGCGTCGGCGCCACCTCGGCCACCGGAAAAATTCAGCCGGCCGGCTTATCACCGGGGGATGTCCCGTACACCGTAAAATCCCGCCCGGCCCCCTCCGATGCCGAAAATTCCCCGAAGTCGGATTTTGCGGCCGGCATCCTCGGGCCTCGACCAAATCTGCATTCTCTGGCCAAGGTCATTGTCGGACTCCCCACATATGAAACACCGCCTACGGCCGACTCCACAGTCAACCCTGTTGCACCCGAGCCTCAACCGGGCACCTCCACTGGCCCGCTTTCCTTCCGCGAGGCCATTACGGGCAGAAGAGAAGGTGAACCGAGTGCCCCGAGGCCAACACCCAAGGAGTTCACCTTTGACGGGAACTATGAGCATGCTTGCGGGACCATTATCCGGTCGGAGGGGAACAAAGTGAAGGCCCGATACACTGAAGCCGAATCTGTTGCTCTTGCATGTAAGCTAGCTAACACCTTGATCTTTAAGTTTTCATATGCTATCCCTGCCCCTCGAGATATATCTGCTGGACTAGGCAAATTGGGTTTTAAGGGTAGAGTATCATCTAAGTGGTACAATTTCAACCACCTTCTAGTGTCTTTCCACCTCCCCGAGGACTACAACGAGGTCTGGCTTAAGACCTCGATTCATTTGTGTGGATGCCCAGCTAGGGTGTTCAAATATTATGCCGGGTTTAACCCGAAGACGGAGACGCCGGTTGTCCCCGTGTGGTGCCGCCTTCCCGGCCTACCACCCCATCTTTACGACCGTGCTGCCATCACTACACTAGCTAAGTGTATTGGCCAGCCGATTCGTATCGACGCCCCGACGGCCCTACAGACGAGGGCTAACGTGGCGCGATTCTGTGTCGAGATAGATCTGAGAGCTCAGCTCGTTCATGAGATTGAGATAGAATAGGGCTCGGAGTCTCTTGTTCAGCGGGTGATCTATGAGAAGATCCCCGTGTTCTGCACCTCGTGCAGCCATGTAGGTCATGTTGCGGCCGATTGCTACATCAGTGGCAATAAGCCACGGCCCGCTCTCCCGCAGCGCCATCGTGCGAACCAACGGGGGCCCTCCACCAGCCGGAGGGACTCGAAGGGAAAAGGCAAAAGCCCTGTCCGCGTGCCCGAGACCCCGAAGGGGTCTAAGGACAAAGGTAAGGCTGTGATTGTCGATACTGCCCAAACTGGGAAGGATGTTCATCCAAACCAGCCTAAGCAGTTGGCCTTAGTTGGACCCAAGCCCAAGTCCACAGGCTTTCTTCCTAGACAGACCTTACAGACGGCCTTTAAGGCCAACCATTCATATTTTGCTATCCTCTCGCCAGAGGCAGAGAAGGAGGCTGTTCCTTCCTCCAGCAGGCCACCTAAGATTACCGATCTTACGCTTCTGGATGACGATGACCTCTTTGGAGACGACATGGACCAGCCGGACGCTACGGCCAGGGGAGAGTCCATCCACCTATCCGATGATAGTGCGCGTGATGCCGGCCCTATGACCGTGCACGCATCTAGCCCAGATCGACCCTCGGATTTGAGGGCTACTGCCGTTACCGCTCCCCCGAAAGGGGATGAGTCGGGCCATCCTATCCCCGCTGAGATTGGGAGCTCGGACGTTCTTATAGCCACCTCCCAGCCTCCCCCTAGCGGCGAGCACCCGAGTGCTCTGCCTGCTGGACCCCCTCTTTCACCCATCCCCGAGTAGATATGCGGGCTTAATCCCGCGCAGCATGACGTCTCGTGCGAGAGCTTCGCCTCTACTGCTTTTCTTCACCTATCCGCTAGTGCTGCTATAGGTCAGTCTGTCCAGCCAGACGACTCACAGGCCATGAGTACATACCGAGGCAGACAGACCTCGAGGACCAAAGCCACGCAGCACACGAGACGGCGGACGATCTCCCCTGCTATTGGACCTTTCCGCCGCACGACACGACGGTCGATCCCCCCTTCTTTAGGTGGCCCGAATCAGCCTCGCCATAGGCGGACTACGTCCGGTGGCTCTTGCGACCGTTGATATGTCCATCACATCCATTACTTGGAATGGTCGTGGCCTGGCGAACAAGGCTACTCTCTCTCACCTTCATTCTCTCATTCGTGACCACAGAGTCGATTTTGTTGGCTTTATTGAGCCGATGATTCGCACTCCTTCATTTGACCATTACTCGCGTCGCCTGGGATTTCACTCGGGCATGGGTAATACTTCACACAAGGTCTGGTTTTTCCACTCGCGTGACTACACTTGTCGGGTCCTCCGCGACACCGATCAGGTGCTTCACGTAGAGATTTCCGCTGACCACCTCCCGGAGCCCATCTTTCACACCTTGGTTTATGCCAAGTGTACTAGGGTCGGGCGATATGACCTTTGGGACACCCTACGTGAGATTGCTGAGAGTATGGAGGGATTGCCATGGATGGTTAGTGGCGATTTCAATATCTTTCTGCATCCCGATGAGCGTGTGGGTGGCAGCATGGACCGGTCACGGGAGATGTGGGATTTTGCTTAGGCGGTGGCAGACTGCGAGTTAATTGACGCTGGATGTGATGGTGAGCCCTTCACGTGGGTGAGGGACGGACTCAAAGAGAGGTTAGACCGTGCCTTAGTTTCTGAGGCGTGGTCGAAGGTGTTTGCGGTTACGACCGTCACACACCTTACTCGATTCGGGTCCGACCATTCACCCCTTCTCATCCGGTGCCGATTTTCGAGCACCCGCCGCCGCTCTTCGTTTAGGTTCCAAAACATGTGGGTTCGCCACCACTCCTTCCACGACACTGTCAGGGATTCCTGGCTTCAGCCGACTGGGCTCTTCGGGATGCGCAATCTCGAGGCGAAGCTCGGTAGACTCCGGCGTCGGTTGAGACAGTGGAACTGGAATGTTTTTGGAAACCTTCATCAGCGCCTTGCTGCGGCTCAGAGTGCGCATGCGACGGCTGAGCAGGCTTATGACCTGGATCCCACTCCGGAGAATAGGACTGCCATGCACCGCTGCCACGCCGAGTACCAGCTCCGACTCCTTATGGAGGAGGACTTCTGGAAGCAGAAGGCGGCCGTTCGCTGGGTGGCCGAGGGCGAGCGAAATACTAGGTTCTTTCAGGGCTACGTTAGGCAGAAGCGTTCTAAGTCGTACATCCATAGTATCGAGGCTGACGGGTCATCCTTGACCCAAGAAGCTCAGATTCGGGAGTCGGCTGTTGCTCACTTCCAGACCCTCTTCACCTCTGACAGAGGGTCCCTCGTGGCCCCGACCGCTTCTTTTTTCCCCACCATCTCTCCTTCGGTCGATCTCATTGGCCTCTGTGAGCTCCCGAGTAGGGAGGAGGTTAGGGATGCTGTATTCGGGATTGATCCCAACAGCGTTTCTGGCCCGGATGGTTTCTCCTCCCTCTTCTATCAGGTCTGCTGGGATCTTGTCCAGACTGACGTCGAGGAGGCGATGTTGGATTTTTTCTCCGGCCACCGGATACCGGATTCCTTCACGTCTACCTCTGTCGTCTTGATCCCCAAACGACCCAACCCGAGCTCTTGGTCCGACTACAGGCCCATCAGCCTGTGTAACGTGACCAACAAGCTCATTTCGAAGATTCTTAACGGCCATCTGTCCCCTCTTCTCCCCTCTCTCATCTCTCCGAACTAGAGTGGATTCGTCAAGGATCGGGTCATTAGTGATAACATCCTTCTGGCCCAGAAGATGATCCACGACATCTCGCGAGCGGATTGGAAGCGGGCTCCGAATATCGCGCTGAAGCTAGACGTGGCTAGGGCGTATGATAGGGTTGAGTGGCCGTATCTTAGGGAGGCGTTGGCTAGGATGGGATTCCCTGAGCGTTGGATTAGCTTTGTCGAGGCGTGTGTGGAGCATTGCACGTTCTCGGTCCTGGTTAATGGTAGCCCCACCGATTTCTTTCCCTCCTCTAGAGCCCTTAGACAGGGCGACCCCCTTTCCCCTTCCCTCTTCGTTCTTGCGGCGGACTACCTCTCTCGCTGTCTTGACGGCTTCATCCGCGACTCTCCTCATATGACCTATAGCACCCGTGGTTATGGTCCTACCATCTCTCACCTCTCTTATGCGGATGACATCATTATCTTCACTTGGGCGGATGATGATGGACTGGTCGAGCTTATGCGCCTTCTGGAGCACTATGGCTCGGTCACCGGTCAGCTGGTCAGTGTGCAGAAGAGCACCTTCATCCTTTCATCTGCCACCGTGGACAGGTGGGTTCAGCGGGTCCACGACATTACTGGCTTTGCGCGTGGCGACCTTCCCATTACCTACTTCGGGGTCCCTTTATATAAGGGCAACCTCACGAGAGCGCTCTTTGCGGGCGTCAGGCAGAGGATGATCGACAGGATCTCTGGTTGGTTGCATAGATATCTTTCTTTCGGTGGTCGGCTAGCGCTGATCAAGAGCACTCTTAGCTCTCTTCCGATTCACTTGCTTATGGTCCTCGACCCCCCTAGGTCTACTCTTGACGAGCTCGACCAGATTATGGCTCGTTATTTCTAGGGTTATGAGGACGGGTCTGGAAGGGGGAGACGTACTCACGGGGTGAGTTGGGACTCTATCTGCCGACCCCTCCCCGAGGGTGGCCTTGGCATCCGCCGCCTTTGGGACATTATTACAGCTTTCTCATACAAGCTGTGGTGGCGCTTCAGGGAAGGAAAGTCGTTTTGGGCTCAGTACCTTCGCGGCAAGTACTGCCCTAGACGTGCTAACCACCCTTGTTGGGTCACGGCTGTTGATCATGATAGTAGACAGTGGCGGCGCCTCACTAAGGTTGGGAGGCGAGCTCAGGATCACATCTTTTGGGTTTTGGGCGGGGGCGAGGTCAGTGTTTGGGACGAGTGATGGGTAGGTGATAGGCCTTTGTCTAGGGATAGGCAGGTGTCGCATTCCTCCCACCTGCTCGTGAGCGACCTCTGGACGGACGGGTCGTGGGATAGGGGGAAGCTTGATAGGGAGCTGGGGGCTGGTGCGGGTTTTAGCGAGCAGTTATTAGATCAGATCCAGCAGATCTCTATCTCGGGGGACGGTTCAGATAGCATGAGGTGGGGACTTACATCATCAGGTGTGTTTTCTACTACCTCGGCTTGGGAGCAGATAAGGCTGATAGATCGGCCTAATCTCTTCTTCGGGGCTATCTGGAGTGACCTTTTCACGCCTACTATTTCGGTGTTCCTTTGGCGCCTCCTCTTGCACCGGATACCCATCGATACTGTGCTACACGCGAGAGGGATCTCCTTCCCCTCTCGGTGTGTGTGTTGTTCTGAGACTGGACGCCATGAGACTGAGACCTTTACCCACCTTTTTCTAGAGAGTGAGATTGTGAGGAGAGTGTGGGAGCATTTTGCCACTTGGACTCATATATCCCTACCCACCACATACAGTTTTTTTGAGCTCCTGAGTTTTTTCTCACAGAGCACACACTTTAGACACGTGGGCTTCCTCATTCCTTGTCTGATCCTTTGGTTCACCTGGACAGAAAGGAATAGTGCGAAGCATAGGGATACTACTTTTATGTTTTCTCACATTGTTTTGCAGGTAGAGAGACACATTTCACTCCTCATTGCATTGGGCAGGCTCACGGCCCGAGACTGGACAGGCTGCACGCCACCTCATCGCTACACGATGGCCCCACCACCGCCTGTTCGGCCTCCCCGGGCCAGAGCTGTTGTTTGGCTTCGACCTGACTCTCCGTGGGTCAAGCTGAACACCGATGGCTCCTTTGATCGCCACACTGGACTTGCCGGAGGAAGGGGCTTCATCCGGGACCATAGCGGCGCCCTCATCACTGGCTTCCACGCATCCATTCAGGCCCCTTCGAGCTACGATGCAGAGATTCAGGCACTACATATTGGCCTTCAGATTGCTATCCATCTCTCTGGTCATATATGGATCGAGCTGGATGTTGTGGCTGTCGCCACCCTCCTGACTTCGGGCCATCAGGGCTCGTGGCAGATTCAGCACCCGCTTATGCGCATTAGAGATCTACTTCGGTCAGTCCAGCACAGGATCACACACATTTTCCGAGAGGGGAACAGACCGGCGGATTACCTGGCCAGCCTTGGCGCCACCATACCAGGCACACATACATTCCAGACTGACACTGCTCCACTCCGCCTTCGCACCCTTGTACGGATGGACCAGCTTGGATATCCAGCGTTCCGCTTTCACTAGTTTAGGATTTCTGTTTTCATTAGTATAGACATTTATTTCGGGCATCTGTTAACCCGAAGATCGGCTTGGTTTTGTAGGTTTTGTTTCTTTTTCGTTTTTCACTTTCCTTTTTTTGTTCTTCTTTTGGTTTTGATTTTGCTTGTGAGGCTCCACAGACTTTTGTATCTTGTTCGCTGACATTTTGGGCTCCCGTTGTTGGGGCCCTGATCTATGCACAGGTTGGGGATCCAGCCCAATCCCCCGCCTTTCCGGGGCGTTGTTTGGAAAAAAAAAAACCTAGCAATAATGAAAAAAAAAAAAAAAAAAAACCTAGCAACAAAAGACAACTAACCTAGCAACAAATGCCGGATTCCTTCACGGCTACCTCTGTCGTCTTGATCCCCTAACGACCCAATCCGAGCTCTTGGTCCGATTACAGGCACATCAGCCTGTGTAACGTGACCAACAAGCTCATTTCAAAGATTCTTAACGGCCGTCTTTCCCCTCTTCGCCCCTCCCTCATCTCTCCGAACCAGAGTGGATTCGTCAAGGATCGGGTCATTAGTGATAACATCCTTCTGGCCCAGGAGATGATCCAGGACATCTCCCAAGCGGACTGGAAGTGAGCTCCGAATATCGCGCTTAAGCTAGACATGGCTAAGGCGTATGATAGGGTTGAGTGGCCGTTTCTTAGGGAGGCGTTGACTAGGATGGGATTCCCCGAGCATTGGATCAGCTTTGTGGAGGCGTGTGTGGAGCATTGCACGTTCTCGGTCCTGGTTAATGGCAGCCCCACCGATTTCTTTCCATCCTCCAGAGGCCTTAGACAGGGGGACCCCCTTTCCCCTTCCCTCTTCGTTCTTGCGGCGGACTACCTCTCTTGCTGCCTTGACGGCTTCATCCGCGACTCTCCTCATATGACCTATAGCACCCGTGGCTATGGTCCTACCATCTTTCACCTCTGTTATGCGGATGACATCATTATCTTCACCCGGGCGGATGATGATAGACTGGTCGAGCTTATGCGCCTTTTGGAGCACTATGGCTTGGTCACCGGTCAGCTGGTCAGTGTGCAGAAGAGCACCTTCATCCTTTCATCTGCCACCGTGGACAGGTGGGCTCAGCGGGTCCACGACATTACTGGCTTTGCACGTGGCGACCTTCCCATTACCTACCTCGGGGTCCTTTTATATAAGGGCAACCTCACAAGAGCGCTCTTTGCGGGCGTCAGGCAGAGGATGATCGACAGGATCTCTGGTTGGTCGCATAGATATCTTTCTTTCGGTGGTCGGCTAGCGCTGATCAAGAGCACTCTTAGCTCTCTTCCGATTCACTTGCTTATGGTCCTTGACCCCCCTAGGTCTACTCTTGACGAGCTTGACCAGATTATGGCTCGTTATTTTTGGGGTTATGAGGACGGGTCTGGAAGCGGGAGACGTACTCACTGGGTGAGTTGGGACTCTATCTGCCGCCCCCTCCCCGAGGGTGGCCTTGGCATCCGCCGCCTCAGGGACATTGTTACAGCTTTCTCATACAAGCTGTGGTGGCGCTTCAGGGAAGGAAAGTCGCTTTGGGCTCAGTACCTTCGCGGTAAGTACTGCCCTAGACATGCCAACCATCCTTGTTGGGTCACGGCTGTTGATCATGGTAGTAGACAGTGGCGGCGCCTCACTAAGGTCGGGAGGCGAGCCCAGGATCACATCTTTTGGGTTTTTGGCGGGGGCGATGTCAGTGTCTGGGATGAGTGGTGGGTAGGTGATAGGCCTTTGTCTAGGGATAGGCAGGTGTCGCATTCCCCCTACCTGCTCGTGAGCAACCTCTGGACGGACGGGTCGTGGGATAGGGGGAAGCTTGATAGGGAGTTGGGGGCTGGTGCGGGTTTTAGCGAGCAGTTATTAGATCAGATCCAGCAGATCCCTATCTCGGGGGACGGTTCAGATAGCATGAGGTGGAGACTTACATCATCAGGTGTGTTTTCTACTACCCCGGCTTGGGAGCAGATAAGGCTGAGGGATAGGCCTAATCTCCTCTTCGGGGCTATCTGGAGTGACCTTTTCACGCCTACTATTTCGGTGTTCCTTTGGCGCCTCCTCTTGCGCCGGATACCCGTCGATACTGTGCTACACGCGAGAGGGATCTCCTTCCCCTCTCGGTGTGTGTGTTGTTCTGAGACTGGACGCCATGAGACTGATACCTTTACCCACCTTTTTCTAGAGAGTGAGATTGTGAGGAGAGTGTGGGAGCATTTTACCACTTGGACTCATATATCCCTACCCACCACATACAGTTTTTTTGAGCTCCTGAGTTTTTTCTCACAGAACACACACCTTAGACACGTGGGCTTCCTCATTCCTTGTCTGATCCTTTGGTTCACCTGGACAGAAAGGAATAGTGCGAAGCATAGGGATATTACTTTTATGTTTTCTCACATTGTTTTGCAGGTAGAGAGACAAATTTCACTCCTCATCGCATTGGGCAGGCTCACGGCCCGAGACTGGACAGGCTGCACGCCACCGCATCGCTACATGGTGGCCCCACCACCGCCTGTTCGGCCTCCTCGGGCCAGAGCTGTTGTTTTGCTTCGACCCGACTCTCCGTGGGTCAAGCTGAACACTGATGGCTCCTTTGATCGCCACACTGGACTTGCCGGAGGAGGAGGCTTGATTCGAGACCATAGCGGCGCCCTCATCACTGCCTTCCACGCGTCCATTCAAGCCTCTTCGAGCTACGATGCAGAGATTCAGGCACTACAGATTGGCATGCAGATTGTTGTCCACCTCTCTAGTCATATATGGATCGAGCTGGATGCTGCGGCTGTCGCCACCCTCCTGACTTCGGGCCATCAGGGATCGTGGCAGATTCAGCACCTGCTTATGCGCATTAGATATCTACTTCGGTCAGTCCATCACAGGATCACGCACATTTTCCGTGAGGGGAACAGACCGGCTGATTACTTG
Organism: Striga asiatica; assembly: GCA_008636005.1. Lineage (NCBI taxonomy): Eukaryota > Viridiplantae > Streptophyta > Magnoliopsida > Lamiales > Orobanchaceae > Striga > Striga asiatica. The sequence continues at coordinate 278,787 of BKCP01006704.1, read as the reverse complement.
GCCAACCTTGCGCCACCATACCAGGCACACATACATTCCAGACCGACACTGCTCCACTCCGTCTTCGCAATCTTGTACGGATGGATCAGCTTGGATATCCAGCGTTCCGTTTTCACTAGTTTAGGATTTATGTTTTCATTAGTACAGACATTTATTTCGGGCATCTGTTAGCCCGAAGATCGGCTTTGTATTGTAGCTTTTCGTTCTTAGGTTTCTCTTTTTTTTTTTGTTTTGTTTTTCTCTGGTTTTTGACTGTGATTGTGAGACTCCATAGACCTTTGTACCTTGTTCGTTGATATTGTGGGCTCTCGATTTTGGGGCCCTGATCTATGCACAGGTTGGGAATCCAGCCCAATCCCCCGCCCTTCCGGGGCGTTGTTGTTTTTTTTTTT
>BKCP01006704.1:185288-278037 GCA_008636005.1 Striga asiatica | reverse complement strand
AAAAAAATATAAAAAAAAAAAAATTAAGTGAATTTCCACGTAGGTAGCCGGTAATTATGAGCTGGTGTAGACGGCGGTCAGATGATCAAAAAACAATTTTATTTTTCATTTACATGACTATTTCAATAAACGGACCTTTACCAGGACTAGTCCAATCATTAACATATAACAATGTTTATTCTATCAATAATCTATTGAGGTGGCTTAAAATCGGCCCAATGGAGCTCATCACATATTCACGGCCCACTTTCCTTCCCAAATACAAACAACACATGGTAAGTCCTACATCGAAAACACAACAAAAAAAGTTCTGCTATTTACACTTTGACTTTGGCTTTTCATAGTAGGGTTCTACACAGTGACCGTTCGGCCATGCGGACTGCTTCCGGTTCCCTGGTTTTACCAAGTCTCAATCGATTTGAATTGTTCGCGGTTAAACCGGTCGAACCAGCCGGTCCGGTTCAGTTTTTAAAACATGTTATAAACTGGATGTCTGAGGCAAATGTAGCATTAAAAAAAACTCATTCTTTTTATTATGTTTAGCCCATGTAGCATTATTGTGATAAAAATCTCATTCTTTTCATCTAATCAACATGTAATTTATAGTTTTATACATGTTATTACAATTCTTTATATATATAGGCTAAAGTATTAAAAAAAAAATTATCAACATTATGCAACATTATGGGTTGTATCTATTATGAACTCTTACTTAGAGAAATGTGATTATACACTATAAAATTAATGATAAAAATATATTGAATTGTATATTATACATATAAAATTAATAAAAAATTATATATATTTTTAAACCGGTTCGACCACTGATACAACCAGTGAACTATTGAACCGGTAAGTTCACCGATTCGATTACCGGTTCGGTTTTGAAAACGATGGTTTATATAACATTAATAACATTGGAATCTAATGTCTTTTTCGTTCTTATTTTCACTTAAGAATAAATGTTTCTGGCGTCCACATATTTAGGTGTAACATGTTTGTAGTATGAAATAGATTTTTTCGTAAGAAAATATATAAATATCAGTTTGCCTCATATTCTATCGTGTGCAAATAACTATTATAGCATAATATGATATCATATAATTTTATATACAAATCAACATAGAACTTGGATTAATTGCATGTAATTAAAGTAGAAACGAAATGTCGTTATACAATTGAAGATGATGCGTCAGTGGTCAACAAGTGTGGTGAAAGCTTAAAGTGGAAACAAGAAAATATGTTTATAAAAGTTTAACAAGTGAATAAATCTCTTAAAGACTTTATTGATCAATTTGCAATTGTAAGGTTGAAAATTTTTCAGCAAGTTGGGGGCGGACGCCGACATTAGAAATTTTTTATCTTGATTTCTAATGCAAGTTTCCTTGTATGTCTTTTACTTTTATGACGATTTTTTTTTTTTCTAAGTAGGGTGGCATGCTCCAACTTTAATCAGATAACGACAATTTTAGTCTTGTTTTCTTGTGAAGTGTGATGCATTATCTCTCCCACGACCCGGTTTCATTCTCGTGAATCGATTCTTGGTACTTGCAAAACGCTGTAAAAAAATCGCAGTGAAAAGTCTGTAACACTCAAATTAGTGTACTCATCGATAAATTATAAACTTGCGCATGTGGAAATTATATGCCAAAATTGTTTATTAGGTTTTCACACCTATAGTCGTATATTTGTGTAGAACATACATGTTTATATTTTTCTCAAGTAGTAAATTATAATTTTAGTCATGTATGTTTTATTATTTTAATTTTTTTCGTCCTATTCAAATTGTGTTTTTGATTTTCGTCTCGTATGTTCGCGTTTGAAAAAAGGTTACAAAATTTTTTCGCAACAAAAAGGTTATTTATGTTTTGCAAAAAAGTATTTGAATTTCGTCCCTTATGTATGAAAAAGACCTTTATATAACATTTTTTCAAACATACGGGACGAAAATCAAAAACACCATTCGAAGAGGACAAAAAAATTAAAATAGTGAAACATACCGAACTAAAATTATAAATTACGCTTTCTCAAGTAAATATGATATCAATAAATTCTCTTAAATCCCAACAAGATCCTCCCAAGATGCGTAAAAAGATCCCATTTCTTTAATTATACTAGGGACTCCTTTATTAGGAGTCTTCTTTCGTAGGATGATCAATACAATTTATAGTCAAGATTGGATATATGCAACAGAGTTTCGAAATTGAAAGACCCATTAATATCACTTGTCACTTAGGAAGCAGTTTTCCTTTTGCCTTTTAACTTGTTCTTCTCAGGATGAAAATTTGCGATAAACAGTCATGGGGGCTTGTCAAGTCAATCCAATTTCATTATTTTTCACACGATTTAGTGCGAACCGTCGGTTCTCGGGACCAATCACAATTAAGCTCCAATTTTCACTTTGCTAGCTTCACTTATCAAAGCTTTTAATTTGTCTGGCCTGATTAGTTTGTTATTGTATTGAGCTGATGATTTATCTATGTGACTACGTCGAATTTTTCACACGAATTTTATAGTACAATGTAACAATTCACAATATTATCGCAATATCTATCTATAAATCTATATAAAGAGAGACGGTTGATTTCTGATCAAAGCAAATATGATATTTTTCTGCCAAGATTTCTGTACTAAATAATAAATATATGTATAAAAGGTAAAAAAGTATTTATTTGAAATTTTTTCTGTACGCTTGATTAAATATTTGTGATTCTAATGAAAAAATGATATTATATTTTTCACAACTTTCATTATTTCCACACATGGGATTATATTTATTATGTTCACATTTGTGCTAAAAGATCATTTATTTATCTTTTCACTTGAGAATTTTTAGTTATGTTCAATCACTCCATAGTTTAACATTTAGGTACATTTATATTCTAATTATATATTTAAATTATAGATATTGTCGCGATTAATTTTTATTTATTATTATTATTATTTTTTTTTTCTTGCACAGGATGCGTCTCACAAATAGGTACACTAGAATATATGAAAAAAAGTTAAACATTACTAGAAGTAGATGTGTATTGCAATCCACATTAGATATACTAAACAGAAAAATAATAATTTATATGAAATAAACAAGTCGAATATTGAATAATCCTAAAGTTACCCCATCAACTACTAGAAATATATATTAACTTGTTAATTAGTAAGGTGAAATATGATAAATATGTCATGACAAAAAGGCAAAATTAAAAACATCTATGTTTTGTAATGACCTTCTTGTTGTGGCCAAAATTTCATGTCCGTTTTCTTGCAACAACCAATTGTCGCCCAATTAATTTTAACAACTAATCAAAGTCATCGGCAAATTAAGAATTTGTTTAATAAATTGGCAAAAATAGTTTGAGCTATTTTGAAACTAATAGCCAGGACAAATGTTATTAGGAATTTGACGTTCAAAGAACGGTGCGTTTAACTAACATGTACCTAAAAATTTGTATTTTCTCCTAAAAACAAAACAATAAGAAATACTATTACTATTTATCTGTATATTTATATGACTTTAGAGGAATTTGGGGGTTACAGAAGGTTCAGGAAGTCAATGCATGTTACTTCTGACTCTCTTTTCTTTTTCATTATAACTAATTTATAGCATTGGCGATAAGAATGATTACTTGTTAATTTAAGTGATTACTCACAGTTATTGGTAGCTTTGAATATCATCATTGCTTAATTTAAACAGTTGATAAGACCCGTTTTGTGTAATTGATTATTCATAATTACTCTGGATGCTCATAATAATGCCCTACAAAAAGAGAGGATCACGGTACATGTTAATTATAGTGGAAGCATACTTTTTTCACTTGATGTGTGATTGATTCGAGCTCAAGTACTCCAAATGTTTACTGTTACTTTTNGTTTTTTATGGTATTTTAGAAATTTCGAGTATTTAAAAAAAATAAAAAATAAAAAAAGAAAACTAAAGAAAACCAAATGTCGAGAATTCTGCACCCCCTCTCCGTCTATTTCCCAGACCTTCTGGACTCTGATTTCGAACTCGATTGCAAGCTCGGGCCAGACAAGAATTACCTCGAGCACAATTGTTCCGGCCGAACGAATCCGCCGCCATCGTCGAGGTTGAGGAGGACGTCTGCGTCAATGGTGACGACAAAGCAGTCGAGGAGCGCGAGGGAGTGGCCGATATTGGCGGTGGTGGTGTTCTTGTCGCCTTTGCCGGAGGTGATGATCACGACGCGTGGGGTCTTGCCGAAGTGCTGCGGCTTGCAGATGTGCTGGAGGAGACTCCAATTGCGGTCGGTCGGCTCTCTGAGGGATTTTTTATGGTTGAGGTGCTATGGTGAAGTTTTGCAATGGTATTGAGGCTTAGTTGACACCGGCGGGTTTCAGGTTGGGGTACAAATTTCCTTAAGTTGTTTTTTAAAAAATAAAAAAAAATGAAAATGAATAAAAAATGGGTTTGTAGTTGAGAATTTGACAAAGAAAAGGGGTTAATTTGTTATATTTGAATAGTTTATAAATTATGATTTTGTCATTTGGGTACTTTTGCAATATTTTAAAAATTTGTAATTCCCAAAATGTCCTTATAAATCAGCTTAATTTTTACAAAACCACTTTAAATACGATTTTAGAGGGCAGAGTGAAACAAACGTGTAGTTTATATGGTGGTTTGCCAAAAATAAAAAAGTTCATATGGTAAAGCGCTAAAACCATGATATTTTGGATGACAAAAAGTTTTTTACCCTATATTATTATGTAATATTATATTTTTAATTGTGCTGATTTTTCAAATAAAACATTTTAGTTTGATAGTATATATATGTTGATGAGTTATAGTGAGAAAGTTATTAATGAAATAAATAAGAATAAATCTTAACAATTAGAGTGGATGATCTAACGAATAGAAAAAAGTCAAAATCTTACACTCATTAGAGGTAATTTGGACATTATCATTATCCATTCAACTAACCCACTCTCCAGTGGGTCCCACGCTACATCACCACCCACACAACACACATTCACACATACACACAACATATTCACACACACATCGGCAGGCGCACACACATACACACACACACACACGTCTCTCTCTCTTTCTCTCTCTCTCTCTCTCATGCACACACACTAAATCAACGACACACACACACGTTGCTCTCTCTCTTTCTCTCTCTCTCTCTCTCACGCACACACACTTTCTCTCTCTCTCTCTCTCTCACTCTCCTCAGAATTTGCTAGAATGTGGTCCCTTATGATAGGTGCAATGGTTAAGATTGATCTTGTGTCATTCTTGTATTGTTTTGCTCTAATCCTACAAAGCGTAGACATTATACATAGGGAGAAATACACTTTGCCTACCGAACTATCCGCATTTTTACACTTTGCCCACTCAACTTTTTCCGGTGACACTTTACCCCTTGAACTTCACATATTCTAGCACTTTACGACTTGCGGCACCGGAGATGCAAAATTAAGGGAAAAATCGTCATTTACACCTTAGGAGACACCTCAAATTAGTCTTCACAAGTACACTTTGCCTGCCGAACTATTCGCGTTTTTACACTTTGCCCTTCATTTTGCATCTTCGGTGGCCGGAAGTCGTTAAGTGCAAGAATATGTGAAGTTCAAGGGGTAAAGTGTCACCGGAAAAAGTTGAGTGGGCAAAGTATAAAAACGCGGATAGTTCGGTAGGCAAAGTGCAATTTTCCCTTACATTTAATACCCAAGCACTGTAACAGTGTTGGCTATGAAAAAAAAATCAATATTGAGCTTTCAGTAATGGCTTTGGCAGGATTTCTCGTTGGCATCCTGCACTTTATGATCCTTGTGTTTTTATTTCATGGTATAACAGCAGGTTCTACCTGTTAATGATACACATATCCTTCTTTANGAACTCGATACAACGACAAGCCCCTAACCTCAGTTCATCTCTGCGGGTTATCTACCCCCAAAATCAACTTGGGACCACAAAATTAGATGAAAATAACTACCTCATATAAAAACAGCAGGCTCTCATTACCATCAAGGGCTAGGGTCTTGAGCATTTCTTTGTAGGAGGACAAGAGCCATCACAGTTCATACAATAGCAAAAAACTCAAATCCTCAACCCAGAGTTCATCACATATCAAAGGCAAGATCAAATACTTGTTTCATGGTTGATGTCTTCTCTATTTGAAAGCCTTCTTGTTCAGATGGTTGGTCTTCAAACTTATAAGAAAATATGGTGTGCTTTGTCTACAAACTTCACCAATCAAACTTCCACTTCAGGCTATGAAGTAGGGAACCTTGGGTATGACAGGATTTCTTAACAAGATGAAGACTGTTTTGACATGTTGGCATAAATAGGAGTTAAAGACTTTGAAAAAGATCAGATCCTGCATATTACCTCATGCTTGGGTAGTGAATATGATCCAGTGACGATTACTGTTACATCATACTTGGTCTATTACGGATGTCTAAGACTTGCTGCTCAGTTATGAATCATGGCTAGAGGCTGCTACTACAAAAACAATGGTGGAAATGTGAATCCATATGGATCTCAACCATCCCTCAACATAGCAACTCAAGGGAATCAGTAAAAAAAATTAGAACAACAACATTAACCAAGTACGAGAAAAGGGTGGTTTTAGAGGTAGAGGAAGGTCTAGAGGAAGCTTTAAAGGCATAGGAGGTCGTGGAAGAAGTGTATGCCAAGTTTGTAGGGTCATAAGACACACACCTAATAGATGTTGGTACATTCCATCTTTGTCCCTTCAAACAGCAAAACAGCTCACCAACTTAGAATAAAAATAATGTATACCAACAACTTCACCAGAAATCCAGCTCTTTATTTGGCTCAATTGCCTCCTCCTCCTTCTCCTAGCATTAGCTTAAAAGAAACTTTGAAGCTACTTGGTACCCGATTCAGGAGCTACAAACCACAACTTAAATTATTTGAGCAGTCTCTCTAATGTTTTAGAATATGAAGGAGCCAACATACTACACATGGGTAATAGAGTTGGTGAGTCTATTTTTCATATTGGTACAACTTAAATTACATCTCCTTACGCCTCTAGAATCTTTAAACTAAAAAAAAAAAAACTCCTTCTTCTCTGTGAATCAGATCGACCAGTAAAGCGTCAGAGGCAGGGGCCCAGCGTAGACACTCCGATGCTCAAGTTAAAAAAACTTATAGTCTTTATATATGTTTATCGAATAATGTTAAGAGCTTATTATAGAAATAAAACCTAGATCTCTTATTTATAAGGGGCTTAATGACTTACCCTCAAGACAAAGAATGTCATCCTAACTCTTCTGTTGTCAAGGATCAGGCTACCCACCAAAAACTCCTCAAAGGAACTGTTAAAGTTGGTCTTTACCAATTCAACCTCACTAGTCAAAGACAGACTCAGTACTTCTCAACCTTAGAACCTTCAAATCTATTTAGCCTAGTACTTATGCAGCTTCTGTAGTTTCTCACTCTTAGAAGTGTGACCTAGAATTATGGCACAAAATACGGGATCATTCATCTTATGTTGTTGTAATAAGAGCTTTGAAACATTGTAATGTTCCTTTTGAAGATAATGAAATGAATGATCCCTGTTCCTGTTGTTTATGGGCTAAAGCACACGGACTGCATTATTCGCATTCTGAAACTGTTTGTGATGAACCTCTTGAGCATATTCACTCAGATATATGAGGTCCTTCTTCTACAAAATCCAGAAACGGCTATCTCTATTATGTTACATTTATTGATCCTTATAGTTGGTTCAATTGGCCTTATCTTCTCAAGCATAAATTTGATAACTACAATCCCTTCCTTCACTTCATAAAGCTTGCAGACAATCAACTTAATAGAACTGTCAAATCTGTCCAAACTGACAAAGAGTGAATTTAGATCTTTGAGTAAGTTCTTTATTGATAATGGGATACAACAGACACTTTTTTTCCTCACACTTCTTAATAGAATGGGATAGCTGAAAGAAAACATAGACGTAGTATACATGGGTTTGTCTTTGTAGCTCAGTTATTTTTGCCTATGATTTTTTGGGATGATGCTTTTGTTACCTCTTGTTATCTCATCACTAGAATTCCAACCAGAATTCTTGCCTACAACACACCTCTAGAAATCCTTTATGGTCACAAACACAATTCGCACATGCTCAAAGCTTTTGGTTGTTTGTGTTTTTCTCTTGTCAGACCATACAGAAAAACACAAGCTCCAATTTACATTCACCCATGGAACCTTTTATTAGATATAGTATCATCATAAGGTTATAAGGTTCTCTTGCCCAAGGGAAAACTGATCATTTTAAATGAGAACATTTCTCCTTACAAATAGAAACTCTCACCATTTACTAAAGAAGCATGTCCAACAAACTTGAGTTCTAATGCTGCCATTTGTGCTATTGATTTTTCTCATACTTACCATGAGCCTTCAACTCAGCCTCCTAACAATGATCTTCAACATTCACCTCAGTCTATGACTACACCCAATCCAAGATCATATCATTCTCCTTCATCCAGTCCCTCAAACTCTCACTCAAATTCTACCATCCCTTCATTTGCCAATGATGGATATTAGATCTCATCAACATTGTGAACATGTGAATAACATTGATGCTGCTAATGTATTTACTCATCCTATGGTTACCAGGTCAAAGAGAGAAATCTACAATCCCAAGGTGTACAATGCAATCGTTCTACCAAATGAGCCACAGTCTCTAGTTGAGGCTATCAAGGATCCAAAATGGAAGAATGCTATGGAAAATGAGTTTTAAGCTTTGATACATAAAAAAACCTGGGATGTGGTCCCTATACCTACAGGATGCAATATAGTAGGCAACAAGTGGGTGTTTAAACTTAAGAAGAACCTTGATAACACAATAAGCAAATACAAAGCAAAGTTGGTGGCCCAAGGGTATTCACAAACAACATGTTTTGATTTTAAGGAGACATTCAGTCCTGTGGTCAAGACAACTATCATGAGGATAATTCTTACTCTTGCTGTGAATTTTGGTTGGAACATTAAATAACTGAATGTGAGAAATGCCTTTTTACATGGAGATCTAGAAGAAAATGTTTATATGAGACAACCTCCAGGTTTTGAAACTCTCTCCAAAACTGGTAAGCCTCTTGTATGAAAACTGAACAAGGCAATATATGGTCTAAGACGAGCTTCTACAACATAGTTCACTAGCTAAAATTAAAGGAGCTCTACATTATATGGGTTTCCAGAATTTAGTTGTTGATTTCTCTTTGGTTTAAAAGACTAAACCTTCGTGTTAATCTACATTAATGATATTATAGTAATTGGAAATTATGCAAGAGTGATCAAAATATTATTGTCACCTTGAAGAGTAGTTTCCCAATGAAGGATCCTGGTACATTTCATCATTTTATGGGCATTGAAGCACATTATACACCTCAGAGAATGCACCATTTCTTAGCACAAGTATGTTTGTGATTTGTTAGTCAAAGCAAAAATGGAAAATTCCAAAGGGCGTCCTACTCCAATGGTCCCATTCTCTAGGCTTTGCAAACATCATGAAGATCCAATGATTAGTCAAACACTCTACATAATTATTGTAGGATCCTTGCAACATTTAACTATAACAAGACGAGAGATCTCTTATGAAGTCAATAAGGTTATCCAATTCATGTCTTGTCCTTTACACTCATTAGAAATATGTAAAAAGGATTGTTGACCACCGACTTGGTAATATTTGGGCTATTCATAAATCAAACCGAATTGCAGACAAATCAGTTATAATATCGTCAAACAACGCAAAGGGTGTCACCTTCGTAAACATTATTTGACCTTAGAATCACGCGTCTTTACCGACATGACAAACCGCTAGAACCAACGTGTCAAGTCCGACGTGTCAAATAACATCAGTTGTCACCGACTTCCCAAAGTTCCCTACACCGACGTGACAACAAAACTCAGATATAACCGAGTTCATCAGTTCCGAAGCAGGTGACGAGACGCCTACGCGACGTCCTTACGTTCCGTGCCCAACGTCATGATGAACGTGGGTCCAACTGTCATAACCGCCCACTAAAAGCTACTATTTGCATAATCCCGAATTATTGGAGGATCTCGAACAACTTGTAACATAAAAGTTACTATATATAGCTTGAAATTCCCTCAGTAGAAAGGAGGACTCTGTTTTACATTCTGTACATCTTTACTTCGGTCGCCATACCACCGACCACATATTAATCAATAAAAGTCCTAATCTATTGCTCTTTTTTGTTATGAATCATGTAATTCCACGTTAATTATGTTGTTACAAATCCATATGACAACAATTTGGTGCTAGAATGAGGCCCATAAGTATTTGAGGTTAATCTTCGATGTTCTGACGACAACCACTACTCAACCAATGTTATTCCCGCTCCTTTGGACATGTCTCAATCAGGACAAGATAACCCCACAACTAGGGGAAGCGCAATCAATCCCAATCCGCCCACAGGACGAGTCAATAACGCTCCTGTGAATCAACCTGCAGGACGAGTCACCAATACTCTGGCGATACTTGATTCAGCAGCGCTGCTTCAGAATCTAGAAACTGCAAAAGGAATCACCGCTCTATTAGCGCAAGTTATTCCCAGTACGTCAAGAGTTCCTCTAGGACCGTTTGTAAATCCTGTTGAACCCATCAGACAAGAAGCGCAACCACCGCCAGGAAACGACTATAATCATGCTGCTTCACATACCACTTCTCATCCTCGAGATAATAATCCTCAAGGTCCGCCGGTGGGACTAGCACCGCCGCCGGATGGAAATAACCTACAGGATGCGACGGCCGAAAGTCATCCAGGGCATGCTCGGAGAGTTGCCGCTCCTGTCCAACCGATACCCCAACGACCTGATAATCTTCCTGACTTGCGTCAACAGATCGAGATAAATTGTCTCAACCGACGTGAGAACTCGGAAACTGAGGTGCTGAGGAGAAGAGTTGCTGAACTTGAAATCGAAGCACGACGTGCTGCTCAAGTTCGACAACCGAATTTTCAACCCTCAGAGTCGGGCCATGTATACTTAGAAGTTGAATCACCTTTAGCCCCCGAACTGACTATGGGTCCCATACCCGGTAAAGTGAAAGTCCCGCAAATCGAATTGTACGATGGGACTTCGGATCCCGATGCGCACCTCGGACACTATACATCATGGATGGATATTCACGGAGCAACCGATGCTCTACGTTGCCGGATGTTTTCTCTCACCCTAGAGCCTCGAGCATAAAAGTGGTACCATTCGTTGCCCCCACTCTCCATCTGGAAATGGCAGCAACTCAGGTCAGCATTTCGTTTGCATTTTATTGGGGCCGTGGTTTGTCTTATTCCTAAGGAGTCAATTGCGAATATTACTCAACGAGATGATGAAAGTGTGAAGGAATATGTTGTTCGGTTCAATGAGCGAGTTCAGAATATGGAGCCTTTCCATCCGAAAACGCTGTTAGTCATAGCCATTGCTGGGCTAAAGCCGAATTCCATGTTTCGGTGGACTCTTTATCAGAACAAATCGAGTACTTTTCAAGAATTCCTCGCCCGAGCCCAGCAACACATTATTGCCGAAGAATCGATGTCGGTTCCCGATTTTAGTTTTTCTTTAAATGAATCGAAGTCCGAATCTGGGGGTCCGAAGAAGAATAAAAAATTGTTTGGTGGAAAACCGGGAAGACCTCAATTCGGAGGCCCCTCAAAAGAAGAGTAAAAATCTCCTGAAGTTAAAGCCGCCCAGAAGAAGTATGGAGACGAGTTGAAGTCCGGCTATCAAACTGTTTACTCGGCCAGGGCTTCAACTATTTACGAAGAATTAAAGTGGAAAGGGATTTTGCCTGAAACTAGACCAGTCAAGATACCCGAGAACCGACTAGATAAGTCAAAATACTGCGACTATCATAAGTCCCCCGAGTATAACACCGACGAGTGCTTTAGCTTGTTAGCAGCTTTGTTACGGTTGATCGGTCACCCTCAATTACGCAGGTTTTCAAAAAATCCCGACATCCAAAGGCAGGGACGAAATTTTGAAGCTTTAGACGAAGATGATGAAGACGACCGAGCTCTGAATCCAAAGAGAATCTGACAAGGCGACAAGGAGGTTTTCGTCTTTACTTCGGAAACTTCTGGTCACTCACCGAATGAAGATTCAAAGAGAGCGAAACGAGACCGATCTTTAGATACCGATCAGGATGTCATATTGCGAGTTAACACAAGTCACGGAAGAAGGATCTCCTCACGACATCAAGCCAAAGCTTATGCTCGTCAAGCCTATAATTCGGGGAAACAGGTTCTAACCACCGACCTCTGTGACACCATTAATTCAAGAAATTGCCCGATCACGTTTAGCGTAGAAGATGCTAGTCTGTTTGTACATCCGCACTCGGATGCTCTTATCGTCACAACTCCCATCTACGGCATACCCATACACTGTGTCATGGTAGATACAGAGGTCTATTCAAGTATATTGATGCTCAAAGCGTTTGAAAAGATGGGCCTTGATCCGTCCGAAATTAGACCATGTAACGTCAAAATTCAAGGATTTAATGAGAGTGTTCCTTGTCCAATTGGAGAGAAAACTTTGCCAATCTGTTTTGAGGGCCCCGACAGAGCTTCAAAAGTAATAATTGAAACTTTCAAGGTCATGGATATCAAAAATGAGTATAATGCCATTATTGGAAGAACTGCTCTTTACAAGCTGCGGGCCGCGGTATCCATTTATCATTACGCCCTCAAATTTTCGACAGCCTGTGGAGAACAGAAAGAAGCACGAGAGATTATTCTAACCAAGCCATCTGGTGAAATCCACGTCACAAAACTAACCGATCAAAATGGCCATGAATCGATCCCTCCATCTGAAAACAAACCCACCGAGGTCAAGAAACTAGAGACCGAGGTTCAACCAATCCCGAATGGCGTTGAAAATGAAAACTCAGATCCTAGAAGATGACCGGGCAAGGAGCCAATCCGAGATGAAGATGAACTTGACCCGCAAATTTAATTCAAGAAACAAAGTCGTAATGACCGAGCAGAACCTTGTGAGGAAACCGAGTTGATCTACGTAGACGAACCGACATGCAATAAGGCATTAAAAATTGGTGCTAACCTTCAGGAACCAGTAAGGACCCAACTCATCCATTTCCTTCGAGATAATTCTGATGTGTTCGCTTGGAAGCATGAAGATATGAAAGGAATAGATCTGAAAGTTGCGAGCGACAAGCTTAACCTTGACCGACAAAAAGCTCTGGAAGAAGAAGTCCAAAAACTTATCGATAACAAATTCATTAAGGAAACCAAGTACCTAACGTGGTTGTCAAACCATGTTCTTGTTAAGAAAGTAACGGTCTGTGGCGTTTATGTATCGGCTTTTTCGATCTGAACAAAGCCTGCCCCAAGGATAGTTATCCTTTACTGCATATCGACTATATGGTAGACGCTATGTCGGGGCACGAGCTCATGAGTTTCATGGACGCTTATTTCGGATACAATCAGATCCCTATGGATCCCGAGGAAGCCGAACACACCTCTTTCTACTAGGCTCGTGGTCTATATTGCTACACGATGATGCCCTCAAGACTGAAGAATGCAGGGGCCACTTACCAACGACTTGTCAACAAGATGTTTTCTGCCTTAATCGGACGAACAATGGAAGTATATGTCGACGACATGTTGATCACGTCAGTACGAGCTACTGATCACGTCGGACACTTGCAGGAGATGTTCAACATTTTACGTGATTATTCGATGGTCCTAAACCCAAAAAATGCACATTTGGAGTGGGATCAAGCAAGTTTTTAGGATATATGGTGAGTCCACATGGGATCAAGGCCAAACCAGTCAAAATCAAAGCGATTCAAGATCTCGCTCCTCCATCGTCGGTGAAAGGTGTCCAGGCCTTAACCAGACGGCTTGCTGCCCTCAATCGATTCATTTCAAAGTCAATAGATCGCTGTAAGCCCTTTTTTGACGCTATCAAGAAAGGAAAGTATTTCGAATGGATGGAAGAATGTCAAAAAGCGCTCCAAAGTATCAAGGAAGTGCTCACCCGACCTCCGACTTTACAGAAACTGACTCCCGAGGAGATGTTATATTTGTAATTGGGGGTGAATAACTCGGCAATCAGTGCAGTTCTTGTCCGCGAAGAAGCAATGCAACAGTTCCCAGTATACTATATCAGCAAAGCCTTACACGATGCCGAGCAACGTTATCCGCCCATGGAGAAATTAGCCTTCGCGTTGGTTACAGCTGCTCGGAAGTTACGACCTTACTTCCAGGAACACTCAATAATTGTTTTTACGTTATACCCTTTAAGGCAAATCTTACACCGACCAGATACCTTGGGAAGGATGGTCAAATGGGCCATGGAACTAGGACAATTCGACATCCATTACACACCGAGGACCGCGGTTAAAGCTCAAGTGCTCTCTTACTTCATTGCGGAGTTCACCCCAGCAACAGAAGTCAAGGACGAAAATCAACCTTGGGTTCTGTACGTTTATGGATCCGCAACAGCAAACCGAGCAAGGGGAGGAATTGTCCTTGCCGACCCCGAAAATAAGATGTTTTGTCATTCTGTGAAATTCCTTTTTCCTGCCACAAACAACGAAGTCGAATATGAAGCTCTGTTGTCCGGATTAAGTTTGACAGAATCTATGAACCTCAAAATCCTTAAAGTCTTCATAGATTCGCAGTTGCTTGTCAACCAAATCAATGGTACTTTCGAAGTCAAAGAACCCTGATTAACTCCCTACTTAGCTTTGGTGAAATAGAAATTGTCCCAATTTGTTGCTCAAGTCGAACATATCCCCCGAACCTTGAACGTTCAAGCCGACGCTCTATTGCGATTGGCATCGAGCTTTGGAATGGAAAGAGTTGAGTACGTGCAAGTCGGACAACAGGATCAGCCGTCAACCATTTCAATCGAGGTCTTGGTCACCGATGTGGCTGCGCCCCATGCTCTTCCGACTTGGATGGATCCTATCAAACGGTATCTCACCACTGGGGCCTTACCGGATGATCCGAAAGAAGCTCGAGCCCTGCAAATCCGAGCTGCGCGATTCACGTTAGATGGTGCAGTTTTATACAAGCGAGGCTACTCGGTCCCCTTACTAAAGTGCTTAACCGAGCAGGAGTTAAAATATGTCCTCGAAGAAGTACACGAAGGAGTTTGCGGTTCGCACCCCGGTGCCCACGTGTTAGCTTACAAGATTTTACGGCAAGGATATTACTGGCATACACTGAGGTCAAACGCTGCAGAATGGGTGCGTAAATGTCCAAAATGCAAATATTCGCACCCAATGTCAACCAATCCCCTTAAACTCTTAAGTCCGTCTATAGTCCATGGCCATTTGCCAAATGGGGGATCGATCTGATTGACCTTTTACCGACTGGGAAAGGAG
Organism: Striga asiatica; assembly: GCA_008636005.1. Taxonomy (NCBI): domain Eukaryota; kingdom Viridiplantae; phylum Streptophyta; class Magnoliopsida; order Lamiales; family Orobanchaceae; genus Striga; species Striga asiatica. The sequence continues at coordinate 262,681 of BKCP01006704.1, read as the reverse complement.
GGGCCAAGTTTGCAGTAGTTGTCGTCGACTACTTCACCAAGTGGGCGGAAGCAGAACCTCTAGCCACGATCACCGAACAGAGAATGATCGATTTTATATGAAAATCCATACTCTGCCGATTTGGAGTCCCAAAGTCCATCGTAACTAACAACGGAAGACAGTTCGAAGGAAAACAACTTGAAGAATTTTGCGATGAGTACGGAACCAAACATTTCTACTCCTCTCCGTATCATCCACAAGCAAATGGTCAGGTGGAAGCCGTCAATAAGATCATCAAAAAAGGTCTCAAAACCCGACTTGATGTCGCCAAAGGAGCTTGGCCAGAAGAATTGCCCCACGTCCTATGGGCATATCGTACCACTGCTCGAACTTCAACCGGGGAGACTCCCTTCTCCCTAACTTACGAAACTGAAGCCATGGTACCAGTTGAACTCGGATCGCCCACATATCGGGTCCAAAACTTTGAAGAGGAGTCCAATTCTCATAAACTTGAAGCCAACCTTGACTTACTCGATGAATTACGCTTACGTGCAGAACTCAAAAACGCCGCTTACAAACGTAAAAGCGAGAAGTACCTTGCTGCGAAACTCAAATCACGAGTATTCCGACTTGGTGAACTGGTCTTAAAGCGCATTACGGGACTAGACCCGGGGCCACTGAAACCGAAGTGGGAAGGACCATTCAAAATCAGCCAAGTGCTACCCAATGGAGCATACCGAATTGAATACCCCGATGGGACCCCATACCAATATCCGTGGAACGCAGTGTTTCTGAAGAAATATTACCAGTAATCTTCCACGAAGCTTTTGTATAAATCCTTTTGATGTATAAAAGCGACCTTTTGTTGTAAAGCTCCGAGGTTCGTGCACCACCACCTCCTCTACATCAAATCCGAGCATTAAAGGTCTCGGTACTCTACATCAAATCCTAGCATTAAAGGTCTCGGTACTCTATAAAAATCCGAGAATTAAAGGTCAGGGTATTGTGACAATCTCTTAAAATTGGTGAGGTTGCAGTGNCAGTTTTCCAAAAAAAAAATCCGAGCATTAAAGGTCTCGGTACTGTGACGATCTCTCATGCTCCGAGTTCAAATGATAATTTGGTGAGGTCGTAATTTCTAAAACATTTAAATCTGGGTATCAGAAAAAGCCGGTACTCTTATGATTCTTTAAAAAGAACTCGGGTCATAATATTTCTAAAAATTGGTCGGCATATAATGGCACCGACTTCCCTATCAAAAGTTGGGCGAAATCGAAATAAGATAAACTTACGATATGATAACACTTTTTATCTCAGAGCGAATAAGTAGCATACTTGTTTTCCAATAAAACTTTGGTCTTAGCTAATTTTTAAAATGGCTGTTTAATCAATCTTCAAACATACTTACGAGATCTGAGATGAAAAGTTGTAGCAAACAACTCTATCATAGACGATATGTTTATCTTTGTTCCGAAATACTGAAAAATAAAGATATTATGAAAATCGAGGAAACAACACAAACATAGAAATAACCAAAACATAAATCATTCAAGCTGCCTTAAAATCCTACATTTTTTATCAATTGACAAACTGATCGGGGGTTTAAACATATTGCCACCCGATTCTGAAAAGCAAAAAACAAAGAAAGCCCCAAAAGTTCTGATTTAAAAACTAAAAGCAAAATAAGATAGGTCCACGAGCAAACATGTCAACCTTCCTTGCCGATATCATCTTTGTCTACGCCACTGCTCTCTCCGGGTTCCGGAACAGAGTTCTTCATCTGCTCGTGAAACGTTTTCAGTGCAGCGGCCTCTTTGGCCCGGGTGGCCGCTGCAACGGCGTCGTCAGGAATCAGATTGGATTTAGCCTGCTCCTCGGCATCTCGCACTCTTGGACCCGTTTCAACTACATCATACCCGCGGGCCAGAGACTTAGTCTTATCAGCAACATACTTCTCAACCGATCTCCGAATTGCTTCGGGAGTCATTTTGTGGAAGCCTTGATCCACAGTCACTTCGGCCAAAGTCTCCACAAACATATCGGCAAGCTTTCCTCTCTTCTCTTCCTCTCCTTCTAGTACCATATTAACATATGCCCAGCCGAGAGCTTTCGCACGTTCTTCAGAGAGAGGAAGGAAGTCGGGATTATCATCCATCGCCTCAAACCGACCTAGGCGCCACTCGCAGTACTCCCGCTCATCCTCATCTACGGGAATGTGCGCGACTTTGATCTCCAGATCGAAACCATACTTAGCAAGTTTATGGAAAAGGAACACCCGCAAATCATGAAAATCATAAAAGTCGTGCTCACAGCGTTCAATCATCCAACGTAGGTTGATACGCGTATTCATCTCCAAGTCAAGATCCAGCCCTTCTGCATCCTCAATGGGCCCATCATCCGCTTCCCATCTCGGTCATCGGGTCCCAAGCCATCATAGGGACCCGGGCCGCATCTATCACATGTTCAGGTAGATCTGTCTTCGAGGTAATACGAGGCACCCTAACCTACTGGAAGGTTGAATACCACTCCTCAACAGTTCCCTTAGAAAGATTAAAGTTAGCCTCTCTCTCTTCATCGATGCTAAGAAAAGCTCTGTCCACGAGCGGCGAGGTCTTTTCGAGGTCTTTTCTGCTTTACCCTTGCCCTTATGACCACGGTCATGTCTTTTCTTAGACCTCTCCTTGGTACCAGCGGGAGTGTCTTCAGTATATCTTTTCTTCAACTTTCTCTTCTCTGGTCGGGCACTCTGCTCCTCTCTCAGCGTCTCGATAACTGCAGCTTCGGTGATCCTCGGGATTACGGTATCCTCCGGGATAGACACAGTTCGTACCAAGGCTTGCTCAGTACCCGCTGGATTCTCCGAGGTCATCAGATTAGTAGTTTCAGCAGCGGCGGTGTTCGCTGCACCAACTAAGGTCTCACCCTCCTAACGACGTTCGGGGCTCTCCAAATTAATTACTGAAGTCGCACCAGCTCCGACTTCAGCGGCCTGGCGCCCATCAATGCCCTTACGAAAGCTTTAACCAAATTCCTCCTCATAGCGTCGGTTAATCTTTGCGATCGACTTTTACCGAACTTCGATAACAACTCCTTGTTTCGAAAGTGTCGTCTAAAATCTTTTGCGTCTTCAACACTGTCATACCCCGAAAATCCGAGAAGGCGATAGTATACTACATTCAATAAAAGTTAAATCTCGTTAACCGGCCTACTATATAAACATATTGACCTTAATGGAAAAATTAAAAATACACGACTACGTACCTGGGTCAAATGTGGCAACCAAATTTTCAGCCTTCACGGTCAAATCTGCCGCCTCGAGTTTTGACTCCACTACCAAATCCTTGCAGCTGCGATTCTTTTTCTCTATCCGAAAGAGCTCCAACAGTCGGCCTCCGAATTTCGGACTAAGTTTCGGCTCTTTCTTCCTTTTGGCTACAAACAGGAAAAGTTCCAACCTGTTAGTACACAAAATAACAACTCATCAGACAGCTATAACAACTTGTTAAATACTTACGATATTCAGAGATGATTTTCATAGGAATCGCCATCCCGTCAATAAGAGGTCCGTGAACCGAGGCGTCAAATTGCCAATCACCCCCAACCCAGAGCCATTCTTCTTAAAACCCATGAAGGGTCTCAGGAATATCATCAATCAACTCGCTGATTTTGAAATCCTTTGTGGTCTCTCTCCAGCGAAAAAACAGCAAGAAGACTCTGCAACTTTCGGACTCGGACTCTTCTTAAAGGTGTAAATACTCCTTATATCGTCCCGAGAAGGCGCTTTCCAACCTTTTTCATTCAAAAGGATCATCAATACGATAATCCTCTTCCAGCTATTAGGGGTGATTTGGCAAATGTTCAATCCCCAGTCGTGTAAATACTCTATAATCATATTGGGGAGAGGGAACCTAAGCCCCGACCTCAAGCTGTCGGCAAACACTCCTACGCAACTGGGTGGAGGGCATACGATCCTCTCACTGGGATACGGAGCAAATAATTTAACCGAGGACGGAGCCCGAATTTGATCACGCAGCAGAACCACGTCGGCGTCGATCAATATGCTCGGCTCTCCCTAAAAATCGACTTTAACATCTGGCCATATCCTTATCGGCCTTCTCCAGTTGTTCAAAACGGTCATCGCCCTATTTTAGACTTCCTCGTCTTCTTTGACACTGTTTAATTTTATCTTGAGGTGCTCCATAAGCATTGGATACCACCGGTGATATTCTAACAACAATTCCATCAATTCGGAATCTACTATAACAGTCTCCTTGGATATAGTCCTACTGCTAGATGCCTCCCCACTCCTCACCGCGACGCCATTTCCGCAAGAAAAAGAAATATACAAAGCGAACGATGAATTAAGAAATAAAGAAGTTTAAGGTTATGGCTTACCGTAGGAACGGCGAGTGAAACAATATCCGCAATATAAATCAGTCGAGCGTAAAGAACGATGAAGGAATTAGTACATATGCATGAGAGAATATGAAATAGAATTAAAACAGAAGATGCAAGAATCGCAGATAAAGAAGCAAAGGTGAAAACCTAAATTATTTCTAAGTCCAACATTTTATACTCTTTTATTATGACCATTACTGTACATTTTGGGGACGCGTGGACGCACTCGCGATCTCCAAACGACGCGACCTTTCACTTTTCTTCACCCAATACCAGCGCACCACGTGCTGGCCTATATATGTATCCGTTGCAACTCTTCAATGCTAGAGCGTCTTTTCACGAGCTGTCCTCTTAATGCCTTATGTCTACGACCGTTACAAAATTTCGCCAACGACCCGTTACGGTTTATGCCCCCCGTAGAACATGCCTAAATTTCGCCAAGTGTTGACACCTCGGAATACAGTGCCAAATAGAAGATACAGAACACGAAGGACCGACGTCAAAATTCATTCCCAAGTCGGACTCAAAAATATTTAACGACTCTAGCAGCTATCACTTGCGTATACCTACTAGCGCCGGGGGCCTCTCTGTTGACCACCGACTTGGTAATATTTGGGCTATTCATAAATCAAACCGAATTGCAGACGAATTAGTTATAATGACGTTGGCCTCCAGGATAAACTTTATATCGTCAAACAACGCAAAGGGTGTCCCCTTCATAAACATTATCTGACCTCGAAATCACGCGTCTTTACCGACATGACAAACCGCTGGAACCAACGTGTCAAGTCCGACGTGTCAAATAATTTCGGTCGTCACCGACTTCCCAAAGTTCCCTCCACCGACGTGACAACAAAACTCAGATATAACCGAGTTCATCAGTTCCAAAGCAGGTGACGAGATGCCTACGCGACGTCCTTACGTTCCGTGCCCAACGTCATGATGACCGTGGGCCCAACTATCATAACCGCCCACTAAAAGCCACTTTTTGCATAATCCCAAATTATTGGAGGATCTTGAACATCGTGTAACAAAAAATTTACTATATACAGCTTGAAATTCCCTCAGTAGAGAGGAGGACTTCTGTTTTGCATTCTGTACATCTTCACTTCGGTTGCCATACCACCGACCATATATTAATCAATAAAAATCCTAATCTATTGCTCTTTTTTGTTATGAAACATGTAATTCCACATTATTTATGTTGTTACAAATCCATACGACAACAAGGATGCTGAGATATCTGCAAGCCACGCTCTATTTTGGACCTTATATTACAATAAACAAAAGTCTTAAGTTGGTTAGATTTTCTGATGATGATTGGACATGTGACAGATTATAGGAAATCAGTTACAAGTTCTTATGTATTCCTTTGTGGAAATCAGATTGCTTGGAGGTTAAAGAAAGAAAATGCAATCTCAAGGTCAAGCGCATAAGCTAAATATAGAAGTTTGGCTCACACAACTGCAGAAATCAGCTGGATTCAGTATTATTGCATGAGATAGGCATGATCATCGACAACACTCTTGTAATTTGAGTAAACAATTTGGGTTCTATAGCACTAGTTTGGAATCCTGTTGCACATGCTCGAACTAAACACATAGAACTTGAAAAACACTTTTTCAGAGACAAGATAGAGAAAGTAAAAGTGGTTGTTCAACATGTTCCTTCATGTGATCAACTTTCAGACATTTTCACCAAGCCGTTAAACTTTCATTTCTTCACTCAGCTTCGAAGTTCTTTAGGAATTTGTGATATAACCTCACTTGAATTGAGGGAGCCTGTTTAACAAACTCATAACATGCAACGGTCCAATGTGTGCAGTCCAAAGTGCACTCCAAATCGGCCCATGATAGAAAATGTAAAAGTGGTTGCTCAACATGTTCCTTCATGTGATCAACTTGCAGACATTTTCAACAAGCCGTTAAGCTTTCAATTCTTCACTCAACTTCGAATTTCTTTAGGAGTTTGTGTTATCACCTCGCTTGAATTGAGGGAGCCTGTTAAACAAACTCATAACATGCAACGGTCCAATGTGCTGCAGTCCAAAGTGCACTCCAAAGCAGCCCATGCAGCCCACGGCTATTTTCAGCTGTTGTGTATCGTCTCATCCTCATTGATGGATTGTGGTCCATTAGGATAGGTGTATGGTTAAGATTGATGTTGTGTCATTCTTGTAATGTTTTGTTCTTATCCTACATAGGTTAAACACTGCATTTAATACCCAAGCAATGTAACAGTGTTGGCTATTGAAAAAACAATATTGAGCTTTCAGTAATAGCTTTGGCAAAATTTCTCTATGGCGTCATGTACTTTATTATCCTTGTGTTTTTCTTTCATAAGTTAATTCCAAACATAATATAAAGTGGATATATCATCTCGTGCTCATTAGAGCATATCCAATCTTATAACTTTGAAAGACAATGATTTTTAACACATGCCAATAAATTATTGTAATGTTAATCCACATAGAAACAATGTTAAAAGAACATAAATTTGAATCAAACTAGTATCTCTAATGCATCAATTTGATAAGAAGCTATTTGTATAGGTGGACCAAATAAAATAAATATTAATAGAAGAATAATAAGAAAATAAATCAAATATAAAGTGAATTGATGAATCATCATGTTTAACATGGTGTTAGATATTAGAAAATTAGCTCAACATTGTCAACATTAAATGTTATCCACCTTATCATGAAAGTGTTCATGACAAGATGCATTGTATAATAAATTAGTAACGCACTTTCAAAAGTTGATGATATGGATGATTTTTGATAATGTCAAAAGCCACACTAGAAATGCTCTTAAGAAGATGAGAGTGGACATTAAATTTTCTTTAGTGTCCCTCAAAGATTTATTTATTTATTTATTTATTATTTGTAAGGAATTATAGCGTATATATGGAGTTTATGTGATCAAGGAATGAAAATTTGTATTATACTATTGGTTTGTCTAAAATTTCAGTATCTTATTTATATAATATTATAGAGGATCACATCCCCTCTATATATAATTTCAAAATGCGTTGAGCCCACGTGACAAATTCTCATGCTTCGGAATCGTATTTGGCAAAAAATCATGCTTTGGAGTTAGGCTTGAATATAAATTAATATTTGTATTAATTGTATTTTAATATAATTTCCTATTATAACCATTGAATTGTAAATATATTTTAAAAGTTGATAACTTTTGTATTCTTTATCGGTTTTACATATATAATATATCAAATTAATCATCTTTGATGAGTTTAGATTTGACATTCATATTGTATATATAAAATAATAGAAATTGGTATGTATTCTTTTAAAAATGATATTTATTTCAAATCTAATTGGTATGTTGTCAATGTAATGAAAAGATAATTATTTATATAAATTCTAAAATTACATATAAAGTTGAAAAATTGTGAAGCACGACTGATACGACACTTGATGTATTAGGTATCTAATGAAGTAAAAAAAAAAAAATCTATTTTGCTTAATATTAAATAAACATATTCTACACTTATGCATATACATATCATTATATTATTTTTATTTATTTAAGAAATATATTTTTGTACTTATGAAATAGTAAATATTATAGATATTTTCATATGATATAAGTAAAAAAATTCAACACGGGTTGACATACATTCCAAAATAAATAGGGTTCTTATATGTTTTTGCTTAATCTTGCTTATCCGATCCCCTCCAACTCCAAAATAAATAGAATTCTTATATGATTTTGTTTAATCTTTGCCGAAATCGGTGTGACCAAAACAAATCGGATTGCTTTCTCAATTTTTTTGCTTAATCTGATCCCTACAGAATTATAATACATTTTTGCAAATAAATAGGATTCTTATATGCTTTTGCTTAATCTTGCTTAATCCGATCCCCTCCAACTTCAATACGACACTTGATGTATTAGGCATATAATTAAGTAAAAAAATTAATCTATTTGGCTTAATATTAATTATACATATATATATATGCATAAGTGTAGAATATGTTTTATTTAAAATATATATATATATATATGTATATATATATATCACTATATTATTTTTATTTATTTAAGATATATATTTTTGTACTTATGTATAATATCGATATTTTTATATGACATAAGTAAAAAAATTCAACACGGGTTGATATTTTTATTTAATGTACGGATATTTAATTATTATGATTAAACAAATATAATTTGACATTTTAATTAAAACTCAAAATAATGTTTTATATAAAATTAAATTATTTTAATTTTTAAAAAAATAAAAAATCTAATATTTTTTACAAAAACTTTTTAATTTAATACCCGTGTAATATGCGGGTATTGTACTTGTAAGTGATTATTTATTTGTGTGATTTATGTTCATTTTAGAGATGCAATTGCATGCTTATTACAAACTCGGCATATGGTCAATAAATTAAAATTACCGGTCAATTTAAGTATGATAAGTGCAATAATATTCTCTATTTACACCTAAAGTCGTATCAAGGGGGAAAAAGAGTAGGAAAGATACAGAAAGGGGTGATTTTTTTTTAGGGTAAAGAGAATATTGTAATTGAAATTAGTTTAGTCATAAAGCTGAAACTACATTTATTATAAAATATAAGACAAAATACACTTTTGTTTTTACTAGTTTTTTTACTTATTTGATAACCTATTTAACTTTTTGGCGAATTTCATCTTTTCCATCGACTTGACAAAACGTCTTGCTGATGTCGATGTTACAATGAATGTAGTTTAGAAAGGACATTTTTAATTTTTCGCTTATTAAATCCAACCCTTTTAAGTACCATAAATAGAATCATTTATTTAAATAAAAAAAAAAACAAAAAATAAGTGGAAAAAAATAATTCAACAAAAAAGTGTGTGGAAAAAAGTCTAACAGCAATTCTGAGAATTCGTGTTTTAAGGAAACACGGATTCTCAGAATCCGTTTTTCCTTAATTCTGATGGAAAAACGGATTTTCAGAATCCGTCTTTCCTTAATGACGTGATTACCCTTAATTAATTCAACTAAAAACGTGTTATGAAAATCCGTGTTAACTACAACGGATTGTGAAAATCCGTTTTACCCAACACGGATTCTGAGAATCCGTGCTTATTTATTTATTTATTTATTTATTATTTTTTATTTTGTTATAAACACGGATTCTAAGAATCCGTGTTAATGTATTATTTTATTTATTTATTATTTTTTTTAAGTTAGGCTCGACTCTTGGATGCTCACGAACTCGTTTACCAGCGATCGCGTTTATTTTGGCTGAATTTTTATTCTTATCCTTCAATATGAAGGTTTTTTATAAATTTTGATTTAACATTTTGAACATGAAATAATATCACTTTAATATCAATTCATTCGTCAAATTATAAATCTAGCTTGCATACATACTTGAAACACTATATACAAAAAGACAACCACAATTACCGACAAAAGAAAAGTGAACCACAAAATATGTACTCAAAACCATCAAGAATAAATATCTGAAAATCCAGTACAAAAAATAAAAGAGAAAAAGAAAATGTCTACAAATTCACAGAATACAAAACAAACTAACTAGGAGTAAATGTTTTCTTAGGTTGGCGTTTTCGGGACCCTCTCCGAGGCCCCGGTACCAAAGAAGACGATCCTGCTGTCGGTCCAGGTGTGGCTGGTTCTTCTTCTTCTTCACCGAATTAATTAATTTTTGTAAAAAATCAGTAATTCGACCGGATAAATAAATAAAAACAAACAAAAATAAAATATATATTTGTAGTTAAATAAAAAAATCTCACCTTCTTCGTCTTCTTCATTCCCGGGGGATGTAGCGGCAGGTTTGCGGTCACGGCGTCTTCTCCCTCCACCAATGTGGGGCGCCGGTCTATGCCTTGCGCGCTGGGACTGTGTCTGCTGGGGTGGGGCGTACTCCTCTTGAGATAGAATTTGCTCCGACGACGCCCTTTGTATGACCGACTGACCCACAACAGTCAGAGAAGCGTACAGAAGTTCTTGGGCTTGCTGGAACCGTGCCTGCGCTCGGGGAGGTAGCGTATCAATGTCTTCAATTTTCGATAGCATGTTATACGCCCCCTCCGTACTCGAATTCTGAAAATAAAATTCAAATAACTATCAAATAATAATAATAATAATAATAATAATAATAATAATAATAATTACTTTAATAATAATAGTAATAATAATAAAAATAATAAAAATCACAAATTAGCAGACACTTACATGACACTTCTCCCGGTCAGCATATGGCTGAAACCCGCCGTCCTGTGAGATCGCCGCGTAGTTGTTAGGGTCATTGAATAGTCTCACAGTCCTACTGTGATACCAATCAATGTACCCCTCCCAGTCATGCCCTGGCCTTTGTGGCGGGTGTCCCAGTCGGCCAGACTAGTAATGATCGGCGTCTGGGGGATGGGCTGGTGGCACCGAAACTGGCGGAGCACTCTATCAGGCTGGTGGGGTTCCACGATGTTCCAGCAGAAGATCCACCCCTTGTACATCCAGAGATGTCGGTCTCGTGTACACTGGTCCGGGAGTCGACCCTCGTCTATGTACGTCTGATAGGGTACCCAATCGAACTGTAAAAAAAAACATTCATAGAATTATTAATGAATTTAATTAAAAAATAGAATTAAAAAATAATAATTATTTATTATTATGACCTAAGAAACTTATATCAGCCTCTCTCATGCCACTTAGTTGATCTGGGATGGCAGCCGTGCCCGTCCCCAGGTGCCTCGTGTCCGTCGATCCCACCCACATTAAAAATCACAGAAAAAAAGTATTTGTAAATACAAAATTTGATAATTGAAAAAACTTAAGTGTTGAATATAAATAAAGGATATTATTACCTTGCACCCAAGGGACAACCAGCCTGAGAGCCGAAATGCGTTTTTCTCATGAATGGGCGAATACGAGGGATGCGTTCCCATGCCCAAACCTGCACATATGGACATATACATTTTTTAGCATATATTATTGTAATTTATAATAAATAAAATTAATTTGCAATTAACAAGTAAATAAATTTACCTAAATCAACTGCACGCAGCTCTTGATATATTTTTCGTCCCCCTCGTAGGCGTCGCAGAGCGCTCTATATACCCCGGCCAGAAGCGTTCCACCCAGCTGTACCCCGGAATGGCATCGATGACATTCAACAAGGACAGCCAGTAGAGGTTGACTCTGTTGCCCCGATGGTCGGGGAAGAAGAAGGACCTAATACACCAGAGTATCAGGGCTCTCGCCCTCTTCTCGTACTCTGATGTAGTGAGTCCATCCTCCAGAGGTCGCTTGCACTCCTCTTCCAGACTACTGAAATACAGGTACTGGCCTGAAATGTCCCAAGTCTTGGGGTCGTAGTCCTGGTCCCCGAGATCCTTGAAATACGTTTATATATATATATATTAAAAACGACCCATGACTTAAGTATACATAAACACAATAATAATAAAGAAATAGCAAATAAAATTTTTAGGTAAAACAAAATAATAAAAAGAAAATAAGCAAATAAAAGTTTTAGGTAAAAATATACCTGTACATATGGGAGGTACCCTGGAGCGTCCACCTAATAGGCTCTCCACTCTTGGGGCGTCCGCTATACGGTCTGTCTCCAGCACGCTTCCCCGCTGACGGGGAGGCCAAAGAGTATCTGAACGTCCTGGAGAGTGATCGTGGCCTCCCCGAATTTGAAGTGGAAGGTGTGCGTCTCCGAACGCCACCTCTCCAGCAGGCATGTAATGAGGGAATTGTTTGTCGGGACCCGCCCCATCCGAAACAAAGGCCCAAAGCCGGCCTTCTCGATCACCTCCCAGGTCCGGGCATTCTGCTTTTTGCCCTCCAAGGCAGCCCAAAACTGAGTGTCCGCACGGCGTGGCTTAACTACGCCGTGGCAAAACCCCGGTGCGTCCTCATATACCGCCTTGGACCGGTGGTGGTTTTGAAGATATAGAAGTGACGGGTCACTGGGGCCGGGGTGTGGGGTGTAGGGTTGAGGGTTCGTGGATGACGATGCCATTTTCGGCAAAAATGACCGAGATTGTAATATATTGTTTAGTAGTATTTTGCGTGGGTATATTGCTAAGGGAAACAATTTGTGGTATTTTGCGTGGGTATATTTTTTTTAGTTATTTTAATCTGTTCAACCAAATGAGGCTAAGACAATAATAATTATGAATGGACTTAGGCAAAGGAAACAATTTGTAGTAGAGTTGAAAATCTGTCACTTCGTTGTGGAATTTTTCAAGCTACCGATTTGGAATTATAAGGGTGATTAGGTTTTGTGTTAATTAGCTTTTTGTTTGTGTTGTTTATTTGGATTTAGTTGTTTGTTGCAAATATATATTGAATCACTTTGAATGCAGTTCGACAATAATTCAAAGTGACGGCAATCACTTTGATATCCAATTGCAAATATATATTGAATCGAATTGGACACATAAATTAATAAAGCTCGCATATGCATTTGATAACACGATTAACACATCAAAAATCACATAACCTAAACGATACATAAAACCAAAACCAATTCCACGAAATATACCACGTTAAATGCAGTTCGACAATAATTCAAAGTGACGGCAATCACTTTGATATCCAATTGCAAATATATCAAACGGGCACGATAAGATATCACAACAATTCGTAATACTCGATTCATAAAAGAAGAGAGTTATCAATGCCCGGTTAATAACACGATTCACGAAAAATATAGAACTGACATATAATAGCTTCAATCAACAACACTCGAGACATCGAACATGAAATCATCGAACATATCTAAATTCGAATAACAACTAACGAGGAGGTTCCGAAAAGGTTACCCGTCTTCGGAAAATCGGAGAGACGGGTCGAACGAACGGAACTCAGAAAATTCGAACGGATCTCTGGCGAACGGGCTTAGGGCTGCTCGCGAATGGAATGGATTTTCTCGTCGGTGGAAGGGACTCGCCGGGAAGGTGCAGCGGGGGTCGTGGCTTGCTGGCGCCAGCAACTCACCGGAATTTGCAGGTTCACGGCGATGTGAGAAGCGGCGAGAAGGAGGTGTGCGACGATGGTTTGAGGGGCAGCGGCAGCGTTGGAGAAGCGGCAGTCGGCGGAGGAGAGGGCAGCGGCATGGAGGAGGAGGCACGGCGGTNCGGCGAGGAGGAGGAAGCGCAGTGGCGCGGCGGCGGCGGCGGCGCGGAGAAGGAGGAGGAGGCGCAGCGGCGCGGTCTCGGATGCCGGAGTTCAAGATCGTCGTGAACGGAGTGGTCGGAGTTCGAGGTCGCGGTCGGTGCAAGATCAGAAAAATGAGGGCGAGGGGCGATGCGATAAGGGCGAGGGTTGCTGATTTCGACAGAAATCCATTTTTTTTATTAAACAAAAAACAGATTCTCAGAATCCGTTTTTGGTGTTGAAAAGTCAACACGGATTCTGAGAATCCATTTTAGTTGTTGAAAAGTAAAAAACGGATTCTCAGAATCCGTTTTTGTGTTGAAAAGTCAACACTTCAATTGGACTAATTCGAGCTCGATTAAACTATAATTCACCGAGATTGTACTAATTTGACTTCAATTGGACTAATTCGAGCTCGATTACACTATAATTGACCGATATTGTACTAATTTAACTTCAATTGCACTAATTCGAGTTCGATTACAGTATAATTGACCGAGATTGTACTAATTTGACTTCAATTGGACTAATTCGAGCTCGATTACACTATAATTGACCGAGATTGTACTAATTTGACTTCAATTGCACTGTTTCAAGTTTGATCACACATTATATAAATCATCCAAATACAAAATATTCATCTCAACAATCCGATTCAGTCAAAATACATATAAAAAAATCTAGTTCCCCCAATCATCACGGAGTCTAGTTCGATCGGTGGGAGGATGCGAATACGGGCAACGGTCCGCGAAATGTTCGGGATCACCATATCTACTGCACTGATCCCGGACTCTTCAGCGGCGTGCCCGACGATCCATTTACATTTTAAAGCGTCTCGTTTGAGCGTGACCGGGTCCAAGCTTTGAGATGATCCTTTCCCAATGCGGAATCAAATTTCATCCCACCTACGGCCACGTGTCAGGATTTCCAATTGGAGCAAAATTCCAATTAGAAAATTGAGCAACCCAGTCAGGGGCGGATCTAGGTCATAAAGTGAGTGGGGGCATAATTTAAAAAAAAAAGTATATAATACATAATAAAAAAAATATAAATAAAAAAATACACCTTTATAGTCATTCTTATGAAATTTCATATCATGACATCGCTCTATAATAACATCTTTGAATTTTTTATTTCATTTTCTTTCAGCCCAAAAGTATTAGAATTCACTAGAGATATATTTAGACCGAACCTAACTTATCAGATATTTTCACATGTACTTTTTTATCAAGTCATTTTTAAAAAGTATTTTTTCATAATTTGATATAATAATTATATTATAATTAGTGTATAAAATACTTTATGTAATATACCATACTTTCAAGAACCATACAATTTAAGTTATCAATCGCCCACATATTAAAATATATGATATTAGTTTTTAGATCGTCAAAAGAAATTAATTAACTACAAGAGTACTAAAAAATACAAATAAGTGTTTAGTTTTTTCTTTTAAAACCTAATAAAATGAAGGGGTAGATCCACTTTCACTAAAATCAATAAGAACAATAATTTATTTCTCCATTATCTCCCTATTTTATTTCTCCATTACCTCCCTATCTTTCTTCGCAGCAGCAGGTAATTCTTAATTTTTATTATTGTTCTTAATTTTAATTAATGATGTATTAAGCTGTCTTAAGGGTACCTAAGCCATGAAATTGTTTTTTTTTTCATTGTGGGCCTCGGCCCACACTGGTCTGTACTTGGATACGCCCCTGAACCCAGTTCTCCGTCCAACAGTGGAAAACGTACAACAAGTGCGGTTGATCACCCCGGTGACGACACACGGCCAATGCATAAGAGCATGGTTTCCGAAATGTCTGCCACTTCTTACATGTACAACGATGCTGCTGATAATTAACCGTAAACCTGTTTTCCACGATGATTTATATAAATAAATAAATAAAAAAACTCATTTGAATGGAAAAAAAATTGCAATTAAAAAATGCATACTTGTTTTGCCCTATTCCACTGGCGCGTAGACCGGTTGTCGCCCTGTACTGGGATCCGTCGGCGTCCACACATCGCACCTCGTGAGTCGTTGCTGTCCTATCCATCACCCGATAGGCGTCATAGAGGTCGACAGGAATGTGACTCCTGCATCCTCTTGACTTGTTTTGTTCTTGTTCAAACAAATCTAGAGTCTTGTTCATTGTCGTATGTACCAACGCTCTGCAGGGCAGGAACCTAACACCTTTGAGGACGTTGTTGTAACTCTCTAACATATTGGTTGTCAGAGTTCTCCATCGACGTCCTCTATCTCCGTACAGGGTCTACTTTTCCAAAGGAATTTGGAAAAGATAATTGTATGCTTCCAGGTTACATTCATGGAGTTCCTGTCGACTCTGCTCAAATTTGCGGCGAGAACACAGTGAACCCAACCTCCAGCACAAACCCCGGATTTTCTTAGTCCGGTACCTTGAAAACACGTTGCTCCGGAGGTGTCGAAGGCATATCCGATGAAATGCATGGGGTTCGTGCCAAGCCTCCAGTAAATCAACGACACTCAATATGCTGTTGTCCCTGTCAGAAACAAGACATATTGGTCTGTCGGGGACGACATGATGGCGCAGATGTGTTAGGAAAAAGGACCACCTAGCCGTGCTTTCTTCGTCCACAATCGCATACGCGACTGGCAATAGACGCTTATTCGCGGTCTGTGCTATGGCAACAAGCAGCTTCCCCTTGTACGAACCTGCTCAGTTGGACATATGTTTTTATCAGACACTATTGTAAATTAGAAAATAAAAAATTAATTTGCAATTAACAAGTAGCTTCCCCTTGTACGAACCTCGCAGGTGCGTGCCGTCGATGCTAATAATCGGCGGGCAAAGAATGAAGGTTTGAATTGCGGGGCCGAACGCCCAAAAGAAAAATTTGAATTCTCTGTCTCGAGATTGCTTCGCCATTTCCCCACCCTGCCATTCCCACTCAACGACTGTACCGGGATTCGCCCTTTGAAGGGCGGCGAAAAACCTGCAAATTATAAAAGGTAACCATAAATAAATAAATAAATGTAATGTAGTTGCAAATAACACGTAAATACATTTATAATTAATTTTTGCTTGCTGGAGGAGTTGTGCGAAGTTCAATTCCCATGTGCTATACAGACGTCGATGGCTTTTTTTCTCCCGTGCCGTGCCTTCTTGTAGCTGACATCGGTGCTCCAGACGCTTTTTACGTCGGCCTGGACCATTTCCACACTGTAGGTCACCTGCTTCTGAATCTTAGCTAATAGAAGATTTGAGATCATGGTGGCGGTCACATTCTTGTGGTAATTTCTCTCGAACACCTGCATGCAAGTGTGCCTATCAGTCCATTCGGTTACCTCCCACATGTCGTGATCCCCTTTGTTAAGACTCACCCGAGCCTTCCATATACATGGTACAACTTCAGCTGATCTGCACACAACTTTGAACGACTTCTTGTTGGAATCTTTTGTCTGGACCGCCCTAAGATTCTCAACATTCCAGGCCAGAATACCAGTCCGGGCTTCTTCCTTGGAATGAAAAACTGTACCCAAACGGATAGTCTCGACATGCCCATCCTAGACTGGCAAGGCATACTCGTCCCTGTCTACACACGACGAGTCCCACTCACCCATCTCGCGATATACGTGGAGACCTTCATTTGGAAAGGGGTGTTCTTCAATGAATTCTTGTTCGCTCTCCTCATTAATTGATCTGTCGGATTCGGTTTCCGAGGTCTCATCAGTGAAATCGTCTTCCCCGGGACTGAAATCTTCATTTCCAACAATTACCGGCATGCGTAGTCCACGTACCCTCACCACCAAACATTCCCTCGTAACCATATGATGGCGTAGGATCCTCAACCTGTGTAACCTGTGTGTTTGCTTCCAACCCTATATATAAAAACACATAGGACATAGGAGGAAAGTAGTAAATCCACGAAAGAGCACTATCATTATTCAGTCTTCCGGTAATAAACGAACCATCCGGTTGTCTGGCCATCAATGTAATATCCGAAATTGTCTAACTATCACAAACCACCATTTTCGTAAATCATATCTACCAATTGTTCATATGATATTATTCCATTAATAACAAATGAACAATACAGACGAGACATACAATTCGAAAAATTGCATAACTCACTCTGGGGAATTTTTCAGTACACATTAACAAAGTAAGGACCATTAGACGCCATTTATAACCTGTTGAACAAAAACAAATTTCTATTTTACAAATTACAACAACACATAATGGCTAATCAAACACCCGAGAAAAATTCAACTATTATTTTACCAATCTAAATTTAAAACTCATTTCCAACAACAACATATAATTAATCATACTTTTACTCCAACAAAAAAAAAAAAAATTGTCAATTAATTTATCAAAAACACCACCATAACCCTAATCACAATAATCCAACAATAATTTGACTTCATAACAATTCTGTTAAATATTCAACATACATTAAACCAACATTCAAGATTTTCTAAACAATAACAAATAACAAATTATAATCATTTAACACAACTATTAAACCAACATTTACGATTTTCTAAATAATACTCAATTAACCAAATATATCTCTTAATCATTCATAAACAACAAAAATATAATATTACATTACATTAAAATAACAACTAACCTCTTCTCCGATGATTGGTTGAAAATTTGTTTTTTTTTTTAATGGAGCTTGAATTCGCCAAAAATCGAACAAAAGACACAAGATTATGTTTATGAAATAACAAACGCGCATCTGTGGTCGGGGGAGGATTTTGCAGCTCATTATATCAACCAAAAAACGGATTTTGGAAATCCGTTTTATTCGTTTTTTATTTTTTATTTTTTTATAAAAAACGGATTGTGAAAATTCGTGTTATACAGTAGACCTATTATTATTATTATTAAATTCGACCGATTTTCTTTAAAAAAAAATAAATACAATATAAAAACGGATTATGGAAATCTGTTTTTCTAATAAAAAATTTGTTAGAAAAATGGATTTTCATAATCCGGCTGTTTTATACTTTTCCACAACTTTTTTTATTTTTTTTATTTTTTGCCACATTTTTTTTTTTGTTTTTTTAGATAAATAATCCACCCACCATAAATAGGTATGAACAAATAATATAGCTCGATTTAAAAAGAAACGGATATTTCCTAATAAATCCCCAACTCACATTTCTATTTCCTCCTCAGTCCTTACCATTTTAATTCTTCCTCTCCACTCCCTAATAAAAATTTATCTTTCCTCCCAACACCCAATATAAATATTAATTATATTATTATTGATTTATTTTACCTGATTATTCATTACTCTTTCTGCACTCTCTCTCTCTCTCTTCTCGTATCTCTCTCTTCCCGTCTCTCTCTCTCTTTGAAATCGTCGGTTCTCTCTGTGAAATCGCCGATCATCTCTCTCTTGTGCATCGCCTATCATCTCTCTTTCTCTGTCTTGGTGTGTCGCGTGTCCCTGAAGAAGATTCCCCCTCTCGTCGCCATATCTCCGGGAAGCCCTCCGTCTCCGACCAAAATCCACGAACACAATGTCGCGGTCGAAAAAGCCGTCCGTCTCCGGGAAGTCCTTGATATCGGACAAACCATCTTCCTCTTCCAAAGCTTCTAAAGCCGTAAGCAAGGCTAATTTTGATTCTATTAAACTCAAAAATTTGGGGATTTTTACAAAATTTTGATTTTTTTTCTTGAATTGGATGTTTTTAAAAATTTGGAATTTTTTTTATGGTAATGCACTTCGAATTTGGCATTTTTTTTTGATAAATTAGGGCTCTTTGCATGTAGGGTTTTTTTTTCCCAAAACGATAGAGGTTGTATTACTAATTCTCAAAAGAGAAGATGAAAAGAGTACAACTGAAAATTACAAACCGGAAATGACAAACTGGGAGGCACATACAAGATGGCCTAAAGCCTCAACAAACTGGGACTGACTAGGAAAAGAGGAAAGAGAAATCTTATCACCCGCCACTGCTTCAAAGCCTAGCAAGATAATAAAATTCCGGAAACACAAAAGAACACACAATACAAACCAAAACCCAAAAAAATAAAAACAGCAAACAAGTCCAAAAGGAAGTCTAAAAACATCACAGCAAAGAACAACACCCAAGTCAGCTCACTGCTCGAGTGTACAGCAACCAGTCAGATTGTGCATAAATTAGGGTTCATAATATTTTTTATTATGAATTAGGGTTCTTTGCATGTAGGGTTCATAAATTAGGGCTTCGAATTTGAGATTTTATTGATAAATTAAGGCTCTTTGCATCTAGGGTTCATAAATTAGGGCTTTGAATTTGTGATTTTATTGATAAATTCAAAAATTAAATGTTGTTGTTGTTGTTATTTGCAAAATTAGGTTTGAGGTGTTGTGAATTTCAGTTTGAATTGGTGTTTTAAATGTTGTTGCTGTTGGAATTTTATTGCTGCTGTTGGGATTTTATTACTGCTGTTTGAGAAATGATATTAATGTTGCTGCTGTTGGGATTTTATTGGTGTTTTTCATTTGTTATCAACTTTCTCATAACCCTTTCCATTTTGTTCTGTATACTATAAGTGATCCAGTGATGCAAGTTGATCCGATACATTCTATGTGTTTTATATTTTGTGATAGGGCACTTGTTTTAGAAGTCGATGTGCCCCATCTTACTTTAAGGATGTGATGGACCGAACTCTTGGTGTGTTGTCTGATCAACACAAGCAGGCTCTTCAACGGAGCCCTTTTTATTTTTTTGTTAACATGCCGGACATAGCCATTTCACATGGCAGAACTAAGGCTCTAATAAGCACATACAAGGAAGACATGAATGCCTTTGTTGTAGGTAATGGTTTGTGTTTAAAATTCGACCCGGCTGAGTTTTATGTGACAATGGGGCTACGGCAGTGTGGTCTAAATGTAGACTTAAATCTGAATTTGGAGTCCAAAGCCCTATTCGATGGTTGGGGTCGGGTTGATAATAAGCTTTTGAAAAGAAAGCACGTTGTAGAATATTTAGAAAAATTTGCTGTGGATGAAGGTCGCGTAGACGACTCTTCATCAGGATGTTCACTCTTTTTGTGTTTAGCTGTATATTGTTTCCTTGTTCGAGTTATTCCATTCCTAGGTTTGTTTACCCTTACCTAGAGAATGTGAGTCGAATTTGTGAGTATGCATGGGGCGATACTACTCATAAATTCTTGGTTGCCGAGCTTGTTCGCCATAGTGAATCGAGAGAGAGATCATACTTTGATGGATGTGCTGTTGGACTTATGGTATGTATATATATGTGTGTTTCAATGTCTTAATACAATAATATTAAATTGTGAGAGTGTAATTTTGAAATAATGATTATGTGTAGGCTTGGTTGTACGAGCGTGGGCCTTCTCTGTCCAAACGGTCCACGCTCGAGGCGATTCCCCGTCTATTTCAATGGACGGGGAGCAATTTTCCGTCTACAACGGAAGGGTGTTTAAATTCCCTTCAGAAAATAATGAGGCATAAGGTAATTTATAGAGTTTTATAGTATTATGTTTTTCCTTCTTCTTCTTTTTAAATTTTTGGTTAATCGATATTGTTCTTAAATCATTATGATTTGCTTTGCAGGTGTATTCAATATCGCCTTTGTCTGCCGAGCGTGCTTTTGTGGAGACCCAGGTTTTCTTTAATTTTGGTCAACAATTTATGTTTCAACATTAATATTTTTTCATAGGTACATGTATCTTTATTCTATGTTCCCTTTAACTTTTGTTTTTTCTTTCATGTACAAGGAACAATCGAGACCCGTTTACTTGCCATTGTTTGTCAGGAGAATGAGCAACTTAAAAAAAAAATTAAACTATTAGAGAGCGAGTGGACACAAAAGAAGGGAGAAAAAGAAGAAAAAGAAAAAGAGAAAGGTGAGGGGGTGGAAAAAGTGAAAGATCGGGAGGAAGAAAAAGAAAATAAGGGTGCTAATGGCAGTTTTAGCCCGATTGACTAGGAAGAAGAGAAGGAGAAAGAGGAGGAAGAGGAAAAAGAAAATAAGGAAAAAGAGGAAAAAGCGGAGGAGAAAGAGGAAAAACAAAATGAGGAAAAAGAGAAGGAGGAGGAGGAAAAAGAGAACGAGAAAAAAAGAGATGATGAAAAAAAGGAGGTAAGATGGGCTGTGGTGGTGTATGGGAATAAGGAAGATGATGAAAAAAATGAGTTTGTTGAGTTGAACCGATTGGTGAACCTGGTGGTGGAGTCTGCCGGTTTGACGGGGGGCTGAATGAGCTGAACAAAAGAAAAAGGAAGTTGCAGTTGACTTTCGGGACTCATGATGTTGTAATTAAACTATTAATTTTATTTCTGTAATTTATCTTATTGTTCGTGTTGTTTTCATATAAATAACTAATTATTTTGTTATGTAGGAGAGTGTCGAGAGTCATTCTGATGAGTCTGCTTTGATGAGGTATATAGGGAGAGAGGACTTCTGTGGCCATGATGACATTCAGGAAGAGGATCGTGGAGCCATTCGATCATTCCTGGCGACCGATCGCATTAAGTAATAGAAATTATTTCAGCTTCTTAATTGTGTCGTTTATGTTATATTATACTAATCAGAATTGAAAAATTTCATAGCGAAATTGTGTGGAGCAATCAGAGAGTGATAATCCGAGAAAAACTGATGATCGATCTTTTGTTCGGAAACGAGTTGAATTCTGAACTCGTTGATTGCTTCATGGAGATCCTGCGTGGTCACCATCCTCGTATTCGCTTAGTGCCGACTTATGTTCAGGTACTATCTTTTACTATACTCTATTAATTTTACTGAAATTGCTAACAAAAATATTTAATTTTTAGGATGATGTGTTAAATGCGGTGGATAAAATGAAAACAAAACCGCTTGGAAAAGTGAAGATTATGCTCTGTGCGCTTCTAAGTTGACTAAAAGTAGTGTTGTCATGCTCGATAAGATGGTCCGTTCCTTGTTTGGTGCAAAGTATGTGTTCTTCCCCGTGCTGCACAATTCTCACTTCTTTTTGGTCGTCTACAACGTTGAAGAAAAAATATTTGTGTACCATAACTCGATGGATACACCAAGGTACCGAGGAGCCGAGAAACGTGTGGTAAGTGTTATTGACATTTTAAATTTTGTTTTGTAGTTATTATTTATTTTCTTTCGAATTAACTAGTCATTTTTTTTTTGGTAGGTCAAGTTCCTCGCAGGATATCTGAGTTTGAAACTTCGACTTAACATAAATCCAAACACAAGTTTTACATTAGGATACCTGAGGCAACAGAGTGGGGCGAAAGACTACGGAGTTCACATGTGCATGGAAATGGAATGTTACGGCATCGATACTCCAGAGTATTCGATGGCCCAAAATACTTGTTCAGCCGATGTCTATCGAGCACGGATGGCAGCACTCATCCTTAGAACTCCTCCTTGTTGACAGGTTGTTTGGCTGTTGGTTGCTATTTGTTTAAATTGGATGTTTTGGTGTGTAGTCTGATGGTTTGACTTTGATTGATGGTTGATTGTGGACAAAGTGGATGATGGTGTGATGTTGTGATGTTTTGGATGATGTTTTGTGGTTTGTGAACAAGTAGTTTGTTCAGTTTGATTGTTTGATAGATGAATGGAATGTTATGGATGATGGTTTGTGGACTAAGTAGTTTGAATGGATGTTTCGGATTTTTTGATTTGATTCCTAATGATACATGTTTTCTTAATATTAGTACCTCATTTTTTGTGTAAAAGTACTCATTTTCCATTAGCTAGTACTTATTTAAGGATGTGTTTTTAAACTGTATACCAGTTCCTATTCATAGTAGTACCTATTTTCTTCACAATCGTACCAGTTTTAAATTGTTATAGTACCGGATATTAGCTCATCGGTACCACTTGTAACGAACACATAAAACACTGAATTTCGGTCTCAAATGATGTTTACATGACAAATAATCACTCTCACACCAGTTTGTATGAGATTTATAACGTGTTTAATTAAGTTTAGTTGCAAATTCATCACGAATTCAACACACAATGAAAAAATACTACCAACACCATCTCATTAATTGGTACCAATTTTGGGAACAATAGTACCGCTTCTTCTTGTACGCAGTACCTGTTTTTGATCAATTAGTACCGGCTTAGTTTCAACGAAAATCCCTTAATCAATTGTGGTCAACATTTGCAATGATTGGTACCAGACATAGAGAACGACAGTACCACTATTCGGAGTTTTGGTACGGATTATTAGGACGCTAGTACCACTTGTAACGAACACATAAAAACACCGAATTTCGTTTTAAAATGTTGTTTACATAACAAATAATCACTCTCACACTACTTTTTATGAGATTTATAATGTTTTTAATTAAGTTTAATTGCAAATTGGTCGCGAACTCGACACACTAATGAAAAAACAGTACCAACACTTCATCTCATTAAAACAGTACCGGTTTTGGGCAAAACAGTACCGCATATTATACTACGTGGTACCTGCTTTTTATCGATTAGTACCTACTTTTGTGAAGAAAAATTGATTATTTCAATTCAGCCCAACATTTACAAAAAGTAGTATCAGTCATGGTGTAAGACAGTACCACATAATAGCAATACAGTACCAGATATTGTCTCCCTAGTACCACTTGTAATGAACACATAAGAAGACTGAATTTCAGTCGCAAATGATGTTAATACGACCCATGATCACTTTGACATTCGTTTATATAAGATTTTAAATGTCTTTGATTGAGTTTAATCGCAAATTGGTCATGAACTCGATCCACTAATGAAAAAACACTACTACTAGACTTCATTTCATTGAATGACACACTTCATCTCATAGAATTCATCATATATGACTACTCCAAATTCTACCAATATGTTTTCTATTCCAATAGTACCTCATCCAAATCATGTGTGAACGATCTACGTGTCATGGTAGACATGAAGGATTAGAGAAATCACGATTCTAAAGATAGTACCTGTTTTGGGCAAAACAGTACCGCATATTATACTATGTAGTATCTGAATTTGATCGATTAATACCTACTTTTGTGAAGAAAAATTGATTATTTCAATTCTGCTCCACATTTACAAAAAGTAATACCAGTCATAGTGAAAGACAGTACCACATTATGGCAAGATAGTACGAAATATCCTTTCCCTAGTACCACTTATAATGAACACATAAGAAGACCGAATTTCGGTCGCAAATACGACCCATGATCACTTTGACATTAGTTTATATAAGATTTTAAATGTCTTTGATTGCGTTTAATCGCAAATTGGTCATGAACTTGATACAATAATGAGAAAATACTACTACTAGACTTCATTTCATTGAATGACACACTTCATCTCATAGAAATCATAATACATGACTACTCCAAATTCTACCTATCTGTTTTCAATTCCACTTTTTTTCATCCAAATCGCGTGTGAATGATCTACGTGTCATGTTACACATAAAGGATTAGAGAAATCGCGATTCTGGAAACAGTACCGGTTGTTGGAGAAATAGTACCGAATATTATATTACGTGGTACCTGATTTGCATCGATTAGTACCTACTTTTGTGAATAAAATATGATTATTTCAAATCTGCTCAACATTTACAAAAAGTAGTACCAGTCATAGTTTAAGATACTACCACATTATGGCGTGTTAGTACTGGATAGTGTGTCCCTAGTACCACTTATAATGAACACATAAAAAGACTGAATTTCGGTCGCAAATGATGTTAATGCGACCCATGATCACTTTGACATTATTTTGTATAAGATTTTAAATGTCTTTTGTAACACCCCGTTCAGTTAATAAATAAAACCGATTCACTTTGCTCGACTTTAAAGTGAAATCGGAAGTGTTTTTCATAAAAAATTTAGTTAGTCGTCTAAATGATATAAATTTCCTAAGTATGTGATCAAATTGATAAGTTATAAGGTTCTACTGATTTAGACAAGATGGTTTATTTAAATTATTAAGAGTATATTCGAAATATTCAATTTTTTTTTTCAGTTTTCGGTTGTTGTCGGAATTTAAGTTCGATTTCGATTTCGATTTCGAAAAAAATTTATATTTATCTATATACTTAGTAAACATCAAGATGAACTTTAACATGGATTTTCAGAAAGGAAATCAGCACAATTTTAGAAAATAATAATAATAATAATAATAATAATAATAATAATAATAATAATAATAATAATAGTAAGTGATATTGTTTTTAAAATAAAAATAAAGTGTTAGATTTAAACTATATTATTTTTTTTTCTTGAGATTGATATATATATCATGTGATATGTTATTATAAGTTGGGGAATGATAGGAATAAAATTTTTCAGCATAAATAGGAAAAATGCAGAAAGCAAAAGCGAGAAATTTAAAATTTTCGATTTTACGGTAATCGTTCGTTTTAAGTCGGAATTCGGTTCCGTAAATTCTATATTTTTCATTAAGTTACTGATTTTATCATAGAAAGAATATTAGGATCACATGATGGCCCTTTCTAAGCATTGACTATAAATGGAGAAGTTTACAAGTTATGATTTCTATTATTTATTTTTATTTATTTTTATAAACATTTTTTTAGTATTCTTAAGCAATAAATGAGCCATTTCAGATTAAATTCGAGCTATAATTAAGTTCTAGTCAAATGGAGGAGTTTTGTCTTGATATATGCAAGAGAAATCATGCCTTACAAGTAATTATCAAAGCTTACTCACATTTGTGCAAGATTTTAGAAAAAACATTAATGGCAAGGGCCCTAATGAGTTTATTATGATGGAATGTTGATGTAAAGAAGGTGATTTTGTCTCCTTTGCTCCTCTATATAAAGGGGCATCAGCTTAGAATCAAAATTCACACCATAATAAGCAAAGTCTTAGCTATAGAGTGAGGAAGAAAAACCGAGAGTAATCTTGCTGAGGATAAGTCGAGATCAACTTCCGGAGTTTCATATTCAAATTTCTTGAAGGAGGTTAGATGCTAAATTTTTATCATGTGTTGTAGTTGAGAGTGTATAATGATGTATTTGTATGTTAGATATATTAAACTTTAAGAAATTTTAAGCATGAAAAATGGTAAGTTGTCTCCAGCTCAATCACATGTTATATATGTCCTGTTTGATTTTAATTTTAACATGATATTCTTAACTTGGGATAGTATACTTCATATGGTTATTTCTTGTGTAAATGATGATTATATAGGAACAAGAATTAGGTCATTTGGTTAAGTATAGCTCGAAAAATAGATTTTTAAAGTTTATCATGTAAATTGAATTTTTATACCAAGTTACAGCTGCTTATTTTAGACTCGAATAAGTCAACCTATATGCATGATAAAAATGTGAAATTTTAATGACATGTATACCTATATGTTAAGAGTTTACCTGTTAAAGTTCAGAATTTTATGTTGAGAAATGAAGGTGTTAAAAATGCTAAACCCCATGCCTATTAGGTTGATTTTACATGCAATAGAACTCACCCCACATTCAAGTTTTTATTATGAAACTTTTATGAATATTTCTTCTATGAGTATTTGTCAAGATGACCAAGTTTCAACTTGATATGATAAGTATGAACTATGATAAAATTATTTGAAGTTAGGCGTAAAATTATCATTATTATATGTTAATTTTAACATATGAGTGGTTTGAGCTATTGAAGTGCTTTTGGTCTAAAATTTTATAAGAGAATATATAAATATATCTACTTTTTAACTGCCATGTTTAATAATTCTTAGAGATATATGTGATTTTTGAGAAAAATAAAATACTTAGATATATTTGTTTGTATATGTGGTAGTTGTGGAGACTCGAGCCTCCAACAGCTATATCAGTTATTCAGCACTTGCAAAGTCTTTTCAACATATCAGGTGGGGGACCTGCACTGGGTATTACATTGCTTATAATCTTGTACCATGTATGAGGTATGTATGTAGATATTTTACCCGAACAGTCAAGTTATTCCGTTCGTGGTCCAGTTAAGATGAGTTTATGATCACCCGGTCTTGTATGGAAGGCTTTCCCATCCTGGGTTTCTGGGGAGGCGACCCCCAGAGTGTGATCACATGATAATCCGTACAGTTTTCGGATGTTGCACCAGTACAATAAAGTTTTCTTTATGTATATACTTAATTCATGATATGGGATTATATGTGCTGTTTATTCAGTGTTGGTTTTTACGGAGCACAGTGGTTTTGCTCACGCCCCCATTATGTTTTTCAGGTGATGGAGTTCAGCATGGAGCGTGAGCCAAACAGTGGTGTGGTGATGTTAGAATAAAGCTGGACAATTATTATATTTGTGTTTATGTTGGTTTGTTTTAAAATACTTATGACTATATTTTATTTATGTTTTCGTACTGATAAACCAGAAAAATAAGTATGTATGTATAATTATGTTATGTATAATTATTCCTTATTTATATTCTCCAATTAGATTTTATATGTTGATATATTCATGAGTAAAAGAAAGAAAAAGTAAGAACTCATGTTAGTAAGTAAGTAAAATCCCGCAAGTTAAGTTTGATTATTTTCGAAAACAGTACCTCTATCTTTCGAAGATAATCGCAAAATTTTTAATCAGAAAAGTTAGATAAGGCGGGGTGTTACATCTTTGATTGCGTTTAATCGCAAATTGGTCATGAACTTGATACAATAATGAGAAAACACTACTACTAGACTTCATTTCATTGAATGACACACTTCATCTCATAGAAATCATCATACATTACTCCAAATTCTACCTATCTGTTTTCAATTCCACTTTTTTTCATCCAAATCACATGTGAATGATCTACGTGTCATGATAGACATGAAGTATTAGAGAAATCGCGATTCTAAAAATAGTACCTGTTTTAGACCAAATAGTAACGCATATTGTTCAGAGTGGTACCTAATTTTGATCAATAGTACCTACTTTGGTGAAGAAAAATTGATTACTTCAATTCTACTCAACATTTACAAAAAGAGTACCAGTCATAATGAAAGACAGTACCACAATATGGCAAGATAGTATAAAATATCCTTTCCCTAGTATCACTTGTAATGAACACATAAGAAGACCGAATTTCGTGCGCAAATGATGCTTATACGACCCATAATCACTCTGAAATTAGTTTCTATGAGATTTGATATTTGTTTAATCAAGTTTAATCGCAAATTGGTCACGAACTCAACACACTAATGAAAAAACACTACTTAATAATACACTTCAACTAATTGAATGGTACCAATTTTGACGGATATAATACCGATTATTTTATTACGTGGTACCTGATTTTGATTGATTAGTACCTACTTTTGTGAAGAAAATTTGATAATTCCAATTCTGCTCAACATATACAAAATGTAGTACCAGTCATAGTGTAAGGCAGTACCACTTTATGGCGTGATAGTACCAGATATCCTGTCCCTAGTACCACTTGTAATGAACACATAAGAAGACCGAATTTCGGTCGCAAATGATGTTTATACGACCCATAATCACTCTGACATTAGTTTCTATGAGATTTGATATTTGGTTAATTAAGTTTATTCACAAATTGGTCACGAACTCAATACACTAGAAGTGGTATTAATAATTCTTCAACTCATTGAGTGGTACTAGTTTTGACGGATATAATACCGATTATTCTATTACGTGGTACCTGATTTTGATCGATTTGTACCTACTTTTGTGAAGAAAAATTGATTATTCCAATTCTGCTCAACATTTATAAAAAGTAGTACCAGTCATAGTGTAAGGCAGTACCACTTTATGGCGTGATAGTACAAGATATCCTATCCCTAGTACCACTTGTAATGAACATATAAGAAGATCGAATTTTGGTCGCAAATGAAGTTTATACGACGCATAATCCCTCTGACATTAGTTTCTATGAGATTTGATATTTGGTTAATTAAGTTTAATCACAAATTGTTCACGAACTCAACACACTAAAAGTGGTATTAATATATACTTCAACTCATTGAATGGTACCAATTTTGACGGATATAATACCGCTTTTTCTTCAACGAAGTACCTATTTTTGATTGATTATAACCAACTTTCTGGAATGAAAATGTAATACACCGATTAAAACTTCCCAAAACTATTACCTATATTGCAGTATGAAATGGTAGTATATTGTACAAAAAATATTACTCTTAAAGTGTCATTTACTACACTCTTTGGAATGAAAATGAGTACACACATATATCCACAAAGCTAGTACCTACATTGTAAAAGGAGAGTACCTGGTTTGACGTTCTTAAGTACCTATGCAGAATTGTAAATAATGTTTTGTATGTACTGCAGCATTACTCGCAAAATATTCTTACAGTACATACTCGGAATATGTCAATAATGTATCATCAAAATACATATTCTGACAAAAAAAAAAAATACAACACTTTCCAACACGCCTGCCCAAAACAATAAACACAAATGCCAAATACAAAAGTGATCTACATACATTCTTTGCACGTATGTCGATTGTGTCCACGACCACCACATTGCTTACACCGCCTCACCGCAACATAGACTTGTGAAGGAAACTTTTTTTCCCTCCTTCTTCTGGGTTGAGATCGTACATCCGGGGCATGAATGACATAATAATGATGTAACGAGGAAGATGCCACATTATGGTCGTAGTTAGGTATAGGTTAATAGTACCTTGATAAGCTTGCCTATACATCCCGACACGATAATATGGATCGCAAAAATTGTAGACGGACATTGACCTACTCTCAATACTAGCACATTCATTGTTGCACGACATCTTAGATAGTTGTCATACTCCAGAAGAATAAGTCTGAAGTTGCAAATCTACGTCACAACTTTTGTCGTCATCAACAACCTCAAACCTCCATTCACTTGATTGACTGATTTTGACGTTACGGGAAGCACTGTAGGAAGATGCAATTTTTTTCTCAAGCTTAGGACACAACTGACCAGTGAACCGCGACACTCCTTCACGCCGATCATGCTTCATGGTCATAATTTGTTTTCTTATGTGATCCACCATGGCTACAATAGGCATAAATCGTGCCGACTTTACCCAGTTATACCAACATTCTTCTTGATTATTATTCATGATCCCTCAACGGTCTCCAACAAATAAAGAATTCGCCCAACATTGTGGGTTAGAATTCTGAAGGAACTCCATTGCTTCAGGCATATTAGTCAAAATATTATTTATATGGATATCAAAATCTTGCCTTTTAGGAGCATACGCAGCTTTCATTAAAACCGAAGACCAATGTTTCTTATTAAAGTGTGAGTATTTCCTCAACACCTACAATAAATAAATAAATAATTATTCACAGAAAAATGTGAATTATTCACATTTTTACACAGAATTTAAACAGAATATTATTCACAGAATAATAATTATTCACAGAATATAAACAGAATATAAGTTTCTTACCTGCTTCTTAAAGTTGTCGACTAAGTGTCTCAAAAAATAAGCATGATGGTTTCCAGGAAAAACCATAGGGATGGCTTTAACTAGCCCACTGTGTCGGTCCGAATAAAAAGTTAAACTTCTAGAAACAGGTAAGCCGGAGGAAAGAAAACTACTATTCAGCTTCAAGCAAAACCACTCCCATCAACCACGGCATATGCTATAGTGAACAAGTCGTCATTGGCATCCTTACTCACAACACTAAGCAAAACGCCTTTGTATTTATGTTTTATATGGGTGCCATCCAAAATATCAACGGTCGACAACCGGTTAAAAATCTGACAAGGCAGGTATTCAAGCAGATGAACAATCGACGGAACTTATTCTCGACAGGGTCAATCTCACAATCGGCAATGCTTCCAAGGTTTGTCTCACGCACTGCGCTACAATACCATCTTAACTTGTCGTAAGATCCCCTTCTACTCCATGAATATCTTGCATGGCAAGTTCCTTCCCTAACCATGTCTTTTTGTAAGGCAACTCCAATCCAAAATCCCTGTGAATATCTTTCAATATCGTTCAAGGCTTGTAGTTTGTTTCATCTCTCAGTCTTTCTTTGATTGTACTTGACACCCAAATGGAGTACGCTTTCGGATGCCCCCTTATCCAAAGATTGGACACGCCACAAGTATGGACGAGGTTGTATTTCTGGATGGAAAACTGTTGATCGCCTTTGTATAACGATGCATATACTCTCCATTCACAATCTGCATCGCTACAACAAATGATGACCTTCTGCTTGTCATTTTTTCGATACTTGAAGGATCGCTTGTTTGCAATTGCGTAGTTTTTGACACTCTTTCGAAATTCGTCGGCCCCAGTGAATATCTGTCCCTCTCCTTTGAGGCAACATCTCCAAGAATCGATCGATTTATCTTGCAAAAACTCATGTTATCCCTCCGAGAAATCATCAGACTGTACGTTTTCCCTGCGTTCATGACAAAATAATACAAACATTTATAAATAATAGAATTAGTTAAAAAATTAATGAACTAGAATATGATACGACTATACCATATTTCAATAATAAATTCATTAATATTATGAAAGCAACATTACCTGCTCATGTTCATCGGGAAGGATTGAACTCCATCATCCCGTCTTTCATTTCTTTCCATGGCAATTATCTCTACAATATTTAATTTCCAACAAACATGTAACCGAATCATGTTCTTCACATCCTCATCATCCAACAAACTAACTCTCTTTTTTTCCTTTGCCGCAATATAGCATAGCACGACGGATTCGAAATTAACGTTCGGCCACCTCTTTGATATGAGAGTGTACACTTCTCCAAGCGTTGATCCAATGTGCATAGAGAACATAAACAATTCATTCTTGTACGTACAACTTCCTAGTATATCACTTTGTGCCCCTTCCATGTATCTAACAATATTTGGATAAATAAAAAAAAAAACTTCACATTTCCTAGGAAAATATGGTACAAAACAGTATTAAAGTGGTACTATATACATGCAAACAGAGGTACGATAATCAAGAATAGTGGTACAATGATCATTCCCACCTTATTTTCTTGTTTTAGGGTGAATAACACATTGCATAACTTAACAATAGCATCAATTTCGTATACATAAATAAGAAATAAGAGATTTTGATCAATTTAATTGATTTAGGGTTAATATGAACAACAATTTTCAAAATTCAATCCCTAACAAATTAACCAAATATATACGAATTAAACATGATTTTTGGACTCCAAAATGCTCATATAATACATATATTACTTGCTACTTCAAATTTTGGCCGGAAAAAGCACGAATGTTGCCGGAAAAAATAAATTTTTGGCCACACAAATTTGACGTCGGAATTACTAGTATGGCCGGACTTGTTCTTGTCGGAGTTCTTCTCGCCGAATTTGGGTCGCCGGAGAGACTGACCTGCAAAATAAAAAAAATGGAAGCAGTCGCCGGAAATGGAGGGAAACGGGAGAGAGACGGGAGGGAGGGAGATAGGGTGTGGAAGAAGATTGAACAAAAGTGAATGAAACATTATTATGTGTAATGGTTAGTGGAAGAGAAAACAAATAAAATAACATGTTAGTTGGTTGTAGTGGGATTATGTAATAAATCATTTTATTTTTTCTTTAATTTTAACACTAGAGAGTTAGGACGAAGAAAATTAAGGGGGTCGAGAGTTGAAAGGAAGAAATAAAGGCATAGGGACTGAGGAGGAAAATGAAAAAAGAGTTAAGGATTTTAGGAGAAGTTGCCCTTAAAGAAATTAAGAATAGATGAATAATGAAAGTTTTGCACATGCATGTATGTGAATTTTTAAGAACTTCAGATAGTAATGTGGGAAATCCTTGCCCAACACTATAAAAGAATTATCACATTACAACGAAAAATTCAGTAGTAAAATATTTCAATGACAATTACAACTGATGTCAACACTAAAATATCCCATTTAAATTATTTTAACTTTGGAATTGAATTGGAATTTGATGATTCAAACGTTTATTTTTCGAACGGTTTATTGTTTTAGAAATTTTCATTAGAATATGCATTTTTAATTAAATTTTATTTTCATCTATAATTCAACCGCTATAAAATCTACCATTAGAATCGTCAAAATTAAAAGAAATCCTAATGGTAAACCCGTTCCAACTAATACTTTTGTTGAAATTTCCACAGGAATCCGTTTTTTGAATTATATTTCCACTGGAATTTCATTATATTACATGCATAATATATATTATGCATAATATATGCATAATATATATATGTATGTATAGGGTCGCGCTCACATGAGAATGGTGCTTAGTGAAAGAGATGAGAATACATCGTAGCCATTGGATCGCACGATCCAACAGCTTATAAAAAAGCCAAAAATATATCATCATTAAGGGTATTATAGACATTTATTCACACATCCACTATCCACCACATCGATGGGCCCCACCACAATTAAAACTTTGACATTCTCGTAACCTGTCACTACCTCATCTTCTCTCTCTCTCTCTCTCTCTCTCTCTCTCTCTCTCAGACATATACACACATTACACACAGTACAGAAGATGCACATACACAACGCACGGACACCGGCGGAACATACACAATCACCGGTGGACCATACACACTCACCGGCGGAACCTTCGGCCATCCATATTCGCGGCCGACATCTTGGCTCAGCCTCCGTCATGCCTCTGCCTCCACCGCCGCCGCGCCACCGTCATCGCCGAATTCCTCTGCAAATTCCGTCTTTTCTCCGTCGAGAATAGTTCAAACCGCACTCAAAGGTAAAAGGTAGGGCATTTCCCATTTTTATAGGAACTTCTGTACCAGAAACAATGGTATTTATTACGGACGGATTATGAATTTTGTGATCGTTAGAGGGCACATAATTAATGTTGATCTCGATATGATCGCCTCTTTCATGATCCATTCCGGAATTGAAGTTGTTTGTTTTCCCATCCAACTTTCGAGCACTTTATCAACAAAATATTGAAGATAATCTTAGGATGCCTTTGAAAACAGGAATCCCGAGATAGATGAAAGGGAATCTGCCTTCAGCAAAGAAGAATGAAAGAATTCTTTGGTAATCATACTTGCAGTAAAGGCTTTTTATTTACTGATAGAGAGAGGCCTCACAATAAGCAGTCCTTCCGCCAACCTGACCATTGGACGACACCTCCACCCCTGAAGATGGCGGTTCCCCGATGAATGTTGAGGCAGAAAACATACTTTGAAGTCTTTATTTTCATTTTTCCTTTATCATTAAGTAATTCGCAAAAAATGAATAAGAGACCGGGAAACTAAATGATGGTGTTATGAAAAATCCTTTCGTCCAGGGGAGTAGTTTATCTCTGGGCAGAGAAATGGCTGTTTAAGTGAAGTCAAAAACCCAATCTTCTACCGAGAGCTCCCAGAAGTTAACAACTCTGTCTCATCCTCATCCTTTGGCGATATACAGCAGTGCTTTCATCAGCCTATGGATTCATTTCAGCGACCTTCCAGTCGGCGACACAACTGACAACCCTCCGTCGCCTCCGTCACGCCTCCGCTGCCACCGCGCCACCGTCGCCGCCAAACTCCTCTGCAAATTCCCGTCTTTCCTCCGTCGACGCATTTCGTTTTGATTTCAGACCTTATCAGAGAGGGCAGTACTTTCATCATCCGTATGGATTCATTTCAGCGACCTGTAATTCGGCAACACAACTGGCAGCCCTCCATCGCCTCCGCCTAACTCCGGCGACCTCGAATAGCAACCAAATCGACCTTCCATCAACCCCGAGCAAGAAGTTCCTGGTGCGATTGTGCAAACGATCGGAGTGGCTGTCTCTGATTGCGTTAAACCTGGAGATTCCCACCTGGAGGAGAAACCGACCACTGCCATGGCTTAATTGAAATGGGTGTTTTAAATTAGAAAGGGTTCAAGGACCAAATTGTAATTTTATAGATTTTAATTTTATTTCAATTCAAACCTCAGGCACAATCTATAATTCTTGAAAGTTAATAAAAAATTTGTTTTAGTATATTTTTTATACATATGTATTAATTAAAAAAAAAGATAAATAAGGACAATATTAAATAGAAAAAAAAAATCAATCATTTAGTGTATTTCGATGCATAATTATATCTGCTAAAACTAATTTTTGAATACACATAATTTATATGTATCCTATAAAGTAGCGCACTTTATATTTCGAGAGACTGCACTTTATAAAGTAACACGTTGCACTTTATTAAGCAGTACACTGCATTTTATACAATACACAGTTAACGTCAATAGCTTCCACTAAAATACCACATCATAAATCTAAAAAAATTATATACATAATATAATTTAACATCCACCACATCATCCGTACACAAAAAAACGCGAGCATGCTATTGTACCCAAATGTGCACTTTATATATCTACACGTTGTACTTTATAAAACAACACGGTGCACTTAATCATCAGTACACAAAAAACAGGAGAATGTTACCTGCCAAATGTGCACTTTATATATCTATACGTTGCACTTTATAAAACAACACGATACTCTTTATAAAATACACGCCACACTTTATTACGAAACCCCACAATAAAAATATCGCACAACATACATAAAAAAAAATAAATAAATAAAAAGTTCGATATAATATTTTAATATATTATGTTTTTGCATATTCACTTTAGAATATCTATATATATATATATATATATATATAATGCTAAAAGATTAAATATATTTTTATAATATAACTAAAAAATTATTTTGATTGTTTCTGGTGTTTTGATTAACCGAAAGAATAAATCAATTACGTCTGCTCATTTTTAATGTGCGAATCATAAAAAATGAATGTACTGTGAGTGCAAAATATATAGTATTATAAGATTTGCACATCATTAACTCTCGAATTACATAATAGCTACTGAAACGAACGAATTAAATTTTTGGTTTAAAATTTCATTTTTAGTTCGATTAACTATATTTATTTTTAAATCACAATTATTTTAGTTTGGTGTCAGATTTATTTTTTTAAATAACCGAAATAACTGAAACGGCCGAATTATGTGAAAAATATTATTATTATTATTATTTTATATAATTTTATGTATTGTGAGTGCACAATAAGGTTATACGAATTGCACAATACTGACTATTAGAGTGCACAATATCAAATTGTTTCGACCAAACTAATAATTTAAATTCAAGTTTCTAAATCCCATTTCAATTGCTATTTTTTAAAAATTTAAAAACTCGATTATGTCGGTTCGGTATCAATTTTTTTTCTATTTAGATAACCGGACAACCAAACTATATAAAAGCAAATATTAATTTTATTATTATATTTTTTATGTAAAGTATTATTAATTTTCAATCATAACAAATACAAAATACTAAACATTAAATGAGAGTACTAAAATATTAATTATATTTTGATTATTTGCATAATAACCCATAAACTCAATTGTAATATAACAAAATTATTGAAACTACACCTATGCCCCTAAGACTATTCAAATTTACAAAATTAAGTCCCTATTCTAAATCTCAAAATAAATCTATCTCCTGGACATTCATCTCAGCGCCGTTGAGGGCCCTTCACTTTTTGGCGACAACCTTTCTGATGTCAGCCACATCCATCCTCGGATACCTCGATATCACAAACCAAATAAAAATTCAGCAAATGCTCTCCGCCGCCGACATGTTGGTACTTGCCATGAAGGCCATCGTGGCACTCGACTGGTTGGTGGCCATTCCCCGTCGAAGTGGTGTCGGGATTGGTGGTCGTGAATGCCATCATGGTGCTCGACTGTACTGTTTCACCGGCGGATATGGCGACAACTGCGACGGGACAGGCCGGGGAAGACAGCGACGACGGGCTGAGACTTCGTCGGGTTTAAGACCTGGTGTGTGACGTGTTCCAGCTAGGGTCCAACTGAGGACGGTGGCTGCATCGATTTGTCTGTCTGAGGTCTGGACGTCGAGTGACGAGATGGCGGCGACTGCGGCAGCGACTGCGGCGGCACACTGGTGGACCGGATGTCTGTGTGAATTGTTTGTGTGTGTGCAATGTGTGATGTGTGTGCAGAGTGTGTGTGTGCGCGAGTGTATGTGTGTGTGTGTGTGTGTGTTTGAGAGAGAGAGAAACGGGTGTGTTGGGAACGAAAGAGATGACTTGGCGAGTTATTTAGGGTAGGTTCCACTGGCAATTGGAATTGTGATAAAATGACATATTTATCTTTAATAACTAGTCAAATACATATATTTGACCCTAATATGTTAACTTATTTACAAAAATGTCATCCCATGTTTGACTGCTCTTATTAGTGTTTGACTTGATCATGGCCATTGGCTTAATGTATCCGGTGTACTACAATCATTCTTATTTCTTTCACTATCACCATTTCTCATATGATCTTCTATATATATATAGTGTGTTCAAATAAGATATAATGAACGAAATAATATTCTGTTTGGACCACTGGATCCAAGATATCGATGGTCATGATGAAGTCAAACTTTAGTAAATAATGGTCAAATATGTAGTGGCAATATCGTAAATAAATGGACATGTTGTGGTCAAATATGTATAATTCACCACTCAATAAGGGTAAATTGGTTATTAACATCAAATCTTAATCACTAAGTGGACCACACCAAAACCCACCAACCCTACTGTGATTTTCTCTCTCAGACACACTCACTCACACAAAATACATATGTTTGTCCTATTTTTTGTTGCATTTTTCGTGTATGTTTTCCCTTTTTTTTTCCCATTTTAGATCCTTTCTTTGGTTTTTTAGTTAGTTTTGTAGTTTGTTGCATGTTTTTCGTTATTTGGATTTTTTTGTGTTTTCGTTTTTTTTCTTTGTTTTCTTCGTGTTCTTATCATTTTAGATGTACAGGTCGGGAGCTTTGGGTGGATATGATTTCAAGAATAAGTTGGCCATGCAAGCATAATTAACTAAAAGCTTTCGTTGGCGATGCGTAGGAAAAAACGACACTCGATTCCGAGTTCAGACGAGCTCAAACGAACCCGAAACGCGAAGTCGCGCATCCTAGACCCTAGCGGCGCTAAGGGTGGCCTAGCTAGCGGCGCTGGGTAGGCTAACGGGTAGCAGATACTTCCGACTTTTGTACCCGAGTGCCGCCAGCCCCCCTTAGCGCCGCTAGGGCTTGCTGTGGATAGATTTCATTTTTTTTCCGTTTTTTCTTGTTTTTGCTTGGTTTTTCGAGCCCTATAAATTAGATCTCGTCCCCAGACTTAAGGGAGATTCCCCAACTCGTTTTTCCTCAATTTTTCTCCCTTGGAGCCTTAATTCGATCTTGTAGTGTGACACTCCAAGCATCGATTTGTAAATAGTTTCTTAGGATTATTTCTTCATTTTTCTTTTTCTCCCATGCTTGGATTGTTGGAAACAAAGACATTAGGATCGAACTCTTGCAAGTCCTAATCAGATTGTAGGTTTTCAATTCTATTTTATTATTGTTGATTTGATTTATGTTCTTCAATCTAATTAACATGGAATTGAATCCAAGAGTGAGTTAACTCGTTCACTTAGGGTTAGGGATTTTGGTTCTTGTTTTGAAATGTGTTGAATGTGTTTTGTTCAATCTATGTGAGTTGCTTTAAAAAGGGGTTTTCGATTCTCATTCTTCAATGTTGAATGTTGTTGAAGATGGACACTTCAATTTGCAATTGTTTTTCAATTGAATATGATTTATTCGAGTTTGACGATGTTAATTATAATAGATTAGTCTATTAACCACTTTTTAGTCTAAATTAGTTAACTCTTACAACAGATAGAGAAGGAGCTGATCGATCTAGGCTCGTATAGAGCATACTTGTTCGTGAAAGTATTGTCTATGTGTTGCTTGATAGAATGAGTTTGTCGTGTATGTGTGTGTGCTCTTGTTACAAAAAGTTATTGAGCATAAACCTCTAGACGTGTAGGCTTGTGGAATCATGCAACCGAACAAATATGCGTTCATCACAGTTTAAGACTTGATGGGATTCCTCGACTCCCTAGCTTCTCTATTCTTGCTTGTTCATCACTTGCTTTGAGTTTACTTTTTTCTTTATTTAGGTTTTCGTAGTTGATAATCAAACCAAATCATCTGAATTAGAATGTTTAGGAATTTTATTTCTTCTTTTTGTGTTTGAATAAACGTGTGATTTAATCCGGCTAACTTTCCTCGTGAGATCGACCCGGGTAATGAATCCTTTGATTCTGTACTCGGTAAAATAACACAATTTGCTACAACACGGTGAACAGAAGATCATTTTATCAGTTACTTGCGAAAAAAGAATTATTGGTCCACAACCTAGATGGAAATGAACACACCATCAGAACGGTTGTAGTGTCAACGGTACAGTCGGTCTTAACTAATTAGTTGCACTAGTACATTTATGTATTGAACATGATCCCACAGAGTTGAAGTTTGTTTTATATTGATCGTCGTAAACAAACTCAAGTCTCGGTTAATTATTCGGTTCACTTAACCCGTAAGATATTAAACAGACATGTACATGCAGTATTTATTAGTTTAATTCACTTGCGTGAGATTCAGTTTGTTGGATCAATAATCTTACTGTCTTGGGTAAATATTGTTGTATGTATGATGTGCTGTTATGATATTTATGGTTGTTGATATCAAGATAAATTATCTTGATATTATGATACAATTAAGGGAATCGCGAAGATTAATGCATAAACTGGATTCTGGACGACGTCAAGCAGTATATGTTGCATCTCGGAAATCTCACCTCGGTACGCGTAAATGATACCGCGGAATCTTTGGAAATTATCAACACAAGTCGCCTAAGCCTTAAAAAGGGCCAATTCGGTCAAGGAATTATTTATTAAGAAGTCGTAGAATATTGAAGATCAATCAAAATACCGACATCACAAGACAAACCGACTTCGACCCGACAGATGTGACACTCGTCACACAGATAGAGGCGCGCCCATGCTAATCATTGCCTAAAAAATTCTTCTACGTCATCGCCGCCCCTAAGATGTCAAATCTTCATTAAGATGGGAATGATTTGTCTAGGGATGTGTGCCAGACTAACCTATAAATTGCAGTTCCGAAAACGAGAGGGGGGTTCGAAAAACGATCATATACACTCATATATTCAGCTCGTCCATCTTATTGTAAACCGACTTGAAATCCATTGAAAAACCGACCTCCTTGTATTAAAACCGACTTCAAAATATTCAATAAAATTCTCATTTTCTGCAATCTTTTGTGTTAATTTTACATTGTTAACGTTGATTAAATCCGTTTATCAACATTTTGGCGCTAGAAGAAGGGCTCCATAAGATATTTGGAGTTAATTTTCGAAATATACACACCACATCTCAAAAAATCGAGAATGTCACAGTCAGGACAAGACAATCCAACAACCATGGGAAGCGCCGTTCGTGTTGTTGAACCACCAACCGGTCAACATAATCCAGTACCTGTAATGCCGGACATTACCCTGCTCATGCAGAACCCTGAATTCGCTCGTGGACTCACTGCTTTGGTGGCCCAAACCATGCCGGGGCCATCACACAGAGCACCAGGACAACCTTTTGCTCCTATAACTCCGGCGAGACAACAAGGTCCTCCCCTACCAAGGGATAACAATAATCAAGCGGCGTCCCATGCTACTTCACAACCACGCAATCCACCCCCTCTGCCAGTGAACAACGTACTGCCGGCGGAAATGAACCAACCAGAAATGAATCAACCAGAAATGGTTGCTGAAAGCAACCCTCGGCATGCTGAAAGCTACCCTCAGCATGTGCCCAGAATTCCCCACGCGACACGTTCTTTATTTCGACAAAACGAAAATCCGGCTGACCTGAGAACGCAGATTGAGCGTAATCGTTGCGCTCGACGTAATGCTTCCGAGGTCGAGGCGTTAAGGAGAAAGGTGGCAGAGTTGGAAGCCCGACAAGCCACTCAAATCAGGCCTTATCAGCATCCTCACGTGCCAGAATCGGGCCATGTCTATATGGAAGTCGGTTCTCCCCTAGCAACCGAGTTGACCAGAGGTCCGTTACCGGGAAAAGTCAAAGTCCCCCAAATTGGCCTCTACGACGGAAACGCTGATCCTGATGCCCATCTTGGACATTATACGTCATGGATGGATTTGCATGGTGCTGACGATGCTTTACGATGTCGTATGTTTTCCTTGACCTTAGGTCCTAAAGCTCAGAAGTGGTACTATTCACTACCGACTGAATCGATCAGATGTTGGGGTCAACTCAGGTCGGCTTTCAGGTCCCATTTCATCGGGGCTCAAATTAGCTTGATACCTAAGGAATCGATCACGAACATAGTCCAAAAGGAAGATGAAAGTTTAAAGGATTATATTGCACGTTTTAATGAACGTGTGCAAAACATGGAACCTTGTCATCCAGAGACACTCCTTGTCTCAGCAATCTCTGGATTAAAGCCAAGATCCATGTTTCGCTGGGCGCTATGCCAGAACAAACCCAACACCTTTCAAGAATTCCTTGTCCGTGCTCAGCAACACGTTATTGCCGAAGAATCCATGTCGGTTCCGAACTTCGATTTCTCCCTATCAAAAGAACAGAAGCCGACTTTCGAAAACAAGAAGAAGAAGCACCTCGGCAACTCGTCTAAGAATTTGCCTTTCAAGGAACCGTATAAAGGAGAACAGAACGATACCGACATAAAAGCTGCCAGGAAACAATACAAGGAAGATCTAACCACAGGTTACCGATCCATCTACTCGGTCGGTGCCGCAACGGTGTATCAAGAGATCAAGGGAAAAGGAATCCTTCCTGAAGCCAGACCAGTCAAGACTCCCGAAAGTCAATTGGACAAGTCGCGGTATTGTGATTATCACCGATCCCCAGGTCACAACACCGACGAATGTCTAAGTCTATTGTCGGCTCTCCTGAAGTTGATTGGAAATCCACAAGTGAGAAAATTTACCAAACATGAAGGTAAAGAAAGGAGGCAAATAGCTCATGTTCCTGACCGAGATGAAGAAGACGAAGACGCAATGAATTCCAAAAGAATTCGTCTACAACAAGGAGAGAAGGAGATATTCATGTTCGGGGCAGAAGGATCCAGGTCGGTTGACGACCGACTTGGAAAAAGAAACAGGGACTGTGATAGCCCCAACTCTAACCGAACTCCTCAAATCCCAATTCGGTTAGGCTCTATCCCCCGAATTAACACTAACCGAGAGGAGCCAACGTCCTCACGTCGGCAGGCCAAAGCATACGCCAGGAAGGCATACAACTCGGGGAAACAAATAATGAATACCGATCTTCGGGAAACAATTAACTCACGCACTTGTCCGATCACTTTCACATTAGAAGATGCGAGCTTGTTTGATCATCCTCATTCGGATGCATTAATCATAACCGCCCCAGTTTGCGGGATTCCCGTTCATCGTATAATGGTGGACACCGGTGCATATTCGAGTATCATTATGCTTCAAGCCTTTAGGAAACTCGGACTTGATACAGCCGACGTCCGCCCAAGTAACGATAAAATACATGGATTCAACGGAAGCGTGTCTCTTCCGTTAGGAGAAATAACTCTCCCCATCAGGTTCGGATATGGGCAGACTTCCAAGGTCATCATGGAAAATTTCAAAATTATGGACATCAACAACGAATACAATGCCATCATCGGAAGGACAGCCCTGTACAAATTGCGAGCAGCAGTGTCCATTTTCCATTATGCAATCAAGTTTCCGACCGCTGATGGTGAGGGGACCCATTATGGCGATCAGTTGGGAGCTCGTGAGCTAATCTTAGCCATCCCCTCTCGTGAAATCCATAATTTGGAGATGCACGTTGATGAAAATGAAAGAATGATCGACCGTACCCGAGTTCCACGAAGCTTGACTCCCGAAGACATTCAAGATGCCAATCTGAGAGTTGTCGCAACTCAATCGGAAGTCCAGCCGACATCGGCGTTTCCGACTTCAGACCCATCCGAGGTTGTTACCACTCTGTCAGAAATTCAGCCGACGTCATCAATTCCAACTTTAAATCCCAGTGAGGAAGACCTTACCCGAGATAGAGGAAGAAGACCTGG
The DNA here is from genome assembly GCA_008636005.1 of Striga asiatica. NCBI lineage: Eukaryota > Viridiplantae > Streptophyta > Magnoliopsida > Lamiales > Orobanchaceae > Striga > Striga asiatica. The sequence goes on along the minus strand of BKCP01006704.1, from coordinate 219,246 downwards.
AAAAGAACCAGTCGTAGAAGAAGATGAGTTAGACCCACGAAGTCAATTTAAAGAGAAGAAGCAAGAAAAAAGAGCCGAACCCTCCGAAGAGATAGAAGTCATCTATGTTGATAAGCCCATCTGCGATAAGCCACTGCGTTTTGGGGCCAATCTCCAAGAACCTATTCGAACCACACTCATCTCGTTTCTAAAGTCCAATGCCGACGTCTTTGCTTGGAAACACGAAGACATGAAAGGAATAGATCCAAAGGTAGCCTGTCATCGACTCAACATTGATCACACTATCAAACCCGTCATCCAGAAGAGAAGGAAACTCGGTCCAGACCGACAACAAGCCTTGGAGGAAGAAGTTAACAAGCTCATTGACAACAAATTCATCAAAGAGGCCAAATACCCAACTTGGGTGTCCAATCCTGTCTTGGTGAAGAAAAGTAATGGGGCATGGCGTCTTTGTATTGACTTCTCCGACCTCAACACTGCTTGTCCAAAAGACAGCTATCCATTACCTCATATCGACTAAATGGTGGATGCTACCTCAGGTCATGAGTTGATGAGCTTTATGGATGCCTATTCAGGATACAATCAAATCCCAATGGATCCCGAGGAAGCTGAACACACTTCATTCTATTCAGCCTGGGGCCTATACTGCTATACCATGATGCCATTTGGATTGAAGAATGCCGGGGCCACTTATCAAAGGTTGGTCAACAAGATGTTCTCTAGGTTGATAGGGCGTACCATGGAAGTTTATGTAGATGATATGCTTGTAAAGTCGGTAAACGCTGGTGATCATGTACCTCATTTGAATGAAATGTTCGGGATCTTACGTGATTATTCCATGGTACTAAATCCTAAGAAATGTACGTTCGGAGTGAAGTCGGGGAAATTTTTGGGTTATGTAGTCAGTCAAAGAGGAATAGACGCAAATCCTCAAAAGATTAGGGCTGTTCTGGACTTGAAGCCGCCGACTTCAGTTAAAGGAGTACAAGGACTCACAGGTCGGCTCGCTGCTCTAAATCGTTTCATATCTAAGTCCACGGATCGATGCAAGCCCTTCTTTGACGCAATAAAGAAAGGAAAACAATTCGAGTGGACTGATGATTGTCAAAAAGCTTTGGATAGCATCAAAACAGCCTTGTCTCAACCTCCCACCTTGCAGAAGCCGAAGTTCGATGAGATGCTATATTTGTACCTCGGGGTTAGCAACTCGGCGATCAGCGCAGCACTTATTCGTGAGGAAGATTCCCAACAATACCCGGTGTACTATGTCAGTAAAGCTCTCCATGACGCCGAGTTAAGATATCCACCGATGGAGAAACTAGCCTTTGCTCTCATCACTGCAGCTCGGAAATTGCGACCATATTTTCAAGAGCATTCGGTTACCGTGCTGACTGCATTTCCGTTACGACAAATTCTTCACCGACCTGACACGTCGGGCCGAATGGTCAAATGGGCTGTGGAACTAGGCCAGTTTGACATTCATTACAAGCCAAGAACCGCTGTTAAAGGACAAGTTCTGTCCGACTTCATCGCTGAGTTCACGCCAGGAATCCAAGAAGTTATTAACACCAATCCCTGGATGTTGTATGTCGATGGATCATCAAATGCGAACCGAGCAGGAGGAGGAATCGTTTTAATTGATCCTGATCATCGAGTTTTTTGTCACTCAATCCAATTTCTCTTTCCCACTACCAACAACGAAGCCGAATACGAAGCATTATTGTCAGGATTGAACCTGGCAGAGGCTATGAACATAACACACGTCAACATCTTTTCAGATTCACAGCTGCTAGTCAACCAGATACTTGGAGTTTTCGAAGTCAAAGAACCTCGCTTGATGCCGTATCTAGCTATAACCATGAAGAAGTTAGCTAAGTTTCAATTCAAGATTGAACACATTCCACGAACTTCTAATGTTCAAGCTGATGCCCTGTCACACCTCGCTTCAAGTGCGCGAATTGAAGACGTAGAGTACGTTCAAGTCGGCACTCAAGAACTTCCTTCCACCTCGGTAAAACAAGTCGCTGCCACTGAACCAGGTCCCGTGGACCAAATTGTCACTTGGATGGATCCCATCATAGCATATCTCAAAACTGGAATTCAACCGCCGGATCCCAAGGAAGCACGAGCTTTACGAGTTCGTGCAGCTCGGTTTACTCTGGACAATGGAACACTTTACAAAAGAGGGTACTCAGTCCCTTTATTAAAATGTATACCAGAGCAAGAATCACTGTTTGTGCTGCAAGAAATCCACGACGGAGTCTGCGGAAGTTATTCAGGATCCCAAGCGTTAGCTTACAAAATTCTGAGACAGGGCTACTATTGGCCAACTCTGAAAAGAGATGCTGCAGATTGGGTCAGAAGATGCGTCAAGTGTCAAATATTCGCGCCTAATGTCAACTTGACTCCAGAACCACTCAGGTCGGTATTCAGCCCGTGGCCATTTGCAAAATGGGGGATCGACCTAATTGGACCCTTACCAACTGGTAAGGGAGGAGTTAGGTATGCGGTTGTTGCAGTCGACTACTTCACTAAATGGGCCGAAGCAGAACCCTTAGTCACGATCACCGAGCAAAAAATGATTGAATTTATTTGGAAAGTGTTAATATGTCGGTTCGGTGTTCCAAATTCTATCGTAACTGATAACGGAAGACAATTTGAAGGCAAGAGGCTTGCAGAATTTTGTGAAGAATACAAAATTAAACATTTCTTCTCATCCCCATACCACCCACAGGCTAATGGTCAAGTTGAAGCTGTGAACAAGATCATAAAAAATGGCCTTAAAGTCCGACTAGACAATGCAAAAGGAGCTTGGCCCGAAGAACTCCCCAACGTTCTTTGGTCATACCGAACTACTGCTCGATCCTCAACTGGCGAAACTCCTTTTTCATTGGCTTATGGGTCAGAAGCAATGATTCCAGTTGAACTTGGATCCCCGACATACCGCGTGCAAAATTTTGAGGAGGAACATAATCAAGTCAACATGAGAGCCAATCTTAACTTGGTAGATGAATTACGAGCTCAGGCCGACATCAAAAATGCTGCCTCTAAACAAAGAAGCGAAAAGTACGTTAACTCTAAACTTCGTCTTCGAACATTTAAAGTCGGTGATCTCGTACTCAAACGAATTGTGGGTCCCGACCCTGGACCACTAAAGCCGAAGTGGGAGGGTCCCTTTCGAATAAGCGAAGTTCTAACCAATGGGGCCTACCAGATAGAATACTTGGACGGAACACCACATCGGTATCCGTGGAATGCACAATATCTGAAAAAATTCTACCAATAAAGTCGGCTTTTCAGTCGACGTTCTGTATAAGTCAACTTTTCAGTTGGCGTTTTGTAAAAAAGACCAAGCGTCTTAAGTCGGCTTTTCAGTCGACGTTCTGTATAAGTCAACTTTTCAGTTGGCGTTTTGTAAAAAAGACCAAGCGTCTTAAGTCGGCTTTTCAGTCGACGTTCTGTATAAGTCAACTTTTCGGTTGGCGTTTTGTAGAACAGATCATGCGTCTTAAGTCGGTTTTTCAGTCGACATTCTATAAAAATGACCAACTATTTTAAAGTCGGTTTTCCAACCAATTACAAAAGATCGAGTATTTTCCGTGAGTTTTCTCAAACTTACATTCTTTCGAAGGTGGTTTCTAAAGCCTTTAAGTATTTGAACTCATCTTATGACTCAACCTTTTATTCAAAGTACTCAAAGTCAGTTTTTCCGAACTGAAAGTATTTTAAGTCGGAAAATGATTTAAGTAATTTAGAAGCATATGTAAACTAACATAATTCGAGGTTACCGACAAACCCGAAGATGTGCGAAGAAACAAAATGGATCATTGGAAGGAAAGTTATTTATTTCATTCTGGGAAAAGGACGTAATGGTCGAGGCAACGTAATGGTCCACATCTAAAAGGGAAAAATGCAAAAAGATGTGCCAATGTAATGGTCCACATCTAAAAGGGAAAAATGCTAAAAGCAAAAACAATCAACAACATCTAGTCCCGGGCATCATCATCTACTTCTCGACTTCGTCATCCTTCTCAGCTTCATCGCCCTTCCCAACCTCGACCTCGGTCCCACCTGGAACCTGTTCAACCTCGGCTTGAAGACCTTCCGCTTCTTTGCCAGCTTCACTTTCCTGGACGTCCGCGTTCTTCATGATCTCTTCATCATCTTCTGGAATTAAAGAGCTATCCTTCACTACCTGACTTAACCCAGAATAGATGGCAGCATCCAAGACCTGAGGATTGGGGATAATCCTAACTTTAGCAGCCTGGTGGTCGCCGATCCCCTGCACCAACTCGGTTCCCTCGAGATCCTTTTCAGCGGCGGTGGCAATGAACTTCTCGGCATAATCTACAACCTCTTTCTTAATCTGAGCTGGGGTCAACACTTCGAGACACATCTCGACAGTAAAATCAGCAAGGGTGGAGATGAACACGTCGGCAAATTCTGCCCTCTTTTCTTTCTCTCCTTCCAGAACCATGTTGACATAGGCCTTTCGCAGAGCAGCCCGTCTGTCGGGGTCCAAAGGAGGATATCCACGAGCCGTCACGTCGGCGTCAGTGTTGGCTAAAACCAGCTCACAGTAAGCACGTTCGTCATCATCGGCAGGGACATGAAGTTCTTCAATCTCAGGATCGAATCCAAACCTGTCCATCTTCATAAGCATGATGGCCTTCAGGTCCCCAACGCCATACAATCCTGCGTCAAATCTATCGATCACCCAACGGAGATTTAGGCAAGAGTTGAGCTCGATGTCCTTCTCCATCTCCTCTGAACCTCTAAACTCTTGTTTCCCGAGTTCCTTACCTTCTTCCAACCCTTGTGCGAACTTCAGCTCACCAAAAGCTTCCTTCTGTTGCTCCAAATTTTTCAACTCAGCAGCATGTGCTTCCGCCAAGCGGATCAATCTCGCTTCTTTTTCAGCTCGGTCCTGACGAGTCTTCTGATGCTCTTCCCGAGTTCGCTGATGGTCCTCCATCTCCTTCTGGTAACGGTTCAAATTATTCCGAGCTTCCATTTCAGATGCGCCGATTTGAGCAGTAAGCTTGCGCACCTCGTCCTCCAAATGCTTCTTCTCGGAAGTCAAACTTTCCATCTCGGTTTTTGCTGCAACAAGCTGGGCGTTCTTGTCTTCAACCTCAGTCATCAGGCTGGCCTTATCCGCCTCCAATGAAGCCAGTTGACCGTCACGAAGTTCCAGTTTATCTTTCCGCTCATTGAGTGCAGCGGCATTCATCCTGAACTCGTCTTCCATCGCGCAAAGGCCCACCAAAGCTCTCCCCAATGTCGCTTTGGCATAACTGAACCTGTAAGAGCTCGGCAACCCAGATACTCGAGCCTCAGTCGCCGGATCCCATGACATCATTGGAACCCGAGCTGCTTCTAACACATGGGGGGGCTGGTGAAATTTGTTGTTGAATTTGGGGACAATCATGGAATGGTACTGAGTAAACCACTTCTCCATCACGTCCTCTGGCAGATTCTGTTCCAAGATCCGCTCCTCATCAATCGGTAGATACGTGTCTCCTCCATCCTGATGGACCGGAGCATTTCTTTCCAAGTCTAGCTGACCGATATCCTGTCTAGACTTTGAACGACGTTCCTGGTCGACGTCAAACTCTTCACTTGCTTTCCTCTTGTTCTTCTTTTTCTTCTTCTTTTTCTGCTGAGAAGAGGCTTCTTCCACTGTTTTCTGAATGGCCTCGACGTCCTCTGAACTCGAGACAATGACATGGAGATCAGGACGGGCAGCTTCAGTTTCTTTTTCAACCTCCCGAGGTGGAGAATGTGTAACAACCACTAACTCGGTATTCGCCTCGGGAAGGGGCTTAACAACAGGCTCACTGACAGGGGCCGGTACCGTGACCGCAATTGGTGTACCTGACGTAACTCCAATCTCATCACCCGTCGCGGCACGGCCCGTAACAGCTTTCTTCTTCAAATTTGTCAAAAAATTCATGCGACCCATCTCGGTATCTTTCACTGAAAATCGGCGGCGATAATCTTTTGCTTCTCGAACTGATTGGAATCCGAAAAATCCTAACAGTGGATAATAAACTGAAGGAAGAAAGCAAATAATCAAAATCATATCGATATTTGATGAATTCATCTAATTCAAGGCCATGAATTGGATTGAGATTGTAAGAACTCACCGGGTTCAAACTCAGGAATTGCCTTTTTGGGTCCGAGTTTCACCTCAGCAAGTTTAGCGTTCTTGGTCAACAGATTCCACTTGCGATCCGCTACACTGAGTTTTGCGATCTCCTCAAGTTTTTCTCTAAACTCCCCACTTAATTTCGGTTCCTTTTTTCTTTTTGCTACAAATACGAAAAGGTCCGACCTGTTAGCGAAAGAAAAACAACCTGTCAGGAAATTCTGAATAAAAGAAAAGAACTTACAGAAAGAAGAGACAACTCGGGTTGGGACAGTCATCCCATCAATTGGGGCCTCAAGTCGGAAGTCGGGAGACTGCCAATCTCCACCGACCCACAACCATTCGTCTTGAAAGCCATGAAGGGTTTCAGGTATCCCAGTAACCAATTGTCCTATCTTCAATTCGTACTGCGGCCTCGCCGCACAGAAAAAGCAACCCGTTGGAGGAACTCCATCCCGCTCCCTACTCCTCTTAAAGAACAGAATGCTTCTCATCTCGTCGATGGTAGGGAAGGGGATTTTCTTTTGTGCTAAAAGGACCATAATCCCAATAATCTTTTTCCAGCTATTGGGAGTGATCTGGCTGAGACTGAGACCCCAATCGCGCAGATAGTCGGTTATGACGTTGTCTAGAGGGAATCTCAGGCCCGACCTCAGACTTTCAGCAAAAATCCCAATGCACCCAGGGGGAGGACAATGAATTCTCTCTCCCGGATAAGGAGCAAAAACTCTCACCGAGGTGGGAATCCGTACAGACTCGCGAAGGAGAACTACGTCGGCGTCTGTCATAGTACTAGATTCCCCCAAAAACGGAACCTCTTCGTCGGGCCATTGACGGGCAGGACGATTCCAATAACCCGACCTCACAGGAACATCCCGTTCCACCTCGGCATCTCCTTCAATATCACGTTTGCGAATATCCAAACGCTCCACGAAAACAGGGTCCCACCGATAATAATCCCCCATCAACTCCATTAACTCCTCATCCAACCTCAAGTCAGAAACAGTCCTACTGCTACTGCCCGTACCGACGTTCTCACCACTCGCCGCCATGATAAAAGCTCAGAAAAACGATACAAAGAAATTATGAAGTGAAGGGAAGAAATTAGGGCTTACCGAAAAGTAATGTAAACTTTCAAAGGGTTCTGGATTTGCTGAAATAGGACGAAAAAGATGAAAGAGGATAGGTGAAATATATGAGAAATAGTCAGAGAGATGAACAGTTGCTTAAATGAAGATTTGGTGAAGAGAAACCGTGAACTTACCCGTATATATATATGTGCTCGAAATTTTCTAACCGTTGAAGATAGGGAGGCGCGTGATTAAATGACGCGTCGCTTCAGAGAAGTGCTCCTTTACTGTGACATAACGTTTAGATATAATCTCGTACGTACGCGTGTCCCAAAAACCGCCAACGTTTATGTCCGGAAATTTCGGTACGTGCCTATTGTGAGGAGTAGTGGAGACACCACGTTCGTGACCTTTCGTAAACCGCACAATAAACTTCTCACGGTACAAAACAACTTTGGTAAAGGAACCGAACTATATGATTCTTGTCTAAGGAAAGTAACTCGGGAATAAAAGCCCTTAGATCAGCTCGGGAACAAAAAAGCAATTGGATGGAAAGTGTCATCAAAAAGTATGCAGAATTTGCATACTTCTTAATGCCAGGGGCCTCTATGTTGATATCAAGATAAATTATCTTGATATTATGATACAATTAAGGGAATCGCGAAGATTAATGCATAAACTAGATTCTGGACGACGTCAAGCAGTATATGTTGCATCTCGGAAATCTCACCTCGGTACGCGTAAATGATACCGCGGAATCTTTGGAAATTATCAACACAAGTCGCCTAAGCCTTAAAAAGGGCCAATTCGGTCAAGGAATTATTTATTAAGAAGTCGTAGAATATTGAAGATCAATCAAAATACCGACATCACAAGACAAACCGACTTCGACCCGACAGATGTGACACTCGTCACACAGATAGAGGCGCGCCCATGCTAATCATTGCCTAAAAAATTCTTCTACGTCACCGCCGCCCCTAAGATGTCAAATCTTCATTAAGATGGGAATGATTTGTCTAGGGATGTGTGCCAGACTAACCTATAAATAGCAGTTCCGAAAACGAGAGGGGGGTTCGAAAAACGATCATATACACTCATATATTCAGCTCGTCCATCTTATTGTAAACCGACTTGAAATCCATTGAAAAACCGACCTCCTTGTATTAAAACCGACTTCAAAATATTCAATAAAATTCTCATTTTCTGCAATCTTTTGTGTTAATTTTACATTGTTAACGTTGATTAAATCCGTTTATCAACAATGGTCACCATGCGCGTTAGTTTGATGATGTCCCCGAAGTGAGTTCATGAAGGATTGTTATGCTAAACACTGCAGGTGGATTAAGTTCCGGCATAATAATAATAATGTGATGAACGAGCGCTAGCTTAGATAATATAATATATTAATTAATTCTTGATTATCAGTAATCGAATTAATTAATGGACATTATATCTTAAATGTGGGAAGATAATTTGGATATTATAATTGGAGTCTCAAATGTAATTTAGGTAAGAAAATGGAGTGCAATAATATTACGTTGTGGACAATAATATTATTTAGGCCCATAGTTAGTTCAATACTTAATAAGCCCTAATTCTGTTTTCCTAAGGATCCCTACTGTAGCTCTATATATACATCATTAAGCTCATGGAGAAGAGATCAGAAAAGCCATAACGTATAATACACATGCACGCCTCTCTCTCTCTCTCTCTCTCTCTCTCTCTCTCTAGATCTCCATTCGAGTTTTATCTTCTTCCCGTTGCTCCACTGGTACGCGTTGAAGAGGTGTTTGAGTAATACAGTAGAAGATCCTGTGGTAATCGAGACCCCGTTATCAATATATATTCATCTTCCCCGGAGAACGATCTTCAATGACTGCTGCTGACCGCCGGACCACCGCCGACAAGCCACAACAGTCGCGACGACCACCGCGCTAAGCCCGACACGAGCCGTAGCGATCGCCGAGCCTAGCCCGCGACGCCCGGCCAGCCTCCACGCAGCCCGTCCGCCATCTCGATGCTGACGCAGACGAGCCCCGCCTCCGTCCGCATCCCGGCTACCCCGCCACATGCAGCTCCCGGTAAACCCGAATCCGTCATATTCAAAAATTTTAAGCCAAATGTTTTGTACGTCAAACCTTTAGATCTGCTGCGCGTAGGTTTACATTTGCTATTGAATTCGTGACATGTACATAACGAGATCCTCATAAATCCCAACAGTGAGGTCGCGAACGGACGGCCGTCAGACTCTCGGAGGTGGCGGCTAGACGGAGGTTGTTGTTCGTCGATGTCGGTGGTGAGCGCCGATCGTTGGGCTGCTAACGGACGGAGCCGGATTCACCGAAATGGGCGCCGACGACAGGGATAACAAACCTGCAAGAGAGAGAGAGAGAAAGAGAGCGAGAAGGGATGGGGGAATTAAGATGTGGGGCCCACTGATAGGATTAGGTTTGTAAATGGGATGTGTAAGATATCTAAGATATCCTTAATGAGTGTATAATATTGACATTTTTTTATCCGTTGGATTAATCGATCTAATAGCCACGATGTATTCTTATTTCTTTCACTGAACATCATTCTCACCGAAGCGTGGCCCGTAATGTATATAAGTGTGTGTGTGTGTGTGTGTGTGTGTGTGTGTTTGCAGGGCCGTCTCCAGAAATTTAGAGGCCCTAGACAAGTTTGTCCTTTTTGAATTTCCCGATTTGAACTTGCATGGTAATTAGGCTATTTGCTGATAGAATCATAGAAGAAAAAAACCTAATTAAACAAGACTATTAAATAAATAATTGAAAAAAATAATTTTTCTTCTTTTCCTAGACCTTGGAATTGATAAATTACCTATGGGTTACAAAGATATTTAATAAATTACATTCAAGCAGTCATGAGAACAACAAGGAGAAGAAATAAAAACCATATCACTGCAAATAATATTTATTCTCACACAATTATTCTAACCGAACATCATAAGAAAACAAATGAAATATTTAGGGTTTCAAAATTCCACACAAAGTACATATTTTGCCATTAGCCCGTTCATTAATTAGCTCATTCATATGTATAATGGGTCAAGTCTATATTTAGCCATGAATCATTTCATATGTGCAAATAGGCCAAATTAATCACAAATACATAATATTGAAAAAAAAAATGGGCCCCAAATATATGGGGAGGCCCTAGGCATGGGTCTAGGCTGCCTTCCCAAAGAGTCGACCCTGTGTGTGTGTGTGTGTGTGAAAAAATGCTACAAGTACATAATAAATGTACATATAGGTGTACATAACACTCACATGGAGTGGGGTCCACTTGGTTTTTTATTTTTGGTCGCTCTCGCTCAATGTTAGTGTTATGTACAACCCTATTTACAATATTATGTATCTATAGCATTTTTCTTCCTCTCTCTCTCTCTCTCTCTCTCTCTCTCTCTCTATATATATATATATATATATAAACTGGTTAAAATAACTAGCCTTGGTGTGAGAACCGTGAGAACCGTATTTGATGCTATTTTTAATTGTGTAGGATGCTATTTTAAGAATTACATGTGCTATCATTTTCAAAAATATTGTGTTGCTATTTTTAATAAAATACAATTTAATTAAAAATAGCACTAAAATACAATCAATCATGATATTATACACAATTAAAAATAATTGTTTTCATAATTCTCACGCGATAACTTAATTCTCATTTGAACCACATTATATATATATATATATATATATATATATATGTATATTATTGATATATCCTAACTTTGTAATATCATCATGAGTTTTTAATAGTCAAAACCAGTGTTTTAAGTACCGGTATGCACCGGCCGGTGTTGCCGGTAATACCGGATATCAGTGGTCCAACCGGTATGATTACCTCCAAAATACCGTTTTAGCCAAAATACCGGTTTATACCGACTTCATACCGAAAAATACCAGTTTTATCGGCCAAAATACCGGCTAAAACACCGGACATACCAGATTTTTTTAAAAAAAATATTTTTATAACATATTTTTATTAATTTATTTATTTAAATAGAAAGTTCTACTCTTAAATTTAATATATTTACATTGTTATTTGACTTTAGATAATTTTAGTATTTATTATAGTCAGTTTTATATATTATTTATATTACAATAATAGATTAATTTAATATTTATTACAACCGGTAAAATAGACGGTAAAACCGGTTGAACCGCGTACCGGTGGCTCGTTCGGTATGATCACAAGTATGGTATTTAAAACATAGGTCAAAACGGTTGTAAAAAGCTTTTGGAGACCCAGTAATGCTAAGAACCCAACAACCAATGAGACAACTTTATGTGGGGCTGTCTCACATTGGAGCTATGTGGGACAGTCCCACATGAAGTTGTCCTATTGACAATTGGCTCTTTAGCATTATTGTTTGGAGACCTCCTCCCTTTTTTAGGCCACTAAAATACTATATGATAGCGTCTAATTCTACTTTCCAATGTTCATACGCAGTCCGAAGATAATTTAATTTATTCTAAGTTTACAAAAATAAATAATGGGTTTTCTTATGAATATTCCAGTAGTCGAGTAGTGCAAATCATTATTGAGATATTATTTTCAAGAATGCAAAATACTATTTCAAAGGAATCTATTGTGGTGTTCTGGTGTAGCTTTTTAGAATTCGATCAACACTTTATAATGAAAATAAATATTTTCCAAACAGTAGTGGTAATTAACACTCGAGTAATAACGTTTACGGGGCCAGGGTAATTATCTTCATTTTTTCGAGATTTGCAGTTTATTTGAGACACACACAGGGTTTGAAAGGTTGAAGGAACCCACAAGCATAAAGACACAAAGCTGTAGTAACGTTGAATTATCATTATTAATATTATAATTATAATTATGATTGATATTTCAAATCACATCACACAATCATATTAGTTAAAAACATCTATCACTGTCGGCAAGGTGGACGCGTAGAAGAAAAGGCAAAAGTTGAAAATCGAAAGGAATTTAAAGGGAAAAAATTATATGTAATGATGAGAAATACGAAGCAGGATTCACATTGTAGTTTTGATTCTGTGTTCATTAGTCTCAGACATTACTGATTTAAAAATTAAACCATCTTTGTCCTGTTTAATGGGTTCAATATAAATATATAACATGTTTGAACCAGTTAAACTGCTAAAAATGGAAAGGTATTGAAATACTAAAAATAAGTTTTTGAAAATTATAATAGGTAAAATATTATTATTCACTTTTTACATTTGTTTGAAAGTGAAAAAGAAGCAGCGGGTTCACATTGCCTGGTATGTAGCTAGCAAGCTACTGAGCAAAAGATTTATATTTTGTGATTACTAAACAAACAATAGTGACTGAAAAATTAGAGCGTAGTGGCAGCTGGTTCGACCAAACAAACATAACATTGAATTGGCCGACTTTCACTGAAGATTTTCGTACATAATTTCGTACAATAGTGATTGAAAAATTAGAGCTTATTTCATTGCGAATTATGAAATCATTTAAGTTGATAATTTTGTTTAACTAACTAAAATATATTATTGAAAAATTACTAATATTACAGAGACTACTAAGCTCCCATTAGAATTATGGAGTTAATCAAGAGAACTAAACAGAATACATAAAATAAAATGAGAGGTTAATTGCTAAATAAACCTCAACCTTTTTACGTTTGGCAATTCTATCCAAAACTCTGGATAATTGCATTATAATCTCGACCTCACTTTACTTATTGCAAATTGAACCTTAAACTGGTCGGACCTTCCAAAAACGCCAGCGTGTCCGGCAGCTTACATCTACGTGGATTTTCGGCTTGCTACGTGGATATACAGAAAATTACACATAGGCACCAGACTAATTTTGAAAATTAAAAATAGACCCCAGGTCTGTTTTGAAATTACAGATTTAACTCTGGGGTCAAATTGTAATTAACTGAAACTTTTGAAAATTGCAAAACAGCCTTAACATTTGTCAAATTTTCGGAACCAAGTCCCTAGCCCCAAAACCCTATTTTCAGGCTTTCCCGTCGCCGCCCATCGTCACCTTTCGCGTCACACAACCTCCGGCAAGTATCGTCAGCCCCAGGCCAGCGTCCACTCGCCGGATTTCTCATGGGGCGGTCAAACCACCAATTTTTTTTTTTTTTTTTAAGCTTGATTTTGAGACGCCGAGCGCAACAGTGGCGGGAGGGCTGATGACTGACGGAACGAGATTCTAAATCCCAGATTTCCTTCCTCCCTTTTTTTTTTAATGAAGTTCAGCCGCCCAGCGGCAGAGGCCCTTGGCCGCGCGTTTTCCGGTATCCAGCCTCAGCGGCGATGATCGACGGTAGAGACGCGACGTCGAGGACGGGAGAACGGCAGACGGGCAACGGTGAGAAGGGTTCAAATCCCAGATTCCAGTTTGCAGTTGCGAACAGATACAACAATTCTTAATGTTGGTTTAATCAACATTAAAAGAATTTTAATGATAAATTAACAGATCCCAGAAATGTTGTATACAGAACGAAACGAATTCAGATTCCTTTTCTTCTTCTTTCTTTTATCGTTTCCAAATTTCTTTTCTTAATTTCAGTTTAATTGACATTAAAACAATTTGAGTATATTCACGCAAGCCGAAAAATCCACGTAGATGTAAGCTGCCGGACACGCTGGCGTTTTTGGAATGTCCGATTGGTTTAAGGTTCGACTTGCCATTAGTAAAGTGAGGTTGAGATTATAATGCAATTATCTAAAGGTTGGGATAAAATTGCCAAACGTAAAAAGGTTGAGATTTATTTAGCAATTAACCCTAAAATGAGTGACTAACAAAATAAATATAAAATTTAATGTTCATATTAACTTAATACATTAATATTTTTCAATTATGCACCATAAAAATATATATTATGTGAAACGACAAATACTACTGTTGCCTTATTGGTTCACAACAAAAATATATATTATATGAAACGATAAATTCTACTCCTCTTATTGGTTTACCAACGACCATCTAGTTCTCAAACCACTTTGTAGAATTTAATCATATCCGTCAGTACTCACTTTAGAGGTTTTAACCGTCCTATTATTACAATTTTGCTATAAAATCAACAATTGACTTCATAATGGAATCAACTTTCTATATACAACAAGTAAATCTACCATATTCTTTGATTACTTAAATAATATTAATATAATTTTATTAATATTATAAGTTTATTTATTGTATATAGAAGGTTGACTCCACTATGAAGCCAACTGTTGACTTCTAGCAAAACCGCCCATTATTAACACATTCACATGAGTTTCTCACTTTAGAAGTTTTAACCGTCCCATTATTAACACATTCACATGAATTTGCGGAGGTTTTAACCGTCCCATTGTATTTGGGTGACTGGTAAAACTCTCATGGAGAAGCTTATCATGAAATTCACCCTATTTATTAACAATATACACACAAAAGAAGAAGAAAATAAAAAGAAGTATAAAAATAGGAGAATTGCCAAATCAACTTCTGGATCATTATCTTAACCCTGACAACTGTAAAACTGGACCACTATACAAAAAGTGCCAAAATAATCACCTTCCCATTCTTTTGAGTGACAGTTCTTCTGGAAGGTGAAAGAATTAGAGTGGCGATCGAAAATTAGACATGGGTGCTTAATAATATGATCATGTCAATTCAATTCAATTTAATTCAATTACTACTAATGGAGAGCAACTCTTTGGTACTTCAATCCCATGGCGGCCATGGACGACGCCTCCGACCCCTCACTAAACCCTCTCTTTCTATTATAACTATTACTTCCACCGCTCAATATCCGGCCGCAGTTGTTGAAACTAATCATCCCCTGAAACGGATCCTGGCTCCCCGCCGCCGGCACCACCACCGGCGGCGGCGGGATCTGGTACGCCTCGAGCGGCGGCGGCGGGTGGCGCCACTGCGGCAGCGGCCCCGCCAGGAGGAGCGTCTGCAGGAGCGGGCCCGCCTTCATCACCGCCTGCAGCAGCCGCCCCTTCTCCGGGAGCGGCCCCTCCGGCGCCACCGGCAGATCCGCCGCCGCGGCCGCCGCCGCCGGGCCGCGGGGGGAGGAGACGATGCTCTCGTCGCAGTCGGAGGAGGAGAAGGCGTGCCTTGGGTCGTCCTCGACGCTGGAGACGCCGGAGTTTGGGCCGGACTGGTGGATCTGCTGCTGGAGCATGAGTTTGTCGAGGATGGCCTTGTGGCACTTCTCTTGGGCCTGGTCACGCTCCTTTAGGGCCCGGCCCAAGAGCTCCTTCAGTTGGGCTATTTGCTCGTCTCGCATCTTCAGCTCCTGTTGGGCCTTCAGCCTCGTGTCCTCAAGCTCCATTGTCAGGATTAGGGACTGCCTCAGATCCTCCATGCTCTGTTTTCATAAACAGTATATTTCAATTACAATACATCTTTCGAAAAAGGAAAGAATCACTTCTAATTCATTGTGCATTGTGGAAATAATTAAGAGATTTATTGATTGATTGATTTCAAAGAATGGTCTCACTCACCTTTTCTTGGGGGAAGTAATTGGTTGTCCAGTTGAGTTGAAGGCTTCTTTGGTTGTCCATATTTGCCTCTGCAAGAATGTTGTGTATCTGTGTGTGTTGTTTATATATATATATATATTATATAAAAGGTTGATTGATTGATTGATTGCTGAGAAGATATGATGAGATGTGGGGTATTGAGAGGGGGGAGTGAGAAAAGCTGAGGAATTTGGAGAGTGGAGAGTATCTCATAAGGGGGGGTTTTCAAGTCACTGGTTTCTAGTCCTTATAAAGGGGTTAACTGATGCCACTGTTTTCTTTAGTCTTATTTTAAAAAAGGGAAAAAATAATTAGGATGGAATCAGGACCAGAAAAGGCGTGTGCTTTAGTAGAATTTTTTAACCCCATGGATTTGAATTTTTTAACTTTCTTAAAAACACAGTATCTACTCTGCTACTCAAGGTTATTTTCTTTTTTTGTTTATCCATTGTAGTGGTATAAGCTCTAATTTTTTTTTTCTCATGTATTTTATAGATGTTTAAGGGTGATTGTTTATGGATTTATTTGCTTTGTTTTTAACTATAATTATATTTGAAATAGAAGATGATTGACATTAACAAACTTCAATAAGAGATGATTTTTATAGGGGCAGGTTCAGAGGTAACCCTTGATGGCCTCCTTCCTTCTAACGCCATTTGTTGATTGTCGGCCATCAACGATTACATTACGTTTATTAGAGCGATTTAGTTTGGGGTTACACAATAATTTATTATATATTATAGGCAATAAATCAATAGAGAGTGATGCAAAAAGGTTTGCAAAAATTAGAAAATATGCTTAAGAAATAGATGAGCTACCTATTTTACCGATCTACTAGGGAGATTGACAAAGAGAGCATTTTCTTCAGAATTTTTATTAAAAGAGTGTATGAAGACTTTTTACATCATGATATGCGATGTGTTTATTGTGTTTGCCATGATCCTAGTTAGGACTGAAGGGGTAGAATTTATACGAAAAAAGTGAGGGTGTGCTAAATGTTTAGTGTTGTGAGATCGTTCGTCTTTATCCGCGATACATGCAAGATTGCCTCTTCTCTGGCCATAGATTTCTTCTTGGCACCTGTTCGGTTTGATCTTGATGGGCCGGTTAAGGGTTTAGGAATATTTTTATGTTCAACAATAACAATAACAATTATTTTAGTATGGTTTTGTTCGAAAAAAATTCAAACAATAGATGATTATTTTTTTGCTTAAATTTCAATTTGAATTTATTTTTTTGGAACGATTCAATATTATTCGTATCCCTTGCACCATTGCATAGAGTGATCAAATGGACTAGACCAGTGATCGATGATCAAATCAGGTTACGTGTTATGAAATATATTACCATACTTATGTTGAAATATGGTAATATTTTTTGCATAGGATTATTGGATGCCTAGACTAAACCATAATTTTTTGTTAAATTTCCTATAACACATCTCATATCCCCATCTTGAGAAGAATCAAATGTTAAAAAGAAAACAGAAAAAAAAAAAAGAGGAAAAGAACAGAAAATTTCAATATATTTTTTCTCTTCTTTCTATTGGGTGGGGTTAAGGTGGGCGTGGGGTTGTTGGAGGCATTGGACTAAAGCATAAAAGGCCAAGAGCCCCACTGCCAAACATGAATAATGACCCATTCGTATATTAATTAATGTTATTATTATACGATATAACATTAAAAATTATTGGATATTTTTGATTCATCTAATCCAAAGATCAAATCTGACAGAAACATTGAAAAGATGTTTGTTTTAGGCATATATGGCAGGCCGCGAGAAATATTTAACATGCCAGCGGTAAACGCGGGAGTACAGACAACTCGCATATTCACTGATGTGATTTGTGCTCCAAAACTTCCAAAAGCCTTCCTAGTTATAATTAGTGGAGGGTTTTACCAGTTAATCTTGTTGTTAATCCATCGTTTAAGGAAGACTTTTTGTGCATGGTTGAGGCAAGGACAGAATGAATTATTAAGACAGCGTATTAAATCTAAAATATATAATTTTAGATATTACAATTACTAATCGTGGTAAGAAATTTAATGGGCATACTCATAACTATCAGGCGGAATTGAATAAACCCTAAGCATGTAATTCTATCAGTTCATAGAATATGGATCTTTTGCATAAATTAAATTGCACATAGAACTTACAAGAATCCAGCTTATAGTCCTTCCCTGTTTTCTTGATCTATGATGTTCATCTGCGATCTCTTCATCCTCGTAGTCTCATGGATCTATCTTTCTCATAATCTCCAATGATGGATTCGCCTTTGCCTATGAATTGTTTCTCTTTCCCGCGTCTCTCGTCTTTTCATAAAGCCCTTGATGTTGAGAACTTTATTTGCGTATGAGATGGGAGAGAGGGGCATGTAGTATATATAGGAGGAGTCCTACAAACCTATTCCTACTAACATTCCCCATGTTCTAACCTAACTTATTGTCCAAGTCAAACATCACAAATTGGACTCTTTAATATTAGAACATTAATAATCCATTAAATATATATTCACCTTAAATTAGTTTAACTATTAATTCAATTAGGTCCAACTAATTATATGGTCCACAATAATAGAATAATATAAATATTATTACATTCTCCCACTTGGACCATATAGTGTTGAAACCCAAAGAACTACTTTAAGCGCGCACCTTTCATCAAACTTATAATTGAATACATATATCTATAAATTTAAAATCAAACTAGAAATTAACCGAGTCATGGCGGTCACAAGTCTTCGAGCGACATGATCCCTTCCATGTACCACAAATCATTTCTAATTCAACTTTGCTTTAATATGGAACAAGCTATTCGTACCATAACCATAAGCCATCCAACTTTTATGTATATACTATAAAATCAAATATCCATAATGATGGTATTATATGTGAAGAATCAAACATCTTTAATAGAATTCAATAAGTGTCAAAATCATTAATTGAGCAATTTCATTTTGTATCGGTCAGTCCAACAAGGCCCCTTTCGTTATTCTCAAAATAACACTTTAATGGATCCGCTTCCATGCAATTAGTACTAAAATGCTCAAATGACACTTTATTTCTTCACTTATATTTTACGATCAAGTATTTTAATTTTATGTGATTCACACCCTTTGAATACTTGTCATTCCTTGAAATATTATTGCTACGATACTGCGATAATTCTTAGCGGCTTGGACAAGATGTCGACATTTTCAAGTCCTAAGATAAAGCACTGTAGCCCTAAATTTGACTTGTGGCCTCAAAGCATACCACAAACTCAACCCTACACCGTGGAAGTCGCGATGATGGACTTTTGTTCCACCTTTCCATAATTTTGCTCCTTTAGACATTATGAGCAAAAGTCTGAATCCGAGTATCCAATAATAACCAAATAATTTGGATCTTCTTTAAGTTAGCATGTGTTCTTTAATGCCTTGTAAGTACTTTAAAAATTTCTTTGCAGCATAATCATTTAAAATCATTTTTATAGTTGTTTAACGTACCAACAACAAATATATTATCAAACCTAGTACAGGTTTGTCTTACTTAAGACTCCTAATCATTTATATCTAAGGAATTTCCTCCATCACTTTTCATTCCATTTCACCTTTGGAACATTTATTTTAGATTAAATGTGTCACTTTTATGAATTGGAATTATACGGAACAACCATCCATTATCTCTCAAATAAAACTTTTATGGGATAAACTTTTAGTCCTTGTGATCTATTCCAGAATATTTCTATCCCAATTAGCAAGGACGTTTCATCCACATCCTTTATTTCATAACTTTTTTAGAGAGATAATACTTTACTTCGTGCAACATGTCCACATTATTAGCAACTATAATATGTCATCGACATACGAAACTAAATAACAAATCTACTCCCACTGACCTTAATGTAGATACACCGATCTACGGTATTCTCTACAAATCTATAAGCAGTGATGGTATCATTAAACTTAAGATACCATTCATGAGAAACTTGTTTTAGTCCATATATCGATCTATTCAACTTACACACTAACGTTTCATTCCTTGTGATCTAAAAACTTTTAATTAGTTCATGTAGATCTCCTTCTAAGTTTATCATTCCTTGAAACGAGAGAGAATGCTTCCTTGTAGTCAATGCCTTCCTTTTGGGTGTAACTTTTAGAAACAAGTCTAATGTTATATCTTTCGATATTACCTTTAGAGCCGTGCTTGGTTTCGAAAAAACCCATTTACACACAACTCTTTTAGACCCTTCAGGTAAATCTATTGAACTAAAGACTTTATTTTCATCCATTGACTTTAATTATTTTTTCATGGCATTGATAAACTTTTCCAGAATTTTAACTTTTCATGGCTTGTCAATCATCAACCATAGGTTGTTCTATAATTTCTTGATCAAGTGAGTTTGAATCATTTTGTTATTCATCTAAGTTACATGACGGTACTGTCACTAAAAGAATAACAATCATTGATGGATTCTCGGGTTTGGACTGTTCAACCTGAGTTTCTTTAACATCCAAACTTTGCAGTTTCAAACTCCCACTGATTTGAACATTTTCAATGAATCGAGCATTGTTGGAATAAACTATTCTCGTACTATGGTTAGACCTGTAAAACATATATCCTTTAGAACATTTCGGATAGCCAATGAATAACCACTGACTGTCCTAGGAATAAGTTTCTTTTCATGTGGATTATATACTTTTATTTCTGCTTGACACCCCCAAATATGAAGGTGCCTCAAACTAGGTTTTCTACCCGTTCACAGTTCATAAAAGGAACTATTTTACTAGGAACCTTATTTACCCAATATGCAGCAGTCTTTAATACATTCATCCACATAGAAAACGTTGATGTTGAATTACTCAACATACTCCTAACCATATTCTTTAAGTACGGTTTAATCCTCTCAACAACATCTATTATGTCGAAATAGACTCACTTATAGTGTATTGCACACAAATATTTCAAATCTCAAGAAAGTTTGCAAATGGAGTAGGACATTATCCTCTTTCATTGAACTTACAATAATATTCACCAATCTAAGGAGATCTCACAACTTTTATTTATTTATCTAACTACCTTTCCATCTCATCAGTGTATATCTTTAGATAATCCAATGATTGAGTCATTTCATGTAGTATATAAATATAACTATAATGTGAGAAATCATTTATAATGGTGATTAAATACTTTACATCACCCCACAAAGGGACGTTGAATAGACCACAAAAATTTGTGTGAATAAGTTATAAGATTTTAGTGCTTCTCATGGCAGATCTCTTTAATGTATGCTAGTTTGCTTTTCTTTAATTCATTTTATACATACATCTTGATCACTAAAATCCTAATGAGAAATGGTTTCATTATTCACCATTCTCAAAACTTTTCTTCAGATATGTGACCATAATCTTTAATGCCTAAGAGAGTAGAATTTTAATTATGTGCACTACGTTTAACCTCAAAATAAATATGAGATACATAAGTAGTTGCACAGAGCCAAGCCACCAAGTATTATTGGGAATCTTTAATAAATTTGATTCATAACATACAAACATTTAATGTATATTTTTCTTTTCGAATCAAGATTTTATTTCGGACAATCTTTCATGAGGTGACCTAATTTTTTACAGAAGTAATACTTTATTTCTTTAATGATTGGACCTATAAAACCTTTAAGTAAGTCAATCTCCTTTTATTTGCCTTTATTTCCCATTTTATCTTACTATTATTGGCTCACACATGAGATATAAGTGAATCGACTCTTCGTTCATCTAACTTATTCTCACCTCTTCCTGTACCAACATAGCCTTAATTTCCTTACACTCCCATTTATCTTTAATGGTGTTATAATTCACCTAGGATTGGCCAAACTCAACAGATAGGGAGTTCATGATGAATAGAACCATAAATAAGTCGATCACATTCATTCTCATGTTTGTAAGTTTAGCTTTTATGTGGAACATGTTAAACACGATACCATGGATGGAACAAAATTAGTTGAACTTTTATAGTGGTAAGCACGTTCATGAAACTTCCCACAATAGACTTTTCCTGCAATTTTAAATGGAGATAATTCATTGAGTTTTTATTTAGGAAATCTTTTCCATTACCAGCCTTAATGTTATCTACCATGATTAATTTCATAAAATTCAAACACAACCTATTTGATCGCTCACATGCCATACGTAGAGTTACTTCTACTTCGGAGCTCTCATCAGTAATGGTTATGAGAACTTCACCAATAATTAGAGTCATATCCAAATTCATTGAACCTAACTGAAATTGGATATGCTTAGACCATTCATTGAAGTTCAGCCAATTGAATTTTTTCAACTATAATACTGTACGGATAACCAATTTTTGAACGCTGCAAACTTTAATACATGCTATTTAGTTAAGCTTTGAGAGACAATTAATGGATTCAGAAATCTTTTAAATTATATATTTAAATATACCTTTGGGCAAATACTTAAATATATAATATACTTGATTGATGCCTAAGAGGAAAGATCTTTAATAGAAATTATAGGTATTGTGATTAATTAGTGGTTATCTTTGGACAAACACACTAAATAACCTAACTTTAATATAATTTCTCTTTTATTGTCATATATTACAAACCATGGCCCACCTTTGGGTGTCCTCCTAGTTTATAATCTATAACATCAATTATTCAAATATTATAATATTAGGGTGCATTAATAAGACATCGTCTTATATTTGAATAATTGATACCTTTATCTAATTTAATTATCTATTCCATAAATTAAACTAGGCCACTTTGGTGACTAACTAGTTTCTTACATAGATAATATAAGTAGATAATATTTTATTTTAAGGATATTTCATCTAATTTAATTATCTATTCCATAAATTAAACTAGGTCACTTTGGTGACTAACTAGTTTCTTTACATAGATAATATAATTAGAAATATGTGATGAATATTTTATGAGATAATCAAAACTATAACATACCTCAATCATCGAAACATCTAACTTTAATATAGTTATTGTTAATATATTATTATGAGGTTATTATATTTAAACTATCATTAACCTCAAAAATATAATTCATGCCGTATATAATAGTTTACTGAATAACTAAATAATCAGGCTTCTGGCAGCACAACTAAATCGAAGCAGCAATTCAATTGTTTTCACAACTTTCAACCATCTGTAATGCTTCGAGAAAATAATCCGTGATGAATGATGCAGGCATACAAAAAGGAATATAAATCACATCCAAGTTTATATACCAATCCAATTAGAACATTCAATTAGTTCACGTCTGCCAAATAATTCCAGCATATGAAAAGAGTCCATGAGTGATTTACAATCAATTCTTTACTCAAATAATTTCCCATACTCATGCATATGTATTCGACATTCAAGCGGCAATTATTTGCAGATAATTACAATCCATTTGCGGCAATCAATTCGCAGCATGACCATAAACTTTAATTTGGCAAAATAATTATGCATAAACACATTCTCTGATACCACATGTAAGAAATTTAATGGGCATACTCATAACTATCAGGCGAAATTGAATAAACCCTAAGCATGTAATTCTATCAGTTCATAGAATATGGATCTTTTGCATAAATTAAATTGCACATAGAACTTACAAGAATCCAGCTTATAGTCCTTTCCTGTTTTCTTGATCTATGATGTTCATCTGCGATCTCTTCATCCTCGTAGTCTCATGGATCTATCTTTCTCATAATCTCCAATGATGGATTCGCCTTTGCCTATGAATTGTTTCTCCTCGTAGTCTCATGGATCTATCTTTCTCATAATCTCCAATGATGGATTCGCCTTTGCCTATGAATTGTTTCTCTTTCCCGCGTCTCTCGTCTTTTCATAAAGCCCTTGATGTTGAGAACTTTATTTGCGTATGAGATGGGAGAGAGGGGCATGTAGTATATATAGGAGGAATCCTACAAACCTATTCCTACTAACATTCCCCATGTTCTAACCTAACTTATTGTCCAAGTCAAACATCACAAATTGGACTCTTTAATATTAGAACATTAATAATCCATTAAATATATATTCACCTTAAATTAGTTTAACTATTAATTCAATTAGGTCCAACTAATTATATGGTCCACAATAATAGAATAATATAAATATTATTACAATCGTTACTATGAATCAGTTTTTTGTGATCATGACAGATTGGTCATTTGAATTGTTTACAACAAAATTAGACAGAGTATGAGCTCGAAATTTTGTTTGGATCAATTCAATTTTTTCGAGAATGTTTTAATATTTAAACATGTTTAATTCTAAGAATGAATGTATATATATATATATATTAATTAATGTGTTAACTATTTATGACGATCGAGTTACACCATTTTTAAAACTCTTACGTTGAGTTACACCATTTTTCGAACTCTTAAGTTTAAAATTTATTTGCAACTTATTAGTTTTTTTTTATATATAGAAATAATATATATAGTTTTTTTTTAAAAAAAAATTATTATCTGATTCAATGATTGATCTGGTGTGAAATTGAACTAGTCATATTAAATTTAATTCGGATCATTGTCCGGTCGGATTAAAAACACACTGTTCCTAATAAAACAAGAATATTTTATTTTAAAATATTTCTTATGAGTGGAAAAGTTGAAAACCTACCGTCATTTAATTTTTAAGAGTAACAAAATAATTTTCTTGTTTTCAAAACTAATAAATACATAAAATTCTTAGGATAAAAGAAAAATCATCCTAAAAATACATAATTTTGAACGGTGAGTGTTTGTTAAATGAACCACAGATTTGGAAAATCACAGAATTTGTTGGTTGGATACATTGAATTTATACAATGCGTACCGGGGGGCATTGGCAACGGAATTTTATATATAATTTTTTTTTTTAAAAAAAAAAATCCACGTTATATAACATGCAAGTGTCGGGTTTTGTTTTATTATAATATTATTTTTGAATAAATGGAATTATAGTATACACTGATATAGCTCCTTCTAAGATATTCCTATGTAATTGTCCACTAAACAAATACGCGTGTATCTAAGAAGATCCGACTACAAACTCATATAGCATATAAAAATAGCAGAAATTCTATGGAGCCATCGGATGGCTCCCTTATGTAATCACCCATAACTTTATGTATTGACACGTGTCCAATGTGTATTTATTGCAGGACACGTGTCAATACACCATTTGTGAATAACTATGGATGACTCCATAAGCCGAGCCATCCAATGGCTCCATAGCAAAACTGATAAAAATAGATTGATTGAGTCGATTGTGGTTAGCTCAGATTATAAGTCAGAAGACTAGGTGGGCCAACTGGATTAGAATCAGTAAGAGTAGGTCGGATAGCTATTGTATGTTTATAGCTCGGCTAGAAAGGAGCTCGGACAATCCTGGTATGCCTATGGTTAGGTAGATAAGGAGCTCGGATAACTTGTATATGCCTATGGCCAGACAGATAAGTAGCTCGGATCACTTGGTATGCCTGTGGTTAAGCGGATAAGAAGCTCGGACAACCCAAAAATACCTATGGCGACGCAGATAAGGAGCTCGGACAATTCAGGTACTCGAAAGATAAAGAGCTCGGACATGTGACAGCTCGAACATAGGGTAGCTCGGTAACTGACTTGAATGAGGAGGGGATTGAGTCCAGGCTGCTAACAAGGGACACATGTAAGGTCATAAATAAAATAGATGGATAATCGAACGGATAAGAATAAAGTCAAATAATTGAATGGCATACCTACCTGTAGCCTAGTAACCGACGAGTAGTCCTTTTGAGCAGATGGGGCAGTCAGCTAGGGCGGAGGCTTGTTGAGGAAGCCAATAATCTTCTCTAAATAGGTAAATGTGGAGAAGGTAAAGATTTATCACACTTTATGCACTCTAAGTTTTTAGGATATTTCCATACAATTTTCCATATCACCTTACTAATTTGACTATCGGAGGTTTAATGTCGAGAACACCTCTCGATACCTTTGCAGGTTCATAGCTATTACCTTGGCACCAAAGAAGAGTTCGACCCAATGCTTTAGTTCTTTCCTAGTTAATCCTGGTTCGACATTAGAAGTATATTGATTTTTCCCCAATAACCGAATACTTTTGTCTGCAAATACTCTATTTTTGATTCCATCCATAAATCGATTTTCTTCCCTATGAGTCCTAGTCTCAATAAGAATGCTACTTGTTTATTGTTCTTATATACTCTAATATAATAGAAATCAAATAATATAATATATAATAGAAATCAACTAATATAATAGAAATAGAATTCTAATAGATAGACCATTTTTTAAATATTGAGCAAAACGGTCGAGGGATTTTGGAGAGCTAGCACATCACAAACCCCTCAAATTTAATTAACTGGTTTATACCAAGCTGCTTAATTATCTACCAACACA
Source organism: Striga asiatica (assembly GCA_008636005.1). Lineage (NCBI taxonomy): Eukaryota > Viridiplantae > Streptophyta > Magnoliopsida > Lamiales > Orobanchaceae > Striga > Striga asiatica. The sequence continues at coordinate 193,130 of BKCP01006704.1, read as the reverse complement.
AGTTGCACGTATATATTTGTTAGTATTTGGAGTTAGATTTACAAATTATTTTGTTAGATTGTTTTAAAAAATTACATAATTATACAATGAATTATTATCAGTGTATTAAATATCTTACCGGTAGTTATACCGGTTTAGCCACCGGTACGCGGTATTATCGATCGGACGGGTAATATCGGTGGTATTATCGGACTAGCAAATATAATGATATATATAAATATATATAAAAATATATAATACTAAATGCAAAAAAGTAAAAAAATATATGACAAATCATTAATTTCAACTTCTCAATGAGATGAAAATAAAACATTTTAACTACCAGTATGAATTTTATGCTTTTAAATTAATAAATTTTCTTTTTTTAATTGACCGTTATTTTGGACCAGTATTTTCTGATATTTACTGTATGATCCATGTACAAACTGGTATAAAGGTAAATCCGGTATTTTGTTTTTAATTGTATCGTACTAATGGCCGATATCCGGTATTACCGGTATTATCGGCTGGTACGGTGCGGTATTTAAATCATTGATTATTATACTGCCATTAATATTATTTTCAAATTATGTTTATTTAAAATAATATGTTTGGTTAACCATTAGCCTTGAAAATTTGTTTCTTGATTAAATATGAAATAATGATGCATGAAATCATAAACCAAGAATTTTATAGATTCCTCTCATCAAAATTCAATAGTAATTTGTTGCAAATTCTTAAATTCTACAGGGAACGACTAAGTGCGTGCTTGGATACAAATATATTTGTTCAAAATGATTTTTTTTTTAATTAGTATTAATATGAAAAAATGTGGTATAATTAGTTGTTAATGGAATTTTAAATTTATATTAAAATAATATTTAAAAAATAATAATTAAAATCGATTTGATATAAAATGAGGCAGATAAATGTCACTCACAGCAATCAAGCAAATACCGAGGCAATGACCAATACGTTCATCATCACAACTTTCCAATTTCATCAAACATTCATCAACAAATCATATAACCCACCAATACCACATGCTCAACAACACAAAAACATAACAACTAGACCGGTCCACCACATAAGCACCCAAAATCCGAATAAACTCCTCTACACTTCAAATGAGGCAATGTCCTCATTGTTTCAATGCAAAACAGGAAGTCAAATAATAGGACTTAGCAATTTCATATAACGAACCAATACTAGCAGCTAACACAAGAACATAAAACTCAAAAGAAAACACACGAAGCAGCCAAAGATAAAAAGAGAAAGGGTGTGCAAACCGAAGTAGCGTCGAGGGAACTAAGCATTCACGTGCAAGCCTTTCGCCCATGCTCAATCCAATCCTCGATACTTCTTGCCAAGAAAAACCACAAAAACTCCGAACTCCAATTATTAAAAGACAAAACGAAACGCAAAAAGAAAATAACTAAGAAAGCAGTAAATCACTTGGATTGCCTTCCAAGAAGTCCTTGTTTAACGTCATTAGCTTGGCGAAACCTGTACACGAATCAACTGGGATCCAGAAAAAAATGACGATCGTGCCACACCACCCGAGCTCTGTCGTCAACCTCCGGAACTATAAGCATATCTGTGGAGCAAGTCGAACTGAATGTTGTAGCAAATTATTTTTATTTTACCGAGCACCGAATCGAATGATACGTTTCCCGGGTCGATCTCTTGAGGAAGACTGTTCGGAATTTAGAATTGGTGTTGATAACACATAAAAGCAAAATAAATCCTACACATTCTAATCATGATAGGGTTGGAAAATGATTAACTAAAATAATAACATAAAACGATAATCTATCTAAAAATATAAACGACACAAAGGTAAAGATGCTAGGAATCGGGAATAAATATTTTGAATCGAAATGCAATCATTGGCTTGTGATTGTTCGGTTAAAGAATTCAAGTCATCTACACGTTTAAAGGTTCATCCTCAATATCTTTCGGATTATGAGAATAAATATAAACGGTAAATTAACGAGTTGTTTAACACATAGACAATACCTTTCGGATTATGTCTATTTTGTATGAGTTTCGAACGATTGACCTTTCCCCTTTCGGTTCAAGAGTCGATTAAAATAGACTATAGGATGGTTAGTCGTCTAGTCTATTCGGATCGTGATCGTCACAAAAGAACACATCATATTCAATTTAGAAATAAGTTTAACATTGAAGTGTCACTCTTCAATACTTAGAAATAAATTGCAAGGTTGAATTGTCACTTTTCAACAATATGTCATTCCAAAGTGAAAATCAAAAACCGAATTTAGAATTAATCCATACAAAGTGAACAATCGACGAGTACGATAATTACATACGAAATCAAATATTTATTCCATATCCCTAGCAATAAGAATTAGCTAAGCGTATTGAATTCAACACAACATAACATTTCTCCTAAATTAATCATTTTTCATGAATTAATTAAAGAGAGAACTTACAATTAATCCCAATGTTGAATCCAATTACAAAGCTTCATCCACAAGACCAAAAGAAAAAAACAAGAAGAAGAAGGAGGAGGAGAGGGAAAAGAGGGGAAGAACCCCTCTATGGAGTTGTGTTTCTTCTTCAAGATCTTGCCATCCTTTTATAGAATTTTCTCCACTTTTTCCTCCACAAATCCTTCCACAAAACATGTTAAAGTGCCTCATCTTCCATTCATAATGTTAAATGGCTCAAAACATGGAGGAATATATGGGAAGTGGCTCAAAACATGGAGAAATATGTAGGAAATGGCTCAAAATATGGAGGAAAACACGAGTGGAGGGTCCATATGTGGAACAGGCGCTCCGCGGCCGCGACTTTTTTCAGCTGAAGAAGTGCTCCGTGGCCCCGACTTGCCTCCGCTGCCCGCGGTGAAGAAAACTGGACTGCATTGCGCGACTTTACGTTTTGGGCTCGTTTGGGCTCATCCGAACTCGGAATTGAGTTCCGTTTTTTCCTACATGTAGCCAACGAAGCCCTCTACGCATTTGTGTTATCAAATCCAACTTCTTCTTCAAAACTTATTCACCCAAAGCTTTTGACTCCAAGTTTACGGTTTCCGTGCACGAATTCGCATATTGGGCCCGTCCGGACTCGTCCGAACTCGAAATTGGATTCCGCTTTTTCCTATGTGTAGCTAAGAAATCCATCTATCAAAAAATGATTTCCTGACCCGTTTTCGAGCTAAATCGATTCCTCACGGGGCTTTCAACCTGCACACTAAAAACAAGAAGAAAAACGTAGAAAAACGACAAAATACACGAAAAACATATAAAAAGCCAAAATAGAACAAAAAGACACAATAAACTATAAAATGAACTAACAAATAGACCTAAAATGGGGGAAATGAACGACAAAATAGTACAGAAAAACGTAACAAAAATGGTCACAACACTGAATCCTACCCATTTTGTTACACAGTGCAATGGCCTCGAAAACGGATGCTCCAATTCGGAGATGGGTGACATGTGTCATATTTACGTGCATTTTATAGTGATTTTCGTGTCCGTTTCGTCGTAGTTTAATATATAATTAGTTATTATGTAATTAATTATTATATAATTAATTATATATTTAATTAATTTTATTAAGCTATGATGAGGTGTTTTATTTTGAGTTTTAACAGGAAACGGGATCGAAATAATTTTTGGAGTCGAGAACGGTGAGAAAGGGACATAAAAGGAGCACTAGTTATGCATTGGAAAAGGCCCAAGTAGACAGCCCACAAGAGCAACATGATAGCTATTTTATTTAGTTTATTGGGCCGAAAAATCTGCCCTTAATTGTCCATAACAGCAACCCAAACAATATGGCCCAAATCACATTAATGGAGGGTGTAGTAGTCATTTCACCATGAGAGATGTCCTTCTTCACCATCTTCCTCACGTAACTGCACGTCATTTCCGCCATGGATGAGTGCCGGAGCTTAGCTGCTCATCCACCACCTCGCCGCCGGAGCACCTCGACACCAACTGACTGCTCGCCACTGTCCCGTTAGACTTCAGATCGACCTCTGCCACCTGCAACGGTCATTGGAGAGGAGAAGACGCACGGCCATGCTTACGCCAGAGAAAAAGCGGGTTAGCCGGAGCTGACCGGAACTCGCATAGACAGCGACCTGGACGTCTTCTGACCACATGAGATGCCGGAAATTCGATCAAGAGCATTTATAGACGCTGAAAACGACGATTTGAGGCTATTTTTGGTGCCCAGGTACACACGGGTCGTGTGAGCCCGAGACACGACTCGTGTTGATCCGACGGGTCGCTAAATGAGCTCTCGACTTTGTCACACGACTCGTGTGGCTTATGACACGAGTCGTGTGACCCTGGAAGCATCAGATTCGGATTTTGCGCGTTTTCCTATTTTTTCGGTATTTTCGACCTATTTTGACTAGGACTCGACCTCAACTCTTTATATAACACTTGGGCACGTTTTTGGAGGAGTCTTGGACATATTTTCAGATCTTGGGAGACTTTTGGAGGCTAGAAACACGAGCAAGACGAGGGAGAAAGCTGGGAAGAAGGGATCGACGGAGCCGAATAAGCTTTTTCTTTCTTTTTCTTCTCCTCTTTCGAACTCAATGTTTTATATCTATTTTTATTATTTTGAAAACATGTTTCTAGGCTAGATTTATTTTAGATTCTAGGATTTGTTAGTACTCGGATTGATTTATGATTTAGTTTTTATTGCTTTCATTCCGGTTTATCTTTCGTTTATAAATTTCTTGTGCTTATTATTATTGTGTGAGTAGATGGCTACTATGAATGCATATTTGTGATCGATTTGAGACCGAGAGGAGATAATTGATTGCTAGAATTGGGAGATTTATAACGTAAGAGAATAAACAGACGGAGAGGTTGATAGGACCTTGCGAGAGAACGAAAATCCTAGGAATTTATGGGAGTTAGTTGTTCATCTTGAGACCGAGAGGAGATAGATACAATTAATTTCTACGATTTGACTTGTTCGAGAGAAAGGTTTGAAATCAATTTAGTGATTATCTCTACGATTGGTAAAATTAAATAAGGTTTGTTTGAATATAAACGTTTCATGAATTAATTCCAAGGAACGCTTAGCCTAGAATCTACCTTTTGTTTCATTGTTTATTTTTATTTTTATTTTTAGTTAGATTAGTTCTTAGTTTAATTTCTTAGTTAATAATCATCATCCAATTCATTAGTCTAGATAATATTTAGTCGTCATTATTTTAGTACGTAATTAATTTAACTACAATCTCTGTGGAATACGACCTTGCTCGCCACTACCTATAGCTACGCCGTACACTTGCGGATAGCGAAAATAATTAGCGAACAAGTTTTTGGCGCCGTTGCCGGGGATTGTGTGTTAAATTGATTAATATTAGAAGAAGACGAATAAATATTAGTTTAGACATATTAGTTTAGATATTTTTATTTTATTATTATTTTTTTTTTCCTTTCTTTTTCTCTTTTCTGATATTTTCCTATTCTACTTACTTTCTTGCGAGATGGCGTTTAATAACTACCAATGGCCGGTGGAGCAGACGATGTTTAATAGAGTGTCGACGACTACCAATACAGACCAAATCTCGGAGTTGTCGGCTCAAATAGCCACATTGGTGCTTAACGGCTTGCAAAGGGTGAAGAACGAGAATGTCGAGGTGAATGCGGTGTCAATGTATGAACCCGTCCAGGACGTGAATTATTTGCATGACCAGAATTACGACAATTTCTGGGGATATCAAGGAGGTAACACGTACTATTCGGGCAACCAGAACTATCCTAATTTCTCGTACACCGATCCATACAATGCTCTACAACCGCCAATGGAATTTTCGGTGACCAATGGGGTCATCAATGAGCCGAAGAAGTCGGCACTCGAAGAAGCGTTCGCCTCATTCATGAGAACCACAGAAACATTTATGACTGAGACACAAAAATTCATGAACGAACCGAAGAAGGAGTCATTTGAGGAAACGTTCGACAGGGTCATGAGTGACATGGACAAGTTGATAGCTAAAAGTGAGGCTCGGGCTGCTTCGATGGAGAATCGAATGAAGTCGATTGGGCAGCACTTGGGGCAAATGATCGCGATGGTCGAGAGTCAACAGCAAGAGGGCCAATTTCCGAGTCATACGGAGATCACCCCAGAGGATTGCAAAGCCAAGGATGCCCAAGAGACGAGAGATGATGTTCTGATTGAGATGAACGAGGTACATGAGCAAGAAGAAAAGGAACCAATGGTAGAGATGGTTGTGGCTAATTCAGACAAGAAGATGGAGAGCCCGATTGAGGCTCATGAGGTGGTTACACTCAAGGAGGAGAGTAGTTCACTACTTCAAAGAGACCGTCCTATTAAGTGCGAAGATCCCGGTGGATTTTATATCGATTGTGGAGTTGGAGAATCATATACCGGGAAAGGGCTATGCGACTTAGGGGCGGGTGTCAACTTGATGCCACTCTCTGTTTTCGAGAAGTTGAGATTGGAGAAGCTTCAACCGACTATGATCACTCTTCAGATGGCGGATAAATCGCAAGTTCGTCCCACGGGAATTGTAGAGGATGTTTGGTTGACAGTCGATGGAGTTAAGTTTCCGGCAGATTTTGTGGTGGTAGACATGAAGGATAATGGTGGTACACCGTTGATTTTAGGAAGGCCATTCCTAGCTACCGGGAGAGTACTTATTGACATGGAGCTTGGTGAGATCACGTTTCGAGCTTATGATGAGTGCCGGACTTTTACACTTGCCCGTGGTTGGAAGATTCAAGAGCCAAAAGATGGTAGCCGACGCCATGAGAAGATCGAAGAGGAGATTGGAATGAACGGGAATGACCCATATTGAGGGCTCGGAAGACGTCTAGCTAAAGACGTTAAATTAAGCGCTTGTTGGGAGGCAACCCATCGATTATTGCTTTTATTTTTATTTTTATTTTATTTTATTTTTATTTTCATTTTTTTATCTATATTATTATTATTATTTTAAAAAAAATCTGGAAAAAGAAAAAAAATTGAAAAAATAAAATAAAAAATAGGTGGTGATCGAGTGTTCGAGCGAAGCATGGAGGAGATGACCGTGCTCAAGGGTGCAAGGATTGCTTACGGTGGAGCTTGCTCGACTTTTCGGTTAGTTGCTTGAGATATGCCGCTTATTTTCTTCAAACTTAATTCTTTTCCAACGAATAAGTTTGGGGGAAAGAGGTGTTGTATATCTTAAGTTTTTATCGCTTTATTGCATATCATATAGTTGCTTGCATTAGTTTTTATTTTGATTTTTTTAGGTTATTTTTTTATTTATTTATTAGGATGCACGTTTATATGTTTACTTAGATTAGTAATAATTTGATTGAGTCGAATATTCTTGCTTTGTCTTGTGTGTGTTTTGGATGATTGGTGGATAGACGAGAATTGATTAGAGTTGCTTATCTTAATTAAGATATTGTGATAGTGATCATAAATTATATGCCTTGATGAATAACTTTATTGCTTTGAATTAATGATTCATTTGCCTTGGAGAGGATTTGAGCCTTATTTTATTTCTTGTGTGATTAGTCGAATACTTGGGATACTAGAACTTGCGTTGGTGCTTACTTGAAAAATATGATTATGTACGTGAAGTTTTGAAAATGATTTAGGCAATTTTTGTTATCTAGCCCGTTTTATCCTCTTTTATTTTTCCTAAAATTTTATCCTTAGTAGCCCGTTTGAGCCTTGAGCCTTTTATTGATAGCCCTTGGATGATTATTTATTATTTGGAGATGTTGGGGTTGAATGAAGCTTAATGTGAGAATGAGCTATGGTGATTTTTGGTTTTGGGAATATTGAGTATGAGATGGGTTATGATTTGTTTGTGTAATTTGCAGCATTTGATTGAAAAAAAAAAAA